>CM032164.1:16988561-17238233 GCA_018901935.1 Pugionium cornutum | reverse complement strand
GAAAATTGAACTAGCTTAATGTGGGCATTGGATTCGTGTCATTCTAAGCTGTAAATCAAAAGTTATGGAAGATTTAGTGCAGATATGACAAGTTGATCGGCCAGTTAAAATGAATATTTTAAACTGATTATTGGTGCTCATTTAGAAAAAGCTTATAAAAGAAAAATAATGCATGGTATCACGAAGTTTGGGATGGATTGGGTTACTTGGATGCTTTGTTGTATCTATTTCTGTCTCAAATTTTGTCATAATATAGAAAATTGAGGTAGATTAACGTGGGCATTGGATTCGTGTCCTTCGGAGCTCTAAATCAAAAGTTACGAACGATTTAGTGCAGACATGTCAAGTTCATCGGCCTGTTAAAATGATCATTCTTAACAGATCATTGCTCCTCATTGATAAAATAAAGCTTATAACTGAGGCATAATTCATGGCACCACGCAGTTCGGGGTAGATTGGATTGCTTGGACCCTTTGTTGTCTCTATTTGTCTCCATAATTTAGTCAAAATATAGAAAATTGAGCTACCTTAACATGGGCATTGGATTCGTGTAATTATGAGCCCTAAATCAAAAGTTACAGACGATTTAGTGCGGACATGTCAAGTTTATCGGCCAGCTAAAGTGATCATTCTAAACTGATCATTGTTGTTTATGAAGTAAAGGCTTATAAATGAAGCATAATGCATGGCATTACGCAGTTTGGAATGGATTGGATTATTTAGACGCTTTGTTGTATCTATTTCTGTCTCAGATTTAGTCACAATATACGAAATTGAGCTAGTTAACGTGGGTGTTAGATTCGTTTCATTCAGACTCTAAATCAAAAATTATTGATGATTTAGTGTGTACATGTCAAGTTTATCAGCGAGTTAAAGTGATTGATCTTAACTGATCATTGCTACTCATTGATTAAAAGCTTACAAAGGAAGCATAATGCATTGTCGCATTGTTTGGGATAGATTTGATTATTTGGACGCATTGTCGTCTATATTTCTGTCTATAATTTTTCCAAAATATAGAAAATTTTCCGAGCTTAACGTGAGCATCGGATTCGTGTTATTCTGACCTCTAAATCAAAAGTTACGGATGATTTAGTGCGGACATGTCAAGTTGATCGGCCAGTTAAAGTGATCATTCTAAACTGATCATTGGTGCTCATAGAGTAAATGCTTATAAGTGAAGCATAATGCATGGCATCACGTAGTTTGGGATAGATTGGATTACTTGGACGCTTTACCTTATCTAGTTCTATCTCAAATTTTGTAAAAATATTGAAAATTGATCATGCAGTTTTGGATAGATTGGATTACTAAGATGCTTTGTCGTATATATTTCAGTCTAATTGTTTCTCTATATGAAAAATTGAACTAGCTTTAAGTTGGCCTTGGATTCGTGTCATTCTGAGCTCTAAATAAAAAGTTATGGATGACTTAGTGTGAACATGTCAAGTTGGTCGGTGATGAGGACATCAGGTCGTACATCCAGCCAGGAGACCAGACTGGCCGACCAGGAAGCTTGCCCGAGACAGCCGGACCATCTGGCACGCCAGCCGGCCCAAGCAGTACCGCCGGACCCTCGACCACAAGGACCAGAGCAACCAGCATTGCCGGCGGAGAGGCCCAAGCTTCCGGCACACTTGGTAGCGACGTGGATGACACCGCCGGTCCCTCTGGTGATGCCGCCAACTCCGGTATCAACTTGGCCGGTCCTGAAGGCATTCCGGCCAGTACCTCGCACAATCCAGCCGGTACATCCAATCCAGCCGAGTACACGCGCATTTCCACTTCTACAGAAGAAGACTCGGACCAAATGAGCTACCAGCTCCTGGACATGCACCTGGAGGAAGTCTCTGCACTAGTGGTACCTCAAGGAGCAATGACAAGAAGCAGATCAAGGGCACTCTTCCACAAATTCAGCCTATGGGTTGACAAGCTCCTAGAGGAAGATCGACTAAGGACAATGGGCCAGAAGTGCAAAGTAGAGTCCAATGGCTTCTCAACAACACAAGGGACATCAGAGATTTGGGCTTTAGTGGCAAGAGAGGTCAGGGCCCAAAAATTCTTAACCCTACTCCAAGTCGAAGACTAGGAGCAAGGCGTGTGCATGCCACAAGGATGGCCACCTTCCTTTTCTTGGCCATGAGGTAAGTTAAGGTAAGTTTCAATTCGAATATATGCCTCTTTGTGTTTTGCAGGGTAGGATCTAGATTCTTTACATTTTTGAGTTAAGAACTTTTAAGAATAGGTCCTTTTTCGGTTATACACTTTTGTATCTTTTCCATTTCTGCACTTTTGTAAACTTTCCTTTTCTTTATTTTAGTCGACCCTAGAAGGTCAAGCTGTCGAGCATACTAATAAGGCTCCTTCCAACATTGTAGTTCGACAACCTTTTTGATATTAATAAAGATAGAACTTTTTCCCCAACAAGTTTTCTCTCAATAATCTTGTGCGCTTAGAATCTAGTTGAGACCAGCCCTCCTAGCTCTAAGTTTGTGATTTATCACGAGGTTCATCACCCCTCGTGTGGTTCACTTCACCTTTCCATCGAATACCAAACCAAAAACCCCTATCCAAGAAGTCTAAGGTCGAGTTTCTCACCTAAACTTCTCCAAACAGCCCACGCGCATACATCCTTGAATCAAGGCTTGTATCATTTTGGTATCAGAGCTTAAAGCTCCTAAACCAGGTTTTTTCTATCCTTTAGCTTGTTTTGTTTTTAGTTCTTGCATTAGTTTAAGTCGCATTCAAGAAAAATCAAAAAAATAACATCAAACTCCAAACCGAGTGCATCTAGCCTTCTACATGTATCACTAGGGTTTAGATTCATTTTTGCATTACCATTCACGTTTTCCTTTTTGTTTAAATCATATTTCCTTTATTTTTAAGTTAAATTAAAAAGAAAAGAAAAATAAAATAGGAAAAATACCAAAGGAATTCGAATTGGACAGCTAGCACAAGTTGTCAAGAAAGTTTCCTTTTTTTCAAATCTTCACATTTTTGAATTTCCAATTCTCAGATTTTATTCCTTTTTCCAAATTTTCGAATCCTTATAAAAATAAAACCCTCCTAATAATTTAGGAGCATCCTAACTTGTCTTCTTTCTTTGTAGCACAATGGCAGAAGAAAATAGAGAAGCAACCGAAGCCATGATGGCCATGTTCACCACTCTCCAAACACAACTCGCATCAATAGGCGAGAGGTTGGAGCGCGTGGAAAGACCGGTGAGGTCCCAGGCCATAAGGCACGTGAGAGCTGAGAAAGACCATCCTGAGGGTCCTGAGCACCTTAGGACACGGCACAAACAGGAGGAACCCCAGCCAGATGGAGATGAGGACACACAACCTCGTAACTATCACCATAGACCGAGAGGACCTCCACGGCAACCAGAGGCAGAAGATGATGGCTTTGAGCCATATGGTCTTTACCAGAGACCAAAAATGCCTCCTAGACATCATGAGGATGGAGATGAACACGCCTATAACTGGGTAACTCATCCTGATGTTAAGCTAACTCCTCCAACTTTTGCAGGAAAAGTAGACCCCGAGGCTTACCTAGATTGGGAGAGGAGAATGGATCATATCTTTGATCATTACAACCAACCAGGGCCTAGGAGAGTCTCAATGGCAGTAGCACAACTCACGGACAACGCCCTCATCTGGTGGGATCGTGAGGTATCTGACAGAAGGAGGAAGAGAATGAGGCCCATTGACTCATGGGTCGACATGAAAGACCTCATGCGACAAAGGTTTGTTCCACCTTACTTTCATAGAGACCTTCCTGTACGTCATCAAGTACAAGAAGGGCAAAGATAATGTGGTAGCCGATGCACTATCAAGGAGGTTTGCCTTGATATCAACCATGGAGGCAAAGGTCCTAGGGTTCGAGCACATCAAGGACCTATACAAGGATGATCCTGACTTTGCTGAGAGCTACAAGGAGTGTGGCACAGGGAGTCATGGCAAGTTCTACATCCATGAGGGGTTCTTGTTCCGAGAAAAAAGGCTGTGCATACCACAAGGATCATTAAGGGAGCTTATCATCCGAGAAGCTCATGGAGGAGGACTCATGGGCCACTTTAGTGTCGACAAGACTCTAGCAGTGGTAAAGGAGCACTTCTACTGGCCACACATCTAGAGGACAGTAGAAGCTCATTGTGCAAGATGCATCACTTGCAAGAAGGCAAAGTCCCGAGTGCAACCTCACGGGTTGTATCTCCCACTGCCCATACCTACACATCCATGAGTAGACATCTCAATGGACTTTGTTCTAGGTCTGCCCAAGATCAACCACAAAGATGCAATCTTTGTAGTGGTGGACAGATTCTCCAAGATGGTACACTTCATTCCATGTGCCAATGTCAATGATGCCACTCAAACAGCTGAGCTGTTCTTCAGGGAGATAGTACGGCTTCATGGAGTACCAAGGACCATCGTATCAGACAGGGACACCAAGTTCCTCAGCCACTTCTGGAGGACCCTTTGGAGAAAGCTACGCACGAAGCTACTCTTCTCTACCACCTGCCATCCTCAAACCGATGGCCAAACTGAAGTTGTCAACAGGACATTATCAACTCTTCTCAGAACTACACTAGGGAAGAACCTAAAGACTTGGGTGGAGTGCCTGCCATTCATAGAGTTCGCTTACAACCGAGCCGTGCACTCAGCAACCATGAAGACACCATTTGAAGTAGTATACGGCTTCAACCCTCTCACCCCATTGGAGCAAACACCACTACCACCAGCTGAGATGACCAACCTCAACGGAGCATCCAAGACAGATTTTATAAGGAGATTACACCAGAAGGTAGCAGAAAACTTGGAGAAGAGGACCAGACAGTACGTGACTCATGCCAACAAGGGAAGAAAGGAGGTGATCTTTCAACCAGGCGATTGGGTGTGGCTACACCTACGGCAGCAGAGGTTCCCAAACCTAAGGAGTTCCAAGCTAGCACCAAGAAGAGATGGACCTTTCAGAGTGCTCGAGAGGATCAACAACAACGACTACCGGATCGAGCTCCCTGGTGAGTTTAATGTGTCCAATACGTTCAATGTTACTGACTTAGCCCCTTTCCATGCAGATGAACCAGTTTTGAGGACAAAACCTACTGAAGAGGGAGGGGATGATGAGGACATCAGGTCGTACATCCAGCCAGGAGACCAGACTGGCCGACCAGGAAGCTTGCCCGAGAAAGCCGGACCATCTGGCACGCCTGCCGGCCCAAGCAGTACCGCCGGACCCTCGAGCACAAGGACCAGAGCAACCAGCATTGCCGGCGGAGAGGCCCAAGCTTCCGGCACACTTGGTGGCGATGTGGATGACACCGCTGGTCCCTCTGGTGATGCCGCCAACTCCGGGATCAACTTGGCCGGTCCTGAAGGCATTCCGGCCAGTACCTCGCACAATCCAGCCGGTACAGCCGATCCAGCGGAGTACACGCGCATTTCCACTTCTACACAAGAAGACTCGGACCAAATGAGCTACCAGCTCCAGGACATGCACCTAGAGGAAGTCTGTACACCATTGGTACCTCAAGGAGCAATGACAAGAAGCAGATCAAGGGCACTCTTCCATAAATTCAGCCTACGGGTTGACAAGCTCCTAGAGGAAGATTGACTAAGGACAATGGGCTAGAAGTGCAAAGTAGATTCCAATGGCTTCTCAACAACACAAGGGACATCAGAGACTTGGGCTTTAGTGGCAAGAGAGGTCAGGGCCCAAAGATTCTTAACCCTACTCCAAGTCAAAGATTAGGAGTAAGGCGCGTGCATGCCACAAGGACGGCCACCTTCCTTTTCTTGGCCGTGAGGTAAGTTAAGATAAGTTTCAATTCGAATATATGCCTCTTTCTATTTTGCAGGGTAGGATCTAGATTTTTTACATTTATGAGTCAAGAACATTTTAGGAATAGGTCCTTTTTCGGTTATACACTTTTGTATCTTTTCCATTTGTGCACTTTTGTAAACTTTCCTTTTCTTTATTTGAGTTGACCCTAGAAGGTCAAGCTGTCGAGCATATTAATAAGGCTCCTTCCAGCATTGTAGTTCGACAACATTTTTTATATTAATAAAGATAGAACTTTTTCCCCAACAAGTTTTCTCTCAAGAATCTTGTGCGCTTAGAATCTAGTTGAGACCAGCCCTCCTAGCTCTAAGTTTGTGATTTATCACGAGGTTCATCACCCCTCGTGTAGTTCACTTCACCTTTCCATCGAATACCAACCCAAAAACCCCTATCCAAGAAGTCTAAGGTTGAGTTTCTCAACTAAACTTCTCCAAACAGCCCACACGCATACATCCTTGAATCAAGGCTTGTATCAGTCGGCCAGTTAAAATGATCATTCTTCCGATCATTGGTGCTCATTGAGTAAAGGCTTATAAATGAAGCATAATGCATGATATCACGCAGTTTGAAATAGATTGGATTACTTGAACGCTTTGTCGTATATGTTTTTTTCCCAAATTTTGTCACAATATAGAAAATTGTGCTAGTTTAACATGGGCATTGGATTTGTGTCATTCAGAGCTCTAAATCAAAAGGTACGGACAATTTAGTGCAGACATGTCAAGTTCATTGGCTAGTTAAAATTATCATTCTTAACAGATCATCGCTGCTCATTGATAAAAAAGCTTATAACTGAGTCATACTTCATGGCACCATGCAGTTCGGGGTAGATTGGATTACTTGGACGCTTTTTTGTCTCTATTTGTCTCTATAATTTAGTCAAAATATAGAAAATTCAGCTACCTTAACATGGGCATTGGATTCCTGTCATTATGAGCCCTAAATAATATGTTACAGACGATTTAGTGCGGAGATGTCAAGTTGATCGGACAGTTAAAGTGATCATTCTAAACTGATCATTGTTGTTTATGAAGTAAAGGCTTATAAATGAAGCATAATGCATGGCATTACGCAGTTCGGAATGGATTGGATTCCTTAGACGCTTTGTCATATCTATTTGTGTCTCAGATTTAGTCACAATATACGAAATCGAGCTGGTTAACGTGGGTGTTGGATTCGTGTCATTCGGAGCTCTGAATCAAAAGTTATGGATGATTTAGTGCGTACATGTCAAGTTTATCAGCGAGTTAAAATGATTGTTCTTAACTGATCATTGGTGCTCATTGATTAAAACCTTACAAAGGAAGCATAATGCATGACATCACGCAGTTTGGGATAGATTGGATTATTTGGACGCATTGTCGTCTATATATCTGTCTATAATTTTGTCAAAATATAGAAAATTGGCCGAGCTTAACATGAGCTTTGGATTCGTGTCATTCTGACCTCTAAATCAAAAGTTATGGACGATTTAGTGCAGAGATGTCAAGTTGATCGGCCAGTTAAACTGATCATTCTAAACTGATCATTGGTGCTCATTCAGTCAATGCTTATAAGTGAAGCATAATGCATGGATCACACTGTTCAGGATAGATTGGATTACTTGAACGGATTGTCATATCTATTTCTGTCTCAAATTTTGTCACAATGTTCAAAATTGAGCTAGCTTAACGTGGGCACTGGATTCGTGTCATTCGGAGCTCTAAATCAAGAGTAAGAGACGCTTTAGTGCGGACATGTCAAGTTGACCGTCCAGTTAAAGTGATCATTCTAAACTGATCATTGTTGCTCATTAAGTAAAGATTTATAAATGAAGCATAATGCATGGCATCATGTAGTTCTGAATGGATTGGAATACTTGGATGCTTTATTATCACACAATATACAAAATTGAGGTACCTTAACAGGGGAATTTGATTTGTGTCATTCTGAGCTCTTAATCAAGACTTACATACAATTTATTGCGGAGATGTCAATTTGATCGACCAGTTAAAATGATCATTCTAAACTGATCTTTGGTGCTCATTTAGTAAAGTCTTATAAATGATGGAAAAGGCTGAGCATCACGTAGTTTTGGATAGATTGGATTACTTAGACGCTTTGTCGTACATATTTTGGTCTCTAATATTTTCTCTATATGAAAAATTGAACTAGCTTTAGGTATGCATTGGATTCGTGTCATTCTGAACTCTAAATCAAAAAGTTATGGACGATTTAGTGCGAACATTTCAAGTTGGTCGGCCAGTTAAAATGATCATTCTTCCGATGATTGGTGCTCATTGAGTAAAGGCTTATAAATGAAGCATAATGCATGGCATCACACAGTTTGGAATAGATTGGATTATTTGAACGCTTTGTCGTATATGTTTTTGTCCCAAATTTTGTCACAATATAACAAACTGAGCTAGGTTCACGTGGGCATTGGGTTCGTGTCATTATGAGCTATAAATCAAAAGTTATGGACTATTTAGTGCGGACATGTCAAGTTCATCGGCCAGTTGAAATGATCATTCTTAACTGATCATTGTTGCTCATGGATAAAAAGCTTATAAATGAAGCATAATGTATGGCACCACGCAGTACGGGGTTGATAGGATTACTTGGACGCTTTGTTGTCTCTATTTGTCTCTATTATTTTTGTCAAAATATAGAAAATTGAGCTAGATTAACGTGGGCATTGGATTCGTGTCATTATGAGCTCTAAATCAAAAGTTACACACGATTTAGTGCGGACATGTCAAGTTGATCGGACAGCTAAAGTGATCATTCTAAACTGATCATTGTTTCTCATTAATTAAAGGCTTATAAATGAAGCATAATGCATGGCATTAAGCAGTTCATAATGGATTGGATTATTTAGACGCTTTGTCGTATCTATTTTTGTTTCAAATTTAGTCACAATATACAAAATTTAGCAAGTTAACGTGAGCGTTGAATTCGTGTCATTTGGAGCTCTAAATCAAAAGTTACGGATGATTTAGAGCGTACATGACAAGTTTATCAGCGAGTTAAAATGATCATTCTTAACTAATCATTTGGTGCTCATTGATTAAAAGCTTACAAAGGAAGCATAATGCATGACATCACGCAGCTTGGGATAGATTGGATTACTTGGACGCTTTGTTGTCTATATTTATGTCTATTATTTTGTCAAAATATAGAAACTTGACCGAGCTTAACGTGAGCTTTGGATTCGTGTCATTTTGAGCTCTAAATGAAAAGTTACAAATGATTTAGGGCTGAGATGCCAAGTTGATTGGCCAGTTAAAGTGATCATTCTAAAGTGATCATTGGTGCTGATTAAGTAAATACTTATAAATGAAGCATAATGCATGGCATCACGCTGTTCGGGATATATTGGATTACTTGAATGCATTTTCATATCTATTTTTGTCTCAAATTTTGTCACAATATACAAAACTGAGCTAGCTTAACGTGGGCATTGGATTCGTGTCATTCAGAGCTCTAAATCAAGAGTTACAGATGATTTAGTGCAGACATGTCAAGTTGACCGACCAGTTGAAGTGATAATTCTAAACTGATCATTGTTGCTCATTAAGTAAAGGCTAGTAAATGAAGCATAATGCACGGCATCACGCAGTTCGGAATGGATTGGATTACTTAGATGCTTTGTCATATCTATTTTCGTCTCAAATTTAGTCACAATATACAAAATTGAGCTAGCTTAACGTGGGCATTAGATTCAGACATGTCAAGTTTATCAGCGAGTCAACATGATCATTTTTAACTGATCATTGGTGCTCATTTATTAAAAGCTTACAAATGAAGCATAATGCATGATATCACGCAATTTGGGATAGATTGGATTACTTGGACGCTTTGTCGTCTATATTTCTGTCTATACTTTTGTCAAAATATAGGAAATTGACCTAGCTAAACGTTATCTTTGGATTCGTGTCATTCTGACCTCTAAATGAAAAGTTACAGACACTTTAGTGTGGAGATGTCAAATTGATCGACTAGTCAAAGTGATCATTCTAAAAAGTTATCATTGGTGCTCATTAAGTAAAGTCTTATAAATGAAGCATAATGCATGACATCACACAGTTCGGGATAGATTGGATTACTTAGCGTTTTCTCATACCTATTTTTGTCTCCCATTTTATCACAATATACAAAATTGAGCTATCTTAACGTGGGCATTGGATTCGTGTCATTCTGAGCTCTAAATCAAGAGTTACATACGATTTAGGGCTGACATGTTAAGTGGATTGGCCAGTTAAAATGATCATTCTAAACCGATCATTTTTGCTCATTGAGTAAAAGCTTATAAATGATGGAAAATGCAAAGCATCACACAGCACTGGTTAGATTGGATTACTTATACGCTTTGTCGTATCTATTTTTGTCTCTAATTTTGTCTCTATATAAAAAATTGAACTATCTTTAAGTTGGTATTGGATTCATGTCATTATGAGCTCTATATCAAAAGTTACAGACGATTAAGTGTGGACATGTAAAGTTGATTGGCCAGTTAAAATCATCATTCTTCCGATCATTGGTGCTCATTGAGTAAGGGCTTATAAATGAAGCATAATGCATGGCATCACGTAGTTCGGAATGGATTGGATTACTTGGATGCTTTGTCGAATCTATTTTTGCCTCAAATTTAGTCACAATAAAAAAATTAAGCTAGCTTAACGTGGGCATTGGATTCGTGTCATTCGGAGCTCTGAATCAAATGTTACGAGTGATTTAGTGCAAACATGTCAAGTTGATCGGCCAGTTAAAATGATCATTCTAAACTGATCATTGGTGCTCATTGATTAAAAGTTACAAATGAAGCATAATACATGACATCACGCCATTTGGGATAGATTGGATTACTTTGATGCTTTTTCATATCTATTTTTGTCTCAAATTTTGTCACAATATACGAAATTGAGCTAGCTTAACATGGGCGTTGGATTCGTGTCATTCTGAGCTCTAAATCAAGAGTTAAAGACGATTTAGTGCGGACATGTCAAGTTGATCGGCAAGTTAAAATGATTATTCTAAATAGATCATTGGTGCGCTTTAAGTGAAGGCTTATAAATGATGCAAAATGCAAAGCATCAGGCAGTTGTGGCTACATTGGATTACTTATACGATTTGTCGAATCTATTTCGGTCTCGAATTGTATCTCTATAAAAAGATTGAACTTGCTTTAAATTGGCATTGGATTCATTTCATTCTGAGATTTAAATCAAAAGTTACGGAAAATTTAGTGCGGACATGTCAAGTTTATCGGCCAGTTAAAATGATCATTCTCCCAATCATTGGTGCTCATTCAGTAAAGGCTTATTAATGAAGCATAATGCATATCATCACGCAGTTTGGGATAGATTGGATTACTTGGACGCATTGTCGTATCTATTTCTGTCCCAATTTCGTCACAATATAGCAAATTAAGCTAGCTTAACGTGGGGATTCGTGTCATTATGAGCTATAAATCAAAGTTATGGACGATTTAGTGCAAGCATGTCAAGTTGACCGGCCAGTTAAAATGATCATTCTAAATAGATCATTGGTGCTCATTGAGTAAAGGCTTATAAATGATGCAAAATGTACAGCATTACGTAGTTCTGGATAGATTGGATTAATTAGACGCTTGGTCGTATCTATTTCTGTCTATAATTTTGTCTCTATATAAAAAAAAATTGAACTAGCTTTACGTTGGCATTGGATTCGTTTCATTTTGATCTTTAAATCAAATGTTATGGACGATTTAGTGCGGGCATGTCAAGTTGTTCGGCCAGTTAAAATGATCATTCTTCCGATCATAGGTGCTCATTGAGTAACGGCTTATAAATGAAGCATAATGCAAGACATCACGCAGTTTGAGATAGATTGGATTCCTTGGGCACTTTGTCGTATCTATTTTTGTCCCAAATTTTGTAACAATATAGCAAATTGAGCTAGATTAACGTAGGCATTGGATTCGTGTCATTATAAGCTATAAATCAAAATTTATGGACGATTTAGTGCAAACATGCCAAATTGATAAGACAGTTAAAATGATTATTCTAAACTGATCATTGTTGCTTATTAAGTAAAGGCTTATAAATGAAGCATAATGCACAGCATCACGCTGTTTGGGATAGATTAGATTACTTGGATGCTTTGTGGTATCTATTATTGTCTCAAATTTTGTCCCAATATAGAAAATTGAGCTAGTTTAATGTGGGCATTGGAGTCGTGTTATTCGGATCTTTAAATCAAAAGTTACAGATGATTTAGTGCGGACATGTTAAGTTCATCGGCCTGTTAAAATGATCATTCTTAACTGATCATTGTTGCTCATTGATAAAAAGCTTATTACTGAAGCATAATGCATGGGACCACGCAAATTGGGGTAGATTGGATTACCTGGACGCTTTGTTGTCTCTATTTGTGTCTATAATTTTGTCAAAATATAGAAAAATTTAGCTACCTTAACGTGGGCATTGGATTCGTGTCATTCTTTGGTCTAAATCAAAAGTTACTGACGATTTAGTGAGGACATGTCAAGTTGATTGGCTAGTTAAAGTGATCATTTTAAACTGGTAATTGTTGCTCATTAAGTAAAGGGTTATAAATGAAGCATAATGCATGCGCTATCATGTAGTTCGGAATGGATTGGATTACTTGGACGCTTTGTCATATCTATTTTTGTCTTAAACTTAGTCACGATATACAAAATTGAGCTAGTTTAACGTGAGCATTGGATTCGTGTCATTCGGAGCTCTGAATCAAAAGTTACGCGTGATTTAAGGCACACTTGTCAAGCTTATCAGCGAGTTAAAATGATCATTATTAACTGATCATTGGTGCTCATTGATTAAAACTTACAAATGAAAGATAATGCATGACATCATGCAGTTTGGGATAGATTAGATTACTTGAACATTTTGTCATCTCTATTTCTGTCTTTAATTTTGTCAAAATATAGAAAACTGAACTAGTTTAACGTGAGCTTTGGATTCGTGTCATTTTGAGCTCTAAATCAAAAGTTACGGATGATTTAGTGCGGAGATGTGAAATTGATCGGCCAATTAAAGTGATCATTCCAAACTGATCATTGGTGCTCATTAAGTAAATGCTTATAAATGAAGCATAATGGATGGCATCACGCAGTTCGGGATAGATTGGATTACTTGGACGCTTTGTCATATCTATTTTTGTCTCAAATTTTGTCACAATGTACAAAATTTAGCTAGCTTAACATGGGCATTGGATTCATGTCATTCTCAGCTCTAAATAATAAGTTAAAGACGATTTATTGCAGATATTACAAGTTGATCGGCCAATTAAAATGATCATGCTAAACAGATCATTGGTGATCATTGATTAAAGGCTTATAAATGATACAAAATGCAGAGAATCACGCAGTTCTGGATAGATTGGATTATTTAACTGATTTGTCAGATCTATTTCTGTCTCTATATGAAAAATTGAACTAGCTTTAAGTTGGCATTGGATTCGTTTCATTCTGAGCTTTAAATCAAAAGTTATGGACGAATAGACATGTCAAGCTTCTCGGCTAGTTAAACTGATCATTCAATTGATCATTGGTGCTCATTGAGTAAAGGCTTATAAATGAAGCATAATGCATAGCATCACGCAGTTTAGGATAGATTTGATTATTTGAACGCATTGTCGTATCTATTTTTGTCCCAAATTTTGTCACAATATAGCAAATTGAGCTAGCTTAACGTGGGCATTGGATTCGTGTCATTATGAGCTATAAATCTAAAGTTATGGACGATTTAGTACAAACATGTCAAATTGATCGGCCAGTTAAAATGATCATTCTAAACTAATCATTGTTTATTATTGAGTAAAGTCTTATAAATGAAGCATAATGCAGAGCATCGCACAGTTTGGGATAGATTGGATTACTTGGACACTTTGTGGTATCTATATTTGTCTTAAATTTTGTCAATATATAGAAAATTGATCTAGTTTAACGTGGGCATTGAATTCGTGTCATTCGGAGCTCTAAATCAAATGTTACTTACGATTTAGTGCGGACATGTCAAGTTCATCTTTAAGTTAAAATGATCATTCTTAAGTGATCATTGGTGCTCATTGATAAAAAGCGTATAAATGAAGCATAATGCATGGCATCATGTAGTTCGGGATAGATTGGATTACTTGGATGCTTTGTTTTATCTATTTGTCTCTATAATTTTGTCAAAATATAGAAAATTGAGTTACCTTAATGTAGGCATTGGATTTGTGTCATTTTGAGCTTTAAATCAAAAGTTACAGGCGATTTAGTGCGTACATGTCAAGTTGATTGGGCAGTTAAAGTGATCATTCTAAAGTGATCATTGATGCTCATTAAGTAAAGGCTCATAAATAAAGCATAATGCATTGTATCACGCAGTTCGGAATAGATTGAGTTACTTTGATGCTTTGTCATATCTATTTCTGTCTCAAATCTAGTAATATACAAAATTGGGCTAACTTTACGTGGGCATTGGATTCGTGTCATTCGGAGCTCTAAATCAAATGTTACGGATGATTTAGTGCAGACATGTATATTTTATCAGTGAGTTAAAATTATCATTCTTAACTGATCATTGGTGCTCATTGATTAAAACATATAAATGAAGCATAATGAATGACATCACACAGTTTGGGATAGATTGGATTACTTGGACACTTTTTCGTCTCAATTTCTGTCTATAATTTTTTCAAAATCTAGAAAATTGACATAGCTTAACATTAGCTTTGGATTCGTGTCATTCAGAGCTCTAAATCAATAGTTATAGACAATTTAGTGCGGAGATGTTAAATTGATCGGCCACTTAAAGTGATCATTCCAATATGATCATTGGTGCTCATTAAGTAAAAGCTTATAAATGAAGCATAATGTATAGCATCACGCAGTCTGAGATATATTGGATTACTTGGATGCTTTGTCATATCTATTTTTGTCTCAAATTTTGTTACAATATACAAAATTGAGCTAGCTTAATGTGGGCATTGGATTCATGTCATTCTGAGCTCTAAATCAAGAGTTATAGACGATTAAGTGCGGACATGTTAAGTTGATCAGCCAGTTAAAATGATCATTCTAAAATGATCATTGGTGCTCATTGAGTAAAGGCTTATAAATGATGCGAAATGCAGAGCATCACGCAGTTGTGGATATATTGGATTACTTAGATGCTTTGTCGTATCTATTTCTGTCTCAAATTTTATCACAATATACACTATTGAGCTAGCTTAACGTGGGAATTAGTTTCGTGTCATTATGAGCTGTAAATCAAGAGTTAAAGACGATTTAGTGCCGGGATGTCAAGTTGATCGGCCAGTTAAATTGATCATTCTAAACAGATCATTGATGCTCATTGAGTTAAGGCTTATGAATTATGCAAAATCGAACTAGATGCTTCACACAGTTCGATTTTGAGCTGTTGGATTAATATCATCTTGAGCTGTTAACAAAAAATAAAAGACGATTTAGTTTGTACATGTCAAGTTGATCAGCTAGTTAAAATAATATTTCCAAATTGATCATTGGTGCTCCTGTAGTAAAAGCTTATAAATCAAGCATAATGCGTGGCATCACGCAGTTTGGGATAGATCGGATTACTTGGAGGCTTTTTCATAGTTATTTCGATCTTAAATTTTTTCACAATATAGAAATTATGTTAGCTTAACGTGGGCGTTGGATTCATGTCATTCGGACCTCTAAATCAAAAGTTATGGACAATTTAGTGCGGACATATCAAGTTGATCGGCCATATAAAATGATCATTATAAATTGGTCATTGGTGCTCCTTGAGTAAAATCTTATAAATGAAGAATAATGCATACCATCACGCAGTTTGGGACAGATTGCATTACTTTGAGGCTTTGTCTAGCTCTCTTTCAATCTCAAATGTTATCAAAGTATGGAAAATTGAAATAGCTTAACATGGGTGTTGGATTAATATCATCTTGAGCTGTTAATAAAAAATAAAAGATGATTTAGTTCGTACATGTCAAGTTGATCAGCTAGTTAAAATAATATTTCTAAATTGATCATTGGTGCTCCTGTAGTAAAGGCTTATAAATCAAGCCTTTACTACAGGAGCAACTCGATCATTGGCTCCTGTAGTGCCGAGATGTCAAGTTGATTGGCCAGTTAAAGTGATCATTCTAAACTGATAATTGGTTCTCATTAAAGAAATGCTTATAAATGAAGCATAATGCATGGCATCACGCAGTTCGGAATAGATTAGATTAATTGGACGCTTTGTCGTATATATTTTGGTCTCTAATTTTGTCTCTATATAAAATATAGAACTAGCTTTAAGTTGGCATTTGATTCGTGTCATTTTGAGCTCTAAATCAAATGTTACGGACGATTTAGTACGGATATGTCAAGGATACCAGCCACTTAAAGTGATCATTCTAAACTCATCATTGATACTCATTAAGTAAAGGCTTATAAATGAAGCATAATGCATGTTATCATGCAGTTCGGAATAGATTGGATTACTTGGATGCTTTGTCGTATCTATTTCTGTCTCAAATTTAGTCTCAATATACAACACTGAGCTGGGCATTGGATTCGTGTCATTTGGAGCTCTAAATCAAAAGTTACGGAAGATTTAGGGTGGACATATCAAGTTTATCGGCGATTTAAAATGATCAATATTAACTGATCATTGTGCTTATTGATTAAAAGCTTACAAATGAAGCATAGTGCATGACATCACACAGTTTGGGATAGATTAGATTACTTGGACGCTTTGTCAAAATATAGAAAATTGACCTGACTTAACGTGGGCTTTGGATTCGTGTCATTCGGTGCTCTAAATGAAAATTTTCGGACGATTATGTGCGAAGATGTCAACTTGATCGGCCAGTTATAGTGATCATTCTAACTGATCATTGGTGCTCATTGATTAAAAGCTAATAAATGAAACATAATACATGACATCATACAGTTTGGGATAGATTGGATTACTTGGATGCTTTGTCCTCTCTATTTATGTCTATAATTTTTTCAAAATATAGAAAATTGACGTAGCTTAACGTGAGCTTTTGTTTCGTGTCATTCAGAGCTCTAAATAAAACATTATGGACGATTTAGTGCGCAGATGTCAAGTTGATCGGCCAGTTAAAGTGATTATTCTAAATAGATCATTGGTGCTCATTCAGTAAATGCTTATAAATGAAGCATAATGCATGACATCACACAGTTCGGGATAGATTGGATTACTTAGACACTTTGTCATATCTATTTCAGTCTCAAAGTTTGTGCCAATAAACAAAATTGAGCTAGCTTAACGTGACATTGGTTTCATGTAATTCTGAGTTCTAAATCAAGAGTTACCGACGATTTAGTGCGGACATGTTAAGTTGATCAACCAGTTAAAATGATCATTCTAAACTGTTCATTGGTGCTCAATGAGTAAAGGCTTATAATTGATGCAAAATGTATAGCATCATGCAGTTCTAGATGGATTGGATTACTTAGATTGTTTGTCGTATCTATTTGTGTCTCTAATTTTGTCTCTATATAAAAAATTGAACTAGCTTAAAGTTGGTATTGGATTCTTGTCATTCTAAGCTCTAAAAAAAAGTTGCATACATGTTAAGTTGATCGACCAGTTAAAATGATCATTCTTCCGATCATTGGTGCTCATAGAGAAAAAGGCTTATAAATGAAGCATAACGCATGGCATCACGCAGTTTGGGATAGATATGATTACTTGGATGCTTTGTCGTATCTATTTTTGGCCCAAATTTTGTCACACTATAGAATGGTTAGCTAGCTTACCATGGGCATTGGACTCGTGTCATTATGAGCTATAAATCAAATGTTATATACGATTTATTGCATACATGTCAAGTTGATAGGCTAGTTAAAATGATCATTCTAAACTGATCATTGGTTCTTATTGAGTAAAGGCTTATAAATGAAACATAATGCAGAGCATCACGAAGTTTGGGATAGATTAGATTACTTGGACACTTTGTGATATCTATTTTTGTCTCAAATTTTGTAACAATTTAGAAAATTGAGCTAGTTTAACGTGGGCATTGGATTCGTGTAATTCGAAACTTAAATCAAAAGTTACTGATGATTTAGTGCGGACATGTCAAGTTGATCGGCTAGTAAAAATGATCATTCTAAACTGATCATTGGTGCTTATTGTGTAAATGCTTATAAATGATGCAAAATGCAGAGCATCATGCAGTTCTGGATAGATTGGATTACTTAGACGTTTTGTTAGATCTATTTTTATCTCTAATTTTGTTTCTATATAAAAAATTGAACTAGCTTTAGCAATGGATTTGTGTCATTCTGAGCTCCAAATCAAAAGTTAAAGACGATTTAGTATGGACATGTCAGGTTGATCGGCCAAGTAAAATGATCATTCTTCTAATCATCGGTGCTCATTGAGTAAAAGATTATAAATGAAGCATAATGAAATGCATCATGCACTTTGGGATCGATTGGATTACTTGGACGCTTTATCGTATCTATTTTTGTCTCACATTTTGTCATAATATAGCAAATTGAGCTAGCTTAACATGCGCATTGTATTTGTGTCATTATGAGCTTTAAATCAAAAGTTATGGACTATTTACTGCAGACATGTCTAGTTGATCTCCCAGTTAAAATGATCATTCTAAACTTATCAAGGTGCTCATTGAGTAAAGGCTTATAAATGAAGCATAATGCATGGCATCACGCAGTGCGATATAGATTGGATTACTTAGACGGTTTGTGGTATCTATTTCTATCTCAAATTATGTCATAATATAGAAAATTGAGCTAATTTAACGTGGGTACTGGATTCGTGTCATTCGGAGCTCTAAATCAAAAGTGACGGATAATTTAGTGCGGACATGTCAAGTTGATCGGCCAGTTAAAATGATCATTCTTAACTGGTCATTGGTGCTCATGGAGTAAACGCTTATAAAGGAAGCATAATGCATGGCATCAAGCAGTTCGGGATAGATTTGATTACTTGGATTCGTGTCGAATATATTTCGGCTTCGAATTTTGCTACGATATAGAAAGTTAAGTTAACTTAACGTGGGCGTTGGATTCGTGTCATTCAGAGCTTTAAATCAAAAGTGACGGACTATTTAGTGCCAACATGTCAAGTTGATGAGCCAGTTAAAATGATCATTCTAAAGTGATCATTGGTGCTCATTGAGTAAAGGCTTATAAATGATGCGAAATGCTGAGCATCACGCAGTTGTGGATAGATCGGTTTACTTAGATGCTCTGTCGTATCTATTTCTGTCTCAAATTTTCTCACAATATACACTATTGAGGTAGCTTAACGTGGGCATTAGATTTGTGTCATTATGAGCTCTAAATCAGGAGTTAAAGACGATTTAGTGCGTACATGTCAAGTTGATCGGCCAGTTAAATTGATCATTCTAAACTGATCATTGATGCTCATTGAGTTAAGGCTTATGAATGATGCAAAATGCAGAGCATCACACAGTTCTGGATAGATTCCATTACTTAGATGCTTTGTCGTATCTATTTATGTCTCTAATTTTGTCTCTATATAAAAAATTGAACTGGCTTTAAGTTGGCATTGGATTCGTTTCATTTTGAGCTTTAAATCAAAAGTTATGGAAGAATTAGTGCGGACATGTCAAGTTTATCGGCCAGTTAAAATGATCATTCTTCCGATCATTGGTGCTCATTGAGTTAAGGCTTATAAAAGAAGCATAATGCAAACTATAACGCAGTTTGAGATAGATTGGATTACTTGGACGCATTGCCGTATCTATTTTTGTCCCAAATTTGGTCACAATATAGCAAATTGAGCTAGCTTAACGTGGGCATTGGATTCGTGTCATTATGAGCTATAAAAAATCAAAAGTTATGGACGATTTAGTGCAAACATGTCAAATTGATCGGCCAGTTAAAATGATCATTTTAAACTAATCATTGGTTCTTATTGAGTAAAGGCTTATAAATGAAGCATTATGCAGTGCATCACGCAGTTTGGGATAGATTGAATCACTTGGATGCTTTGGGGTATCTATTTTTGTCTCAAATTTTTTCACAATATAGAAAATTGAGTTAGTTTAACGTGGGCATTGTATTCTTGTCATTCGGAGCTCTAAATAAAACTTACGATTTAGTGCGGACGTGTCAAGTTCATCAGCCAGTTAAATTGATCATTCTTAAGCAATCATTGGGGCTCATTGATAAAAAGCTTATAAATGAAGAATAATGCATGGCATCACGCTGTTTGGGATTGATTGGATTACTTGAACACTTTGTTTTTTCTATTTGTGTCTACAATTTTGTCAAAATATAGAAAATTGAGTATTGTTGGCATTGGATTCGTGTCATTCTGAGCTCTAAATCAAAAGTTACGGACGATTTAGTGCAGACATGTCAAGTTGATCGGCCAGTTAAAGTGATCATTCTAAAGTGATCATTGGTGCTCATTAAGTAAAGGCTTATAAATGAAGCATAATGCATTGCATCACGCAATTCGGAATAGATTAGATTACTTTGACGCTTTGTCAAAGTAATATTTTTAATATTTAATGAATATTTTAAAAAAAATAATTATTCAAGTTTTTTTTCAATTGTGTGGTTATTATTGACGGAATGAGTTGTTGGAAATTGATAATGGTCCAACGGATAGTGTTATCGCTAATACGTAAGGAATTACAGACGGACACGAGTCCATCTGGAAGCTTATTTCATCGCGATATTATCGGTTACATCCCGACGGATGAAAACCGTCGTAATATACCCTCGGTTGTCATTCCCGACGGCACCTGTCATCAAAAGTTGTCCGCAGCACAACTGAATAAATCCATCGCAAATACGTCGGTAATTGCCGACGGACTGTACCCATCGAATAATTGCCGATGGGTACTTTTATCGCAAACTCGTCGGTAATTGACGATGGACGAGACCCATCGAATATCCGTCGGCATTTGCCGATAGCTACTTTTATTACAAAACCATCGGTAATTCCCGAAAATTTCCCAATGGAATTTGGTTTCCGACGAAATAATCCCGACAAGCATCTTTTGTCGGAAAGTCAATGGGAATTGCTCTTTCCGACGGATTGCCGACGAATTTCATCGTCGGGAAATTGATGTTAGTGGTGCTCATTGATTTAAAGCTTACAAATGATGCATAATGCATGACATTACGCAGTTTGGGATAGATTGGATTACTTGAACGCTTTGTCATCTCTAATTCTATCTATAATTTTGTCAAAATATAGAAAATTTAGCTAACGTAACGTGGACATTGGATTCATGTCATTCTGAGCTTTAAATCAAAAGTTACAAACGATTTAGTGCGGACAAGTTAAGGTTATCGGCCAGTTAGAATGATCTATTTAAACTGATCATTGGTTCTCATTGAGTAAAAGCTTATAAATCAAAAGTTACAGTCGATTTAGTGCGTACCTGTAAAGTTGATTGCCAGTAAAAATAATCATTCTTCTGATCATTGGCACTCATTGAGTAAAGACTTATAAATGAACTATAATGCATGGCATCGCGCAGTTTGGAATATATTAGATTATTTGGACGCTTTATCGTATCTATTTTTCTCTCCAATTTTGTCAGAATATAGAAAATTGAGCTTGCTTAACGTGGGCATTGGATTTGTGTCATTCAGAGCTCTAAATCAAAAGTTACAGACGAAATGTGGACATGTCAAGTTGGTCGGCAAATTAAAATGATCATTCTTAACTGATCATTGGTGATCATTGATAAAAAGCTAAAGGAAACATAATGCATGGCATCACGCTGTTTAGGAAAGATTGGATTACTTGGATGCTTTGTTATCTCGATTTCTATCTATAACTTTGTCAAAATCTAGAAAATTAAACTAGTTTAACGTGGGCATTGGATTCGTGTCATTCGGAGCTCTAAATCAAAAGTTACAGACGATTTAGTGTGGACATTTAAAGTTGATCGGCCAGTTAAAATGATCATTCTTAACTGATCATTGGTGCTGACATGCAGTAAACGCTTATAAAGGAAGCATAATGTATTGCATCACGTAGTTCGGGGTACATTTGATTACTTGGACATTTTGTCATATCTATTTCTGTCTCAAAATTTTCACAATACAACAAATTGAGTTAGCATAATGTGGCCATTGGATTTGTGTTATTTGGAGCTCCAAATAAAAAATTGTGGACGATTTAATGCAGACATGTCAAGTTCATCGGTCAGATAATATGATCATTCCAAACTGATCATTGGTGCTCATTGAGTAAAGGCTTATAAATGAAGCATAATGCCTTGCATCACATAGTTTTGACTAGACTGCATTACTTGGACTCTTTGTCGTATCAATTTTTGTCTCAAATTTTATCACAACATAGAAAATTGAGCTACCTTAATGTGGGCATTGGATTCGTATCATTATGAGCTATAAATCCAAAGTTATAGATGATTTAGTGCATACATGTCAAGTTGATCGGCCAGTTAAATTGATCATTCTAAATTGATCATTGGTGCTCACTGAGTAAGGGCTTATAAATGACGCATAATGCATGACATCACGTAGTTTTGGATAGAGTTGAATACTTTGAGGACTTGTCGAATTAATTTTAGTATTAAATTTTATCACAATATAGAAAATTGAGCTAGCTTAACGTGGGTATTTGATTTGTGTCATTTTGAGCTCTACATCAAAATTTACGGACGCGGACATGTCAAGTTGATCGGAAAATTAAAATGATCATTTTAAACTGATCATTGGTGCTAGTTGAGTAAAAGCTTATAAATGAAAAATAGTGCATGTCATCACGCAGTTTGGGATGGATTGGATTACTTGTGCATTTTGTCATATCTATTTCTGTCTCAAATTTTGTCACAATACAAAAAAATTGAGCTAGCCTAACGTGCGCATTGGATTTGTGTGATTCTAAGCTCTAAATTAAAAGTTACGGACGATTTAGTGTGGACATGTCAAGTTGATCGACAAGTTAAAGTGATCATTCTAAACTGATCATTGGTGCTCACTGAGTAAAGGCTTATAAATGAAGTATAATGCATGTCATCACGTAGTTTTGGCTTGATTGGATTACTTGGACACTTTTTCGTATCTATTTCTTTCTCAAATTTTGTCACAATATAGAAAATGGAGCTAGCTTAACGTGGGCATTGGATTCGGGTCATTATGAGTTATAAAATGAAAGTTATTGATGATTTAGTGCATACATGTCAAGTTGATCAGCTAGTTAAATTGATCATTCCAAACTGATCATTGGTGCTCATTGAGTAAACGCTTATAAATTAAGCATAATGCATGATATCACGTAATTTTGGATAAATTTGGTTACTTGGAGGCCTTGTCAAAGCAATTTTAGTTTTAAATTTTATCAAAATATAGAAAACTAATCTAGTTTAATGTGGGCATAGTATTGAAGTCATTTTGAGCTCTAATTCAAAAGTTATACACGATTTAGTGCGGACATGTCAAGTTGATCCGCCAGTTAAAGTGACAATTCTGAACTGATCACTGAGTAAAGGCTTATAAATGAAGCATAGTGCATGGTATCACACAGTTCGGGATAGTTTGGAATACTTGGACATTTTGTCGTATCTATTTCTGTCTCAAATATTGTCACAATATAGAAGATTGAGCTAGCTTAACGTGTGCGTTGGATTCGTGTCATTCTATGATCTAACTCAAAAGTTACTGACGATTTAGTGCAGACATGTCAAGTTGATCGGCCAATTCAAATGATCATTCTTCTGATCATTGATGCTTATTGAGTAAATTCTTATAAATAAAGCATAATGTGTGACATCACGCAGTTTTGTATATATTGGATTAGTTCGACGCTTTTTCTTGAATATTTCTATCTCAAATTTTGTCACAATATAGAAAATTGAGCTAGTTTAACTTGGGCATTGGATTCGTGACATTCTAAGGTCTAAATCAAAAGTTACAGACGATTTAGTGCGGACTTGTGAAGTTGATCGGCCCGTTAAAATGATCTTTCTTAACTGATCATTGGTGCTCATTAAGTAATCTCTTATAAATGAAGCATAAGGCATGGTATCACGCCGTCTGAGATGGATTGGATTACTTGGACGTTTTTTCTTATCTAGTTCTGTCTCAAATTTTGTCACAATATAAAAAATTGATCAAGTTTAACGTCGGCATTTGATTCGTGTCATTCTAAGCTATAAACCAAAATTTACGGACAATTTAGTGCGGACATGTCAAATTTATCGGCCAGTTGAAGTGATCAATCTAAACTCATCATTGGTGCCCATTGAGAAAAGGCTTATAAATGAAGCATAATGCATAGCACCACGTAGTTTAGGCTAGACTGGATTATTTGGACGCTTTTTCATATATGTTTCTATCTAAAATTTTGTCACAAAATAGAAAATTGAGCTAGCTTAACGTGGGCATTGGATTAGTGCAGAAATGTCAAGTTGATCACCCAGTTAAATTGATAATTCTCAATTGATCATTGGTGCTCATTGAGTAAAGTCTTATAAATGAAGCATAATGCATGACATCACGTAGTTTTTGATAGATTTGATTACTTGGATAGTTTTGAATAAATTTTATCACAATATACAAAATATAGATAGCTTAACATGTGCATTGGATTTGTGTCATTCAGAGCTATAAATGAAAAGTTACGGTCGATTTAGTGTGCACATGTCCGGTTGATTGGCAAGTTAAAATGATTATTCTAAACTGATTATTGGTGCTCATTGAGTAAAAGCTTATAAATGAAGAATAATGCATGACATCACATAGTTTGGGATATATAGGATTACTTGGACGCTTTGTCGTATCTAGTTCTAACTCAAATTTAGTCACAATATAAAGAATTGAGCTAGCTTAACGTGGGCATTGGATTCGTGTCATAATGAGCTATAAATCAAAAGTTATGGACGATTTAGTACGGACATGTAAAGTTGATCAGCCTGTTAAAGTGATCTTTCTTAACTGATCATTGGTGCTCATTAAGAAAAGGCTTATAAATGAAGCAGAATGCATGGCATCTTGCAGTTCGGGATAGTTTGGACTATTTGGATGCTTTTTCTTATCTATTTCTATATCAAACTTTGTAACAATATAAAAAATTGATCTAGTTTAACGTGAGCATTGGATGCGTGTCATTTTGAGTTCTAAATCATAAGTTATGGACGATTCGGAGCAGACATGTGAACTTGATTGGCCAGTTAAAGTGATCAATCTAAACTGATCTGTGGTGCTCATTAAATAAATGCTTATAAATGAAGCATAAAGCATGACATCATCCAGTCTGGGATAGATTGGATTACTTGGACGTTTTGTTGTATCTAGTTATGTCTCAAATTTTGTCACAATATAAAAAATTGATCTAGGTTAACGTGGGCATAGGATTGGTGTCATTCTAAGCTCTAAATCAAAAGCTAATAATGATATAGTGCGGACATGTCAAGTTGATCGGGCATTTAAAGTGATCATTCTTAACTAATCAGTGGTGCTAATTGAGTAAAGGCTTATAAACGAATGAAGCATAATGCATGGCATCACACAGTTTTGTATAGATTGGATTACTTGGACACTTTTTCTTGAATATTTCTGTCTCAAATTTTGTCACAATATAGAAAATTGAGCTAGTTTGACGTGGGCATTGGATTCTTGTCATTAGGAGCTACAAAACAAAAGTTATGGACGATTTAGTGCACACAT
The DNA here is from genome assembly GCA_018901935.1 of Pugionium cornutum. NCBI lineage: Eukaryota > Viridiplantae > Streptophyta > Magnoliopsida > Brassicales > Brassicaceae > Pugionium > Pugionium cornutum. The sequence continues at coordinate 17,212,735 of CM032164.1, read as the reverse complement.
GTCAAGTTGATCGGCAAATTAAATTGATCATTCCAAACTGATCAATTGTGCTCATTGAGTAATGCCTTATAAATGAAGCATAATGCATGACATCCGTAGTTTTGGAAAGATTTGATTACTTGGAGGACTTGTCAAAACAATTTTAGTCTTAACTTTTACCACAATATAGAAAATTGAGCTAGTTTAATGTGGGCATTGGATTCGTGTCACTACTAACTCTAAATCAAAAGTTACGGATGATTTAGTGCGGATATTTCAAGTTGATCGGCAAGTTAAAATGATAAATCTAAACTGTTCATTGGTGCTCATTCAGTAAAAGCTTATAAATTAAGTATAATGCATGGCATCACACATTTCGGGATAGATTGGATTACTTGGACACTTTGTCGTCTGTATTTTTGTCTCAAATTTGATCATCATATAGAAAAGTTAGCTAGCTTAATGTGAACATTGGATTCGTGTCATTATGAGCTCTAAATCATAAGTTAAGGAAACGATTCAGAGCGGACATGTCAAGTATATCAGCCTAGTTAAAGTGATCATTATAAACTGATCAATAGTGGTCATTTAGTAACTGCTTATAAATGAAGCATAAATCATGGCATCACGCAGTGTAGGATAGATAGGATTACGTGGACGCTTTGTCGTATCTAGTTCTAACTTAATGTTTTTCACAATAGAAAAAATTGAGCTAGCTTAACGTGGGCATTGGATTCGTGTCATTCTGAGCTCTAAATCAAAATTTACGGATGATTTAGTGCAGACTTGTCAAGTTAATCGGCCAGTTCAAATGATCTTTCTTAACTGATCATTGGTTTTCATTGAGAAAGGACTTATAAATGAAGCATAATGCATGGCATCACGTAGTTCGGGATTGAATGGATTATTTGGAAGCTTTGTCGTATATATTTTTATCTCAAATTTTGTCACAATATAGAATATTAAGCTAGCTTAACGTGAGCATTGGATTCAAGTCATTATGAGCTCTAAATCATAAGTTACGGACGATTCAAAGCTGACATGTCAAGATGATCGGCCAGTTAAAGTGATCATTCTAAACTGTTCATTAGTGCTCATTAAGTAAACGCTTATAAATCAAGCATAAAGCATGGTATCACGCAGTCTGGGATAGATTGGATTACTTGGACGCTTTGTTGTATCTAGTTATGTCTCAAATTTTTTCACAATTCATAAATTTGATCTACTTTAACGTGGCATTGGATTCGTGTGATCTAATCTCTAAATCAAAAGTTACGGACGATTTAGTGCAGATATGTCAAGTTGATCGACAAGTTAAACTGATCATTCTAAACTGATCATTGGTGCTCACTGAGTAAAGGCTTATAAATGAAGTATAATGCATGTCATCACGTAGTTTTGGCTTGATTGGATTACTTGGACACTTTTTCGTATCTATTTCTTTCTCAAATTTTGTCACAATATAGAAAATGGAGCTAGCTTAACGTGGGCATTGGATTCGGGTCATTATGAGTTATAAAACGAAAGTTATTGATGATTTAGTGCATACATGTCAAGTTGATCAGCTAGTTAAATTGATCATTCCAAACTGATCATTGGTGCTCATTGAGTAAACGCTTATAAATTAAGCATAATGCATGATATCACGTAGTTTTGGATAAATTTGATTACTTGGACGACTTGTCAAAGCAATTTTAGTTTTAAATTTTATCAAAATATAGAAAACTAATCTAGTTTAATGTGGGCATAGTATTGAAGTCATTTTGAGCTCTAATTCAAAAGTTATACACGATTAGTGCGGACATGTCAAGTTGATCCGCTAGTTAAAGTGACAATTCTGAACTGATCACTGAGTAAATGCTTATAAATGAAGCATAATGCATGGTATCACACAGTTCGGGATAGTTTGGAATACTTGGACGTTTTGTCGTATCTATTTCTGTCTCAAATTTTGTCACAATATAGAAGATTGAGCTAGCTTAACGTGTGCATTGGATTCGTGTCATTCTAAGATCTAACTCAAAAGTTACTGACGATTTAGTGCAGACATGTCAAGTTGATCGGCCAGTTCAAATGATCATTCTTCTGATCATTGATGCTTATTGAGTAAATTCTTATAAATGAAGCATAATGCGTGACATCACGCAGTTTTGTATATATTGGATTAGTTCGACGCTTTTTCTTGAATATTTCTATCTCAAATTTTGTCACAATATAGAAAATTGAGCTAGTTTAACGTGGGTATTAGATTCGTGTCATTCTAAGGTCTAAATCAAAAGTTACAGACGATTTAGTGCGGACTTGTGAAGTTGATCGGCCCGTTAAAATGATATTTCTTAACTGATCATTGGTGCTCATTAAGTAATCTCTTATAAATGAAGCATAAGGCATGGTATCACGCCGTCTGAGATGGATTGGATTACTTGGACGTTTTTTCTTATCTAGTTCTGTCTCAAATTTTGTTACAATATAAAAAATTGATCTAGTTTAACGTCGGCATTTGATTCGTGTCATTCTAAGCTATAAACCAAAATTTACGGACAATTTAGTGCGGACATGTCAAATTTATCGGCCAGTTGAAGTGATCAATCTAAACTCATCATTGGTGCCCATTGAAAAAAGGCTTATAAATGAAGCATAATGCATAGCACCACGTAGTTTAGGCTAGACTGGATTATTTGGACGCTTTTTCATATCTGTTTCTATCTAAAATTTTGTCAGAAAATAGAAAATTGAGCTAGCTTAACGTGGGCATTGGATTAGTGCAGAAATGTCAAGTTGATCACCCAGTTAAATTGATAATACTCAATTGATCATTCGTGCTCATTGAGTAAAGTCTTATAAATGAAGCATAATGCATGACATCACGTAGTTTTTGATAGATTTGATTACTTGGATAGTTTTGAATAAATTTTATCACAATATACAAAATATAGATAGCTTAACATGTGCATTGGATTTGTGTCATTCAGAGCTATAAATGAAAAGTTACGGTCGATTTAGTGCGCACATGTCCGGTTGATTGGCAAGTTAAAATGATTATTCTAAACTGATTATTGGTGCTCATTGAGTAAAAGCTTATAAATGAAGAATAATGCATGACATCACACAGTTTGGGATATATAGGATTACTTGGATGCTTTGTCGTATCTAGTTCTAACTCAAATTTAGTCACAATATAAAGAATTGAGCTAGCTTAACGTGGGCATTGGATTCGTGTCATAATGAGCTATAAATCAAAAGTTATGGACGATTTAGTACGGACATGTAAAGTTGATCGGCCTGTTAAAGTGATCTTTCTTAACTGATCATTGGTGCTCATTAAGAAAAGGCTTATAAATGAAGCAGAATGCATGGCATCTTGCAGTTCGGGATAGATTGGATTATTTGGATGCTTTTTCTTATCTATTTCTATATCAAACTTTGTAACAATATAAAAAAATTGATCTAGTTTAACGTGAGCATTGGATGCGTGTCATTTTGAGTTCTAAATCATAAGTTATGGATGATTCGGAGCTGACATGTGAACTTGATTGGCCAGTTAAAGTGATCATTCTAAACTGATATGTGGTGCTCATTAAATAAATGCTTATAAATGAAGCATAAAGCATGAAATCATCCAGTCTGGGATAGATTGGATTACTTGGACGCTTTGTTGTATCTAGTTATGTCTCAAATTTTGTCACAATAAAAAAAATTGATCTAGCTTAACGTGGGCATAGGGTTGGTGTCATTCTAAGCTCTAAATCAAAAGCTAATAATGATATAGTGCGGACATGTCAAGTTGATCGGGCATTTAAAGTGATCATTCTTAACTAATCAGTGGTGCTAATTGACTAAAGGCTTATAAACGAATGAAGCATAATGCATGGCATCACGCAGTTTTGTATAGATTGGATTACTTGGACACTTTTTCTTGAATATTTCTGTCTCAAATTTTGTCACAATATAGAAAATTGAGCTAGTTTGACGTGGGCATTGGATTCTTGTCATTAGGAGCTACAAAACAAAAGTTATGGACGATTTAGTGCACACATGTCAAGTTGATCGGCAAATTAAATTGATCATTCCAAACTGATCAATTGTGCTCATTGAGTAATGCCTTATAAATGAAGCATAATGCATGACATCCGTAGTTTTGGAAAGATTTGATTACTTGGAGGACTTGTCAAAACAATTTTAGTCTTAACTTTTTTTTTTACCACAATATAGAAAATTGAGCTAGTTTAACGTGGGCATTGGATTCGTGTCACTACTAACTCAAAATCAAAAGTTACGGATGATTTACTGCGGATATTTCAAGCTGATCGGCAAGTTAAAATGATCATTCTAAACTGATCATTGGTGCTCATTCAGTAAAAGCTTATAAATTAAGAATAATGCATGGCATCACACATTTCGGGATAGATTGGATTACTTGGACACTTTGTCGTCTGTATTTTTGTCTCAAATTTGATCATCATATAGAAAAATTAGCTAGCTTAATGTGAACATTGGATTCGTGTCATTATGAGCTCTAAATCATAAGTTAAGGAAACGATTCAGAGCGGACATGTCAAGTATATCAGCCTAGTTAAAGTGATCATTATAAACTGATCAATAGTGGTCATTTAGTAACTGCTTATAAATGAAGCATAAATCATGGCATCACGCAGTGTAGGATAGATAGGATTACGTGGACGCTTTGTCGTATCTAGTTCTAACTTAATGTTTTTCACAATATAAAAAATTGAGCTAGCTTAACGTGGGCATTGGATTCGTTTCATTCTGAGCTCTAAATCAAAATTTACGGCTGATTTAGTGCAGACTTGTCAAGTTAATCGGCCAGTTCAAATGATCTTTCTTAACTGATCATTGGTTTTCATTGAGAAAGGGCTTATAAATGAAGCATAATGCATGGCATCACGTAGTTCGGGATTGAATGGATTATTTGGAAGCTTTGTCGTATATATTTTTATCTCAAATTTTGTCACAATATAGAATATTAAGCTAGCTTAACGTGAGCATTGGATTCGTGTCATTATGAGCTCTAAATCATAAGTTACGGACGATTCAAAGCTGACATGTCAAGATGATCGGCCAGTCAAAGTGATCATTCTAAACTGATCATTAGTGCTCATTAAGTAAACGCTTATAAATGAAGCATAAAGCATGGTATCACGCAGTCTGGGATAGATTGGATTACTTGGACGCTTTGTTGTATCTAGTTATGTCTCAAATTTTTTCACAATTCATAAATTTGATCTACTTTAACGTGGCATTGGATTCGTGTGATCTAATCTCTAAATCAAAAGTTACGGATGATTTAGTGCAGATATGTCAAGTTGATCGACAAGTTAAAGTGATCATTCTAAACTGATCATTGGTGCTCACTGAGTAAAGGCTTATAAATGAAGTATAATGCATGTCATCACGTAGTTTTGGCTTGATTGGATTACTTGGACACTTTTTCATATCTATTTCTTTCTCAAATTTTGTCACAATTTAGAAAATGGAGCTTGCTTAACGTGGGCATTGGATTCGGGTCATTATGAGTTATAAAACGAAAGTTATTGATGATTTAGTGCATACATGTCAAGTTGATCAGCTAGTTAAATTGATCATTCCAAACTGATCATTGGTGCTCATTGAGTAAACGCTTATAAATTAAGCATAATGCATGATATCACGTAGTTTTGGATAAATTTGATTACTTGGAGGACTTGTCAAAGCAATTTTAGTTTTAAATTTTATCAAAATATAGAAAACTAATCTAGTTTAATGTGGGCATAGTATTGAAGTCATTTTGAGCTCTAATTCAAAAGTTATACACGATTTAGTGCGGACATGTCAAGTTGATCCGCCAGTTAAAGTGACAATTCTGAACTGATCACTGAGTAAAGGCTTATAAATGAAGCATAATGCATGGTATCACACAGTTCGGGATAGTTTGGAATACTTGGACATTTTGTCGTATCTATTTCTGTCTCAAATATTGTCACAATATAGAAGATTGAGCTAGCTTAACGTGTGCATTGGATTCGTGTCATTCTATGATCTAACTCAAAAGTTACTGACGATTTAGTGCAGACATGTCAAGTTGATCGGCCAGTTCAAATGATCATTCTTCTGATCATTGATGCTTATTGAGTAAATTCTTATAAATGAAGCATAATGCGTGACATCACGCAGTTTTGTATATATTGGATTAGTTCGACGCTTTTTCTTGAATATTTCTATCTCAAATTTTGTCACAATATAGAAAATTGAGCTAGTTTAACGTGGGCATTGGATTCGTGTCATTCTAAGGTCTAAATCAAAAGTTACAGACGATTTAGTGCGGACTTGTGAAGTTGATCGGCCCGTTAAAATGATTTTTCTTAACTGATCATTGGTGCTCATTAAGTAATCTCTTATAAATGAAGCATAAGGCATGGTATCACGCCGTGTGAGATGGATTGGATTACTTGGACGTTTTTTTCTTATCTAGTTCTGTCTCAAATTTTGTCACAATATAAAAAATTGATCTAGTTTAACGTGGGCATTTGATTCGTGTCATTCTAAGCTATAAACCAAAATTTACGGACAATTTAGTGTGGACATGTCAAATTTATCGGCCAGTTGAAGTGATCAATCTAAACTCATCATTGGTGCCCATTGAGAAAAGGCTTATAAATGAAGCATAATGCATAGCACCACGTAGTTTAGGCTAGACTGGATTATTTGGACGCTTTTTCATATCTGTTTCTATCTAAAATTTTGTCACAAAATAGAAAATTGAGCTAGCTTAACGTGGGCATTGGATTAGTGCAGAAATGTCAAGTTGATCACCCAGTTAAATTGATAATTCTCAATTGATCATTGGTGCTCATTGAGTAAAGTCTTATAAATGAAGCATAATGCATGACATCACGTAGTTTTTGATAGATTTGATTACTTGGATAGTTTTGAATAAATTTTATCACAATATACAAAATATAGATAGCTTAACATGTGCATTGGATTTGTGTCATTCAGAGCTATAAATGAAAAGTTACGGTCGATTTAGTGTGCACATGTCCGGTTGATTGGCAAGTTAAAATGATTATTCTAAACTGATTATTGGTGCTCATTGAGTAAAAGCTTATAAATGAAGAATAATGCATGACATCACATAGTTTGGGATATATAGGATTACTTGGACGCTTTGTCGTATCTAGTTCTAACTCAAATTTAGTCACAATATAAAGAATTGAGCTAGCTTAACGTGGGCATTGGATTCGTGTCATAATGAGCTATAAATCAAAAGTTATGGACGATTTAGTACGGACATGTAAAGTTGATCAGCCTGTTAAAGTGATCTTTCTTAACTGATCATTGGTGCTCATTAAGAAAAGGCTTATAAATGAAGCAGAATGCATGGCATCTTGCAGTTCGGGATAGATTGGATTATTTGGATGCTTTTTCTTATCTATTTCTATATCAAACTTTGTAACAATATAAAAAATTGATCTAGTTTAACGTGAGCATTGGATGCGTGTCATTTTGAGTTCTAAATCATAAGTTATGGACGATTCGGAGCAGACATGTGAACTTGATTGGCCAGTTAAAGTGATCATTCTAAACTGATCTGTGGTGCTCATTAAATAAATGCTTATAAATGAAGCATAAAGCATGACATCATCCAGTCTGGGATAGATTGGATTACTTGGACGCTTTGTTGTATCTAGTTATGTCTCAAATTTTGTCACAATATAAAAAATTGATCTAGCTTAACGTGGGCATAGGATTGGTGTCATTCTAAGCTCTAAATCAAAAGCTAATAATGATATAGTGCGGACATGTCAAGTTGATCGGGCATTTAAAGTGATCATTCTAAACTAATCAGTGGTGCTAATTGAGTAAAGGATATAAACGAATGAAGCATAATGCATGGTATCACGCAGTTTTGTACAGATTGGATTACTTGGACACTTTTTCTTGAATATTTCTATCTCAAATTTTGTCACAATATAGAAAATTGAGCTAGTTTGACGTGAGCATTGGATTCTTGTCATTAAGAGCTACGAAACAAAAGTTATGGACGATTTAGTGCACACATGTCAAGTTGATCGGCAAATTACATTGATCATTCCAAACTGATCAATTGTGCTCATTGAGTAAAGGCTTATAAATGAAGCATAATGCATGACATCTGTAGTTTTGGAAAGATTTGATTACGTGGAGGACTTGTCAAAACAGTTTTAGTCTTAACTTTTACCACAATATAGAAAATTGAGCAAGTTTAACGTGGGCATTGGATTCGTGTCACTACTAACTCCAAATCAAAAGTTACGGATGATTTAGTGCGGATATTTCAAGCTGATCGGCAAGTTAAAATGATCATTCTAAACTGATCATTGGTGCTCATTCAGTAAAAGCTTATAAATTAAGAATATTGCATGGCATCACACATTTCGGGATAGATTGGATTACTTGGACACTTTGTCGTCTCTATTTTTCTCTCAAATTTTGTCATAATATAGAAAAGTTAGCTAGCTTAATGTGAACATTGGATTCATGTCATTATGAGCTCTAAATCATGAGTTAAGGAAACGATTCAGAGCGGACATGTCAAGTATATCAGCCTTGTTAAAGTGATCATTATAAACTGATCAAGAGTGCTCATTTAGTAAATGCTTATAAATGAAGCATAAAGCACGGCATCACGCAGTCTAGGATAGATAGGATTACGTGAATGATTTGTCGTATCTAGTTCTAACTTAAAGTTTTTCACAATATAAAAAAATGAGCTAGCTTAACGTGGGCACTGGATTCGTGTCATTCTGAGCTCTAAATCAAAATTTACGGATGATTTAGTGCGGACTTGTCAAGTTAAATCGGCCAGTTCAAATGATCTTTCTTCACTGATCATTGGTTTTCATTGAGAAAGGGCTTATAAATGAAGCATAATGCATGGCATCACGTAGTTCGGGATTGAATGGATTATTTGGAAGCTTTGTCGTATATATTTCTATCTCAAATTTTGTCACAATATATAAAATTAAGCTAGCTTAACGTGAGCATTGGATTCGTGTCATTATGAGCTCTAAATCATAAGTTACGGAGGATTCAAAGCTGACATGTCAAGATGATCGGCCAGTTAAAGTGATCATTCTAAACTGATCATTGGTGCTCATTGAGTAAACGCTTAAAAATGAAGCATAAAGCATGGTATCACGCAGTCTGGGATAGATTGGATTACTTGGACGCTTTGTTGTATCTAGTTATGTCTCAATTTTTTCAAAATTTATAAATATTATCTACTTTAACGTGGCATTGGATTCGTGTGATCTAATCTCTAAATCAAAAGTTACGGATGATTTAGTGCAGATATGTCAAGTTGATCGACTAGTTAAAGTGATCATTCTAAACTGATCATTGGTGCTCACTGAATAAAGGCTTATAAGTGAAGTATAATGCATGGCATCACGTAGTTTTGGCTTGATTGGATTACTTGGACACTTTTTCGTATCTATTTCTTTCTCAAATTTTGTCACAATATAGAAAATGGAGCTAGCTTAATGTGGGCATTGGATTCGGGTCATTATGAGTTATACATGTCAAGTTGATCAGCTAGTTAAATTGATCATTCCAAACTGATCATTGGTGCTCATTGAATAAACGCTTATAAATTAAGCATAATGCATGATATCACGTCGTTTTGGATAAATTTGATTACTTGGAGGACTTGTCAAAGCAATTTTAGTTTTAAATTTTATCAAAATATAGAAAACTAATCTAGTTTAATGTGGGCATAGGATTGAAGTCATTTTGAGCTCTAATTCAAAAGTTATACACGATTTAGTACGGACATGTCAAGTTGATCCGCCAGTTAAAGTGACAATTCTGAACTGATCACTGAGTAAAGGCTTATAAATGAAGCATAATGCATGGTATCACACAGTTCGGGATAGTTTGGAATACTTGGACGTTTTGTCGTATCTATTTCTGTCTCAAATTTTGTCACAATATAGAAGATTGAGCTAGCTTAACGTGTGCGTTGGATTCGTGTCATTCTAAGATCTAACTCAAAAGTTACTGACGATTTAGTGCAGACATGTCAAGTTGATCGGCCAGTTCAAATGATCATTCTTCTGATCATTGATGCTTATTGAGTAAATGCTTATAAATGAAGCATATTGCGTGAGATCACGCAGTTTTGTATATACTGGATTTGTTCGACGCTTTTTCTTGAATATTTCTATCTCAAATTTTGTCACAATATAGAAAATTGAGCTAGTTTAACGTGGGCATTGGATTCGTGTCATTCTAAGGTCTAAATCAAAAGTTACGGATGATTTAGTGCGGACTTGTGAAGTTGATCGGCCCGTTAAAATTGTCTTTCTTAACTGATCATTGGTGCTCATTAAGTAATCTCTTATAAATGAAGCATAAGGCATGGCATCACGCCGTCCGAGATGGATTGGATTACTTGGACGTTTTTTCTTATCTAGTTCTGTCTCAAATTTTGTCACAATATAAAAAATTGATCTAGTTTAACGTGGGCATTTGATTCGTGTCATTTTAAGCTATAAACCAAAATTTACGGACAATTTAGTGCGAACATGTCAAATTTATCGGCCAGTTGAAGTGATCAATCTAAACTCATCATTGGTGCCCATTGAGAAAAGGCTTATAAATGAAGCATAATGCATAGCACCACGCAGTTTAGGCTAGACTGGATTATTTGGACGCTTTTTCATATCTCTTTCAATCTAAAATTTTGTCACAAAATAGAAAATTGAGCTAGCTTAACGTGGGCATTGGATTCGTGTAATTATCATCTATAAAAAAAACTTATGGACGATTTGGTGCAGACATGTCAAGTTCATCGGCCAGTGAAATTGATCATTCCAAACTGATCATTGGTGCTCATTGAGTAAAAGCTAATGAATGAACCATAATGCATAAAATCACCTAGTTTTGGATAGATTTGATTACTTGGCGGACTTGTCAAAGCAATTTTAGTCGTAAATTTTATCACAATATAGCAAATTAAGATATCTTAACATGGGCATTGGATTCGTGTCATTATGAGCAGTAAATCAAAAGTTATGGAGGATTTAGTGCGGATATGTCAAATTGATAGGCAAGTTAAAATGATCATTATAAAGTGATCATTGGTGCTGACTGAGTAAAAGCTTATAGATGAAGAATAGTACATGGCATCACGTAGTTCAGTATAGATTGGATAACTTGGACGCATTATCGTACGAATACATGTCTCAAATTTTGTAACTATATAGAAAATTGATCTAGCTTAACGTGGGCATTGGATTCGTGTCATTCTGAGGTGTCAATCAAAATTTACGTACGATTTAGTGCGGACATGTCAAGTTGATCGTCTAATTAAAATGATCATTCTTCTGATTATTGATGCTCATGGAGTAAATGCTTATAATAAAGCATAATGCGTGACATCATGTGGTTTGGGATAGATTGGATTACTTGGACCCTTTGTTGATCTATTTTTGTCTCAAATTTTTTCACAATATAGCAAATTGATCTAGGTTAACGTGTGCATTGGATTGATGTCATTCTGAATTCTAAATCATAAGTTACAGATTACTTAGTGTGGACATTTCAAGTTGATCGGCCAGTTAAGGTGTTCATTCTAAACAGATCATTGATGCTCATTAAGTAAACGCTTATAAATGAAGCATAATGCACAGCATCATGTAGTTTGGGATAGATTGGATTACTTGGACGCTTTGTCGCATCTAGTTTTGTCTCAAATTTCGTCATAATATAAAAATTGATCTAGCTTAATGTGGGCATTGGATTCGTGTCATTCTAAGCTCTAAATCAAAAGTTTCAGACGATTTAATACAGACATGTCAAATTGATCGGCCAGTTAAAGTGATCATTCTAAACTGATCATTGGTGCTCATTGAGTAAAGGCTTATAAATGAAGCATAATGCATGGCATCACACAATTTTGGCTAGATTGGATTACTTGTCCACTTTTTCGTATCTGTTTTTATCAAATTTTGGCACAATATTGAAAATTGACCTAGCTTAACATGGACATTTGATTCGTGTCAATAAGAGCTATAAACCAAAAGTAATGGGATTTTGGGCAGATATGTCATGTTGATCGGCCTGGTAAATTGATCATTCCAAACTGATCATTGGTGCTCATTGGGGAGAGGCTTATAAATGAAGCATAATGCCTGACATCACATAGTTTTGAATAGATTTGATTACTTGGTGGATTTTTCAAAGCAATTTTAGTCTTAAATTTCATCACAATATAGAAAATTGACCTAGCTTAACGTGGACATTGGATTCGTGTCATTATGAGCTATAAATCAAAAGTTACGGATGATTTAGTGCGGATATGTCAAGTTGATCGGCACGTTAAAATGATGATTCTCAACTGATCATTGGTACTCATTGACTAAAAGCTTATAAATGAAGAATAATGTGTGGAATCACGTAGTTCAGGATAGATTAGATTACTTGGACGGTTAGTCATTTCTATTTATGTCTCAAATATTGTCACAATAAAGAAAATTGAGCTAGCTAAACATGGGGATTGGATTCGTGTCATTCTTAGGTCTAAATCAAAAGTTACGGACGATTTATTGCGGACTTGTCAAGTTCATAGGCGAGTTAAAATGATCATTCTTCTGATCATTGATTCTCATTGAGGAAATCCTTATAAATGAAGCATAATGCGTGGCATCATGCAGTTTGGGATATATTGGATTACTTGGATGCTTTGTCGTATCTATTTTTGTCTTAGATTTTGTCACATTATAGCAAATTGAGCTAGCTTAACGTGGGCATTGGATTCGTGTCGTTCTACACCCTAAACAAAAAGTTACGAACGATTTAGAGTGGACATGCCAAATTTATCGCCCAGTTAAAGTGATCATTCTAAACTGATCATTGGTGCTCATTGAGTAAAGTCTTATAAATAAAGCATAATGCTTGGCATAACGCAGTTTTTGCTAGATTGGATTACTTGAACACTTTTTTGCATTTGTTTCTATCTCAAAATTTGTCAAAATATAGAAAATTGAGTTAGCTTAACATGGGCATTGGATTCATGTCATTATGAGTTATAAATTAAACGTTATGGACGATTTAGTGCAGACATGTCAAGTTGATCCACCATTTAAAGTGATCATTCTAAACTGATCATTGGTGCTGATTGAGTAAAGGCTTATAAATGAAGTATAATCCATGACGTCACGCAGTTTTGGCTAGATTGGATTACTTGTACGCTTTTTTTAATCTATTTCTTTCAAAATTTTTGTGACAATATAGAAAATTGAGTTAGCTTAAGATTGGCATTGGATTCGTATCATTATGAGCTATAAATCAAAAGTTATGAGTGATTTAGTAAAGACATGTCAAGTTGATTGACCACTTCAAATGATTATTCTAAACTGATCATTGGTGATCACTGAGTAGAAGCTTATAAATGAAGCATAATGCATGACATCATGTAGTTTTGGATAAATTTGATTATTTGGAGGACTTTTCAAAGCAATTTTTATCTTAAATTTTATGACAACATAGAAAATTAATCTATCTTAACGTGGGCATATGATTCAAGTCAATTTGAGCTCTAAATCAAAAGTTATAGACGACTTAGTGTGGACATATCAAGTTGATCATCCAGTTAAAGTGATCATTCTAAACTGATCATTGGTGCTCATTAAGTAAACGCTTATAAATGAGGCATAAAGCATGGTATCACGCAGTCTGGGATAGATTGGATTACTTGGACGCTTTGTTGTATCTAGTTATGTCTCAATTTTTTCACAATTTATAAATATTATCTACTTTAACATGGCATTGGATTCGTGTGATCTAATCTCTAAATCAAAAGTTACGGAGGATTTAGTGCAGATATGTCAAGTTGATCGACTAGTTAAAGTGATCATTCTAAACTGATCATTGGTGCTCACTGAATAAAGGCTTATAAGTGAAGTATAATGCATGGCATCACGTAGTTTTGGCTTGATTGGATTACTTGGACACTTTTTCGTATCTATTTCTTTCTCAAATTGTGTCACAATATAGAAAATGGAGCTAGCTTAAGGTGGGCATTGGATTCGGGTCATTATGAGTTATACATGTCAAGTTGATCAGCTAGTTAAATTGATCATTCCAAACTGATCATTGGTGCTCATTGAATAAACGCTTATAAATTAAGCATAATGCATGATATCACGTAGTTTTGGATAAATTTGATTACTTGGAGGACTTGTCAAAGCAATTTTAGTTTTAAATTTTATCAAAATATAGAAAACTAATCTAGTTTAATGTGGGCATAGGATTGAAGTCATTTTGAGCTCTAATTCAAAAGTTATACACGATTTAGTACGGACATGTCAAGTTGATCCGCCAGTTAAAGTGACAATTCTGAACTGATCACTGAGTAAAGGCTTATAAATGAAGCATAATGCATGGTATCACACAGTTCGGGATAGTTTGGAATACTTGGACGTTTTGTCGTATCTATTTCTGTCTCAAATTTTGTCACAATATAGAAGATTGAGCTAGCTTAACGTGTGCGTTGGATTCGTGTCATTCTAAGATCTAACTCAAAAGTTACTGACGATTTAGTGCAGACATGTAATGTTGATCCGCCAGTTCAAATGATCATTCTTCTGATCATTGATGCTTATTGAGTAAATGCTTATAAATGAAGCATATTGCGTGAGATCACGCAGTTTTGTATATACTGGATTAGTTCGACGCTTTTTCTTGAATATTTCTATCTCAAATTTTGTCACAATATAGAAAATTGAACTAGTTTAACATGCGCATTGGATTCGTGTCTTTCTAAGGTCTAAATCAAAAGTTACGGATGATTTAGTGCGGACTTGTGAAGTTGATCGGCCCGTTAAAATGATCTTTCTTAACTGATCATTGGTGCTCATTAAGTAATCTCTTATAAATGAAGCATAAGGCATGGCATCACGCCGTCCGAGATGGATTGGATTACTTGGACGTTTTTTCTTATCTAGTTCAGTCTCAAATTTTGTCACAATATAAAAAATTGATCTAGTTTAACGTGGGCATTTGATTCGTGTCATTCTAAGCTATAAACCAAAATTTACGGACAATTTAGTGCGAACATGTCAAATTTATCGGCCAGTTGAAGTGATCAATCTAAACTCATCATTGGTGCCCATTGAGAAAAGGCTTATAAATGAAGCATAATGCATAGCACCACGCAGTTTAGGCTAGACTGGATTATTTGGACGCTTTTTCATATCTGTTTCAATCTAAAATTTTGTCACAAAATAGAAAATTGAGCTAGCTTAACGTGGGCATTGGATTCGTGTAATTATCATCTATAAAAAAACTTATGGACGATTTGGTGCAGACATGTCAAGTTCATCGGCCAGTGAAATTGATCATTCCAAACTGATCATTGGTGCTCATTGAGTAAAAGCTAATGAATGAACCATAATGCATAAAATCACCTAGTTTTGGATAGATTTGATTACTTGGCGGACTTGTCAAAGCAATTTTAGTCGTAAATTTTATCACAATATAGCAAATTAAGATATCTTAACATGGGCATTGGATTCGTGTCATTATGAGCAGTAAATCAAAAGTTACGGAGGATTTAGTGCGGATATGTCAAATTGATAGGCAAGTTAAAATGATCATTATAAAGTGATCATTGGTGCTGACTGAGTAAAAGCTTATAGATGAAGAATAGTACATGGCATCACGTAGTTCAGTATAGATTGGATAACTTGGAAGCATTATCGTACGAATACATGTCTCAAATTTTGTAACTATATAGAAAATTGAGCTAGCTTAATGTGGGCATTGGATTCGTGTCATTCTGAGGTGTCAATCAAAATTTACGTACGATTTAGTGCGGACATGTCAAGTTGATCGTCTAATTAAAATGATCATTCTTCTGATTATTGATGCTCATGGAGTAAATGCTTATAATAAAGCATAATGCGTGACATCATGTGGTTTGGGATAGATTGGATTACTTGGACCCTTTGTTGATCTATTTTTGTCTCAAATTTTTTCACAATATAGCAAATTGATCTAGGTTAACGTGTGCATTGGATTGATGTCATTCTGAATTCTAAATCATAAGTTACAGATTATTTAGTGTGGACATTTCAAGTTGATCGGCCAGTTAAGGTGTTCATTCTAAACAGATCATTGATGCTCATTAAGTAAACGCTTATAAATGAAGCATAATGCACAGCATCATGTAGTTTGGGATAGATTGGATTACTTGGACGCTTTGTCGCATCTAGTTTTGTCTCAAATTTCGTCATAATATAAAAATTGATCTAGCTTAATGTGGGCATTGGATTCGTGTCATTCTAAGCTCTAAATCAAAAGTTTCGGACGATTTAATACAGACATGTCAAATTGATCGGCCAGTTAAAGTGATCATTCTAAACTGATCATTGGTGCTCATTGAGTAAAGGCTTATAAATGAAGCATAATGCATGGCATCACACAATTTTGGCTAGATTGGATTACTTGTCCACTTTTTCGTATCTGTTTTTATCACACAATTTTGGCTAGATTGGATTACTTGTCCACTTTTTCGTATCTATATTTATCTCAAATTTTTCACAATATTGAAAATTGACCTAGCTTAACATGGACATTTGATTCGTGTCAATAAGAGCTATAAACCAAAAGTAATGGGATTTTGGGCAGATATGTCATGTTGATCGGCCTGGTAAATTGATCATTCCAAACTGATCATTGGTGCTCATTGGGGAGAGGCTTATAAATGAAGCATAATGCCTGACATCACATAGTTTTGAATAGATTTGATTACTTGGTGGATTTTTCAAAGCAATTTTAGTCTTAAATTTCATCACAATATAGAAAATTGACCTAGCTTAACGTGGACATTGGATTCGTGTCATTATGAGCTATAAATCAAAAGTTACGGATGATTTAGTGCGGATATGTCAAGTTGATCGGCACGTTAAAATGATGATTCTCAACTGATCATTGGTACTCATTGACTAAAAGCTTATAAATGAAGAATAATGTGTGGAATCACGTAGTTCAGGATAGATTAGATTACTTGGACGGTTAGTCATTTCTATTTATGTCTCAAATATTGTCACAATAAAGAAAATTGAGCTAGCTAAAGATGGGGATTGGATTCGTGTCATTCTTAGGTCTAAATCAAAAGTTACGGACGATTTAATGCGGACATGTCAAGTTCATAGGCGAGTTAAAATGATCATTCTTCTGATAATTGATTCTCATTGAGGAAATCCTTATAAATGAAGCATAATGCGTGGCATCATGCAGTTTGGGATATATTGGATTACTTGGATGCTTTGTCGTATCTATTTTTGTCTTAGATTTTGTCACATTATAGCAAATTGAGCTAGCTTAACGTGGGCATTGGATTCGTGTCGTTCTACACCCTAAACAAAAAGTTACGAACGATTTAGAGTGGACATGCCAAATTTATCGCCCAGTTAAAGTGATCATTCTAAACTGATCATTGGTGCTCATTGAGTAAAGTCTTATAAATAAAGCATAATGCTTGGCATAACGCAGTTTTTGCTAGATTGGATTACTTGAACGCTTTTTTGCATTTGTTTCTATCTCAAAATTTGTCAAAATATAGAAAATTGAGTTAGCTTAACATGGGCATTGGATTCATGTCATTATGAGTTATAAATCAAACGTTATGGACGATTTAGTGCAGATATGTCAAGTTGATCCACCATTTAAAGTGATCATTCTAAACTGATCATTGGTGCTGATTGAGTAAAGGCTTATAAATGAAGTATAATCCATGACGTCACGCAGTTTTGGCTAGATTGGATTACTTGTACGCTTTTTTGAATCTATTTCTTTCTCAATTTTTGTGACAATATAGAAAATTGAGTTAGCTTAAGGTGGGCATTGGATTCGTATCATTATGAGCTATAAATCAAAAGTTATGAGTGATTTAGTAAAGACATGTCAAGTTGATTGACCACTTAAAATGATTATTCTAAACTGATCATTGGTGATCACTGAGTAGAAGCTTATAAATGAAGCATAATGCATGACATCATGTAGTTTTGGATAAATTTGATTATTTGGAGGACTTTTCAAAGCAATTTTTGTCTTAAATTTTATGACAACATAGAAAATTAATCTAGCTTAACGTGGGCATATGATTCAAGTCAATTTGAGCTCTAAATCAAAAGTTATAGACGACTTAGTGTGGACATATCAAGTTGATCATCCAGTTAAAGTGATCATTCTAAACTGATCATTGGTGCTCGTTGAATAAAAGCTTATAAATGAAGCATAATGCATGGCATCACACAGTTCGGGATAGTTTGGATTACTTGGACGCTTTGTCGTATCTATTTCTATCTCAAATTTTGTCACAATATAAAAAATTGAGCTAGCTTAACGTATGCATTGAATTCGTGTCATTCTAAGGTCTAACTCAAAAGTTACGGACGATTTAGTTCGCACTTATCAAGTAGATCGGCCAGTTAAAATGATTTTTCTTAACTGATCATTGGTGCTCATTAAGTAAACGCTTATAAATGAAGTATAAGGCATGGTATCACGCCGTCTGAGATGGATTGGATTACTTGGACGCTTTGTCATATCTAGTTTTGTCTCAAATTTTGTCACAATATAACAAATTGATCTAGCTTAACGTGGGCATTGGATTCGTATCATTCTAAGCTCTAAACCAAAAGTTACGGACAATTTAGTGTGGACATGGCAAATTTATCGGCCAGTTAAAGTGATCATTCTAAACTGATCATTGGTGCCCATTGAGAAAAGGCTTAGAAATGAAGCATAATGTATGGCATCACACAGTTTTGGCTAGATTGGATTTCTTGGACGCCTTTTTGAATCTGTTTCTATCTCAAATTTTGTCACAATATTGAAAATTGAGCTAGCTTAATATGGGCATTGAATTCGTGTTATTATGAGCTATAAAACAAAGTTATGGATGATTTAGTGCAGACATGTCAAGTTTGTTGGCCTGTTAAAGTGATCATTCCAAACTGATCAGTGGTGCTCATTGAGTAAAGGCTTATAAAGGAAGCATAATGCATGATGTAACGTAGTTTTTATAGATTTGATTACTTGAAGGACTTGTCAAAGCAATTTTAGTCTTAAATTTTATCATAATATAGAAAATTGAGCTAACTTAACGTGGGCATTGGATTCCTGTCATTATGAGTTCTAAATCAAAAGTTACCTACGATCCAGTGAAGATGTGTCAAATTGATCGGCGAGTTAAAATGATCATTCTAAACTGATCACTGATGCTCATTGAGTGAAAGCTTATAAATGAAGAACAATGCATGGCATCACGTAGTTCGGGAGAGATTGGATTACTTTTACGCTTCTCAAATTTTGTCACAATATAAAAAATTGAGCTAACTTAACGTGGGCATTGGATTCATGTCATTCTTAGGTATAAATCAAAAGTTACGGATGATTAAGTGCGGACTTGTCAAGTTTATCGACCAGTTAATTAAAATGATCATTCTTCTGATTATTGATGCTCATGGAGTAAATGCTTATAAATGAAGCATAATGCATGGCATCATGCGGTTTGGGATAGATTGGATTACTTGGATTCTTTTTCGTATCTATTTTTGTCTCAAATGTTGACACAATATAGCAAATTGAGCTAGGCTAATGTGGGCATTGGATTGGTGTCATTCTGAGCTTTAAATCATAAGTTACGGACGACTTAGTGCGGACATGTCAAGTTGATCAGCCAGTTAAGGAGATCATTCTAAACTGATCATTGATGCTCATTAAGTAAACACTTATACATGAAGCATAGAGCATTGCATCACGTAGTATGGGATAGATTGGATTACTTGGACGCTTTGTCATATCTATATTTGTCTCAAATTTGTCACAATATAAAAATTGATCTAGCTTAACGGGCGCATTGGATTCGTGTCATTTTAATCTATAAATCAAAAGTTACGGACGATTTAGTACGGTCGTGTCAAAAGAATTGGCCAGTTAAAGTGATATTTCTAAACTGATCATTGGTGCTCATTCAAAAAAGGCTTATAAATGAAGCATAATGCATGGCATCACGCAGTTTTGGCTAGATTCGATTACTTGGACGCTTGTTCGTATCTATTTCTATCTCATTTGGTCGAAATATAGAAAATTGAGCTACCTTATTGTGGGGATTGGATTCGTGTCATTATGAGCTATAAAAAAAGTTTTAGACGATTTAGTGCAGACATGTCAAATTGATCGGACTGTTAAATTGATCATTCCAAACTGATCATTGGTGCTCATTGAGTAAAGGCTTATAAATGAAGCATAATGCAGGACATCACGTAGTTTTGAATAGATTTGATTACTTGGAGGACTTTTCAAACCAATTTTAGTCTTAAATTTCATCACAATATAGAAAATTGAGCTAGCTTAACATTGGCGTTGGATTCGTGTCATTATGAGCTCTAAATCAAAAGTTACAGATGATTTATTGTAGATATGTCAAGTTGATCGGCAAGTTAAAATGATCATTCTAAACTGATCATTGGTACTCATTGAGTAAAAGCTTATCAATGAAGAATAATGCATGCAATCACGTAGTTCAGGATAGATTGGATTACTTGGACGCTTTTTCATATCTATTTATGTCTCAAATTTTGTCACAATATTGAAAATTGAGCTGGCTTAATGTGGGCATTGGATTCGTGTCATTCTGAGGTCTAAATCAAAAGTTACAGACTATTTAGTGCAGACATGTCCAGTTGATGGGCGAGTTAAAATGATCATTCTTCTAATCATTGATGCTTATTGAGTAAATCCTTATAAATGAAGCATAGCGCATGGTATCACACAGTTTTGGCTAGATTGGATTCCTTAGACGCTTTTTCGTATCTATTTGTATCTCAAATTTTGTCACAATATAGAAAGTTGACCTAGTTTAACGTGGGCATTGGACTCGTGTCAATATGATCTATAAACCAAAAGTTATGGATGATTTAGTGCAGACTTGTCAAGTTGATTGACTAGTTAAATTGATCATTCCAAACTGATCATTGGTACTCATTGAGTAAAGGCTTATAAATGAAACATAATGAATGACATCATGTAGTTTTGAATAAATTTGATTACTTGTAGGACTTGTCAAAGCAATTTTAGTGTTAAATTTCATCACAATATAGAAAATTGAGCTAGCTTAACGTGGGCATTAGATTCATGTCATTATGAGCTCTTAATCAAAAGTTATGTACGATTTAGTGTGGATATGTCAAGTTGATCGGAAATATAAAATGATCATTCTAAACTGATCATTAGTACTCATTGAGTAAAAGCTTATAAATAAAGAATAATGCATGGAATCACGCAGTTCAGGATAGATTAGATTACTTGGACGCATTGTCATATCTATTTTTATCTCAAATTTTGCCACAATATAGAAAATTGAGCTAGATTAACGTGGGCATTGGATTCGGGTAATTCTGAGGCCTAAATGAATAGTTACAGATGATTTAGTGCAGACATGTCAAGTTTATCGGCAAGTTAAAATGATCACTCTTCTGATAATTGATGCTCATTGAGGAAATCCTTATAAATGAAGCACAAAGCATGGACTCACGCAGTTCAGGATAGATTGGATTACTTGGACGTTTTGTCGTATCTATTTATGTCTCAAATTTTGTCACAATAAAGAAAATTGAGCTAGATTAACGTGAGCATTGGATTCGTGTCATTCTAAGCTCTAAATCAGAAGTTACGGACGATTTAGTGCGGATATGTTAAATTGATAAGCCTGATAAAGTGATCATTCTAAACGGATCATTAGTGCTAATTAAGTAAAGGATTTTAAATGAAGCATAATGCATGGCATCACACAGTTTTGGCTAAATTGGATTACTTGGACGCTCTTTCGTATCTATTTCTATATCAAATTTTGTGAAAATATAAAAAATTGAGCTAGCATAACGTGGGCATTGGATTCGTGTCATTCAGAGCTACAAATCAAAAGTTATGCACGATGTATTGCAGACATGTCAAGTTGATCGGCCAGTTAAAATGATCATTAAAAACTGATCGTTGGTTCTCATTGATTAAAAGCATTTATATGAAGAATAATGCATGGCATCACGCAGTTTGGGATGGACTGGATTACTTGGATGCTTTGTCGTATCTATTTCTATCTCAAAGTTTGTCACAGTATAGAAAATTGAACTAGCTTAATGTGGACATTGGATTCGTGTCATTCTAAACTACAAAACAAAAGTAATGGATGATGTAGTGCAGACATGTCAAGTTGATCGGCCAGTTAAAATGATCATTCTAAACTGATCGTTGGTTCTCATTGAGTAAAAGCTTATAAATGAAGAATAATGAGTGGCATCACGCAGTTTGCGATGGACTGGATTTCGTGGACGCTCTGTCGTATCTATTTCTGTCTCAAATTTTGTTACACTATATAAAATTGAGCTACCTTAACGTGGGCATTGGATTCGTGTGTTTCGAAGCTCTAAATCAAAATTTACGGACGATTTAATGCGGACATTTCAAGTTGATCCGCAAGCTAAAATGATCATTCTAAGCTGATCATTGGTGCTCATTAAGTAAGGGCTTGTAAACGAAGCATAAAGCATGGCATCACGTAGTTTAGGATAGATTGGATTACTTGGACGCTTTGACGTATCTAGTTATGTTTCAAATTTTGTCACAATATAAAAAATTGTCTAGCTTAATATGGCTATTAGATTCGTGTCATTCGGAACTATAAATCAAAAGTTATGTACGATTTAGTGCAGACATGACAAGTTGATCGGCCAGTTAAAATGATCAGTATAAACTGATCATTGGTGCTCATTGAGTAGAAGTAAATGAAAAGTAATGCATGGCATCACACAGTTCAAGGATTGTATTACTTGGAAGCTTTGTCGTATCTATTTGGGTCTCAAATACTGTTACAATATTAAAAATTGAGCTAGCTTAACGTGGGCATTGGATTCGTGTGTTTCTTAGGTCTAAACCAAAAGTTATGGACGATTTAGTGCATACATGTAAGTTGATCGGCCCGTTAAAGTGATAATTCTAAACTGATCATTGGTGCTGATTGAGTAAAAGATTATACATGAAGCATAATGCATGGCATCACACAGTGTCGGATAGATTGGATTACTAGAACACATTGTCGTATCTAGTTCTTTTTCAAATTTTGTCACAATATAGAAAATTGAACTAGCTTAATGTGGGCATTGAATTCGTGGCATCCTGAGCTATAAATCAAAAGCTATGGACGATATAGTGCAGACATGTCAAGTTGCTTGGCCATTTAAAATGATTATTCTAAACTGATCGTTGGTGCTCATTGAGTAAAAGCTTATAAATGAAGAATAATGCATGGCGTCACGAAGTTTAGGATATATTGGATTACTTGGACTCTTTGTCGTATCTATTTTTGTCTCAATTTTTGTCACAATATAGAAAATTGAGCTAGATTAACACGGGCATTGGATTCATGCCATTCAGAACTCTAAATCAAAAGTTACGAACGATTTAGTGTGGACATGTCAAGTTGATTGTCCAGTTAAAGTGATCATTTTAAACTGATCATTGGTGCTGATTGAGTAAAGCCTTATAAATGAAGCATAATGCATGGCATCACCCAGTTTTGGATAGATTGGAATACTTGGATGCTTTTTCGTATCTATTTCTTTTTCAAATTTTGTTACACAACAGAAAATTGAGCTAGCCTAACGAGGCCATTGGATTCGTGAGTTTTCGAGCTCCAACTCAAAAGTTACGGACAATTTAGATCGAACGATTTAGTACGGAAATGTCAAGTTGATTGGCCAGCTAAAATGACCATTCTAAACTGATCGTTGGTGCTCATTGAGTGAAAGCTTATAAATGAAGAATAATGCATGGCGTCACGAAGTTTGGGATATATTGGACTCTTTGTCGTATCTATTTTTATCTCAAATTTTGTCACAATATAGAAAATTGTGCTAGTTTAATGTGGGCATTGGATTCGTGTCATTTGGAGCTACATATCAAAAGATATAGATGATGTAGTGCAGACATGTCAAGTTGATCGGCCCGTTAAAGAGATCATTCTAAACTGATCATTGTGGCTCATTGAGTAAAGGCTTATAATGAAGCATAATGCATGGCGTCACGCAGTTTGGGATAGATTGGATTACTTGGATGCTTCGTTGTATCTAGTTCTGTCTCAAATTTTGTCACAGTATAGAAAATTGAACTAGCATAATGTGGAAAATTGATTCGTGTCATTCTGACCTATAAATCAAAAGTTATGGACGATATAGTGCATACATGTAAAGTTGATCGGCCAGTTAAAATGATCATTATAAACTGATCGTTGGTGCTCATTGAGTAAAAGCTTATAAATGAAGAATAATGCATGGCGTCACGTAGTTTGGGATGGACTGGATTACTTGGAAAATTGAGCTAGGTTAACGTGGGCATTGGATTTGTGTGTTTCTGACCTCTAAATCAAAAGTTACAAACGATTTAGTGAGGACATATCCAGTTGATCGGCGAGTTAATATGATCATTGATGCTCATTAAGTAAAGGCTTATAAATGAGGCATGAAGCATGGCATAACGCTGTTTGTGATAGATTGGATTATTTGGATGCTTTGTCGTATCTAGTTCTGTTTCAAACTTTGTCACAGTATAGAAAATTGAACTAACTTAATGTTGGAAATTGATTCGCGTGTTTTTGACCTCTAATTCAAAAGTTACGGACGATTTAGTGTGGACATGTCAAGTTGATTGGCGAATTAAAATGATCATTCTAAACTGATCGGTTGTGCTTATTAAGTAAAGGCTTATAAATGAGGGATAAAACATGGCATCACATAGTTTGGGATAGATTTGGATTACTTGGACGCTTTGTCATATCTAGTTATGTTTCAAAGTTTCTCACAACATAGAAAATTGAACTGGCTTAATGTGGGCATTGGATTCGTGTCATTTGAGCTATAAATCAAAAGTTATGGATGATTTTGTGCATACATGTCAAATTGATAGGCCAGTTAAAATGATCATACTACACTGATCGTTGGATCTCATTGAGTAAAAGCTTATAAATGAAGAATAATGGGTGGCATCATGCAGTTTGGGATGCACTGGATTACTTAGACGCTTTGCCGTATCTATTTCTGTCTCAAATTTGGTTACACTATAGAAAGTTGAGCTAGCTTAACGTGGGTGTTGGATTCGTGTGTTCGGAGCTCTAAATAAAAAGTTACGGATGATTTAGTGCCAACATATGAAGTTGATCAGCGAGTTAAAATGATCATTCTAAGCTGATCATTGGTGCTCATTAAGTTAAGGCTTATAAATGAGGCATAAAGTGTGGCATCACGCATTATGGGATAGTTTGGATTACTTGGACACTTTATTGTATCTAGTTTTGTTTCAAATTTTGTCACAATATAAAAAAATTAACTAGCTTAATATGGGCAATAGATTCATGCCATTCTGAGCTATAAATCAAAAGTTATGGACGATTTAGTGTAGACATGACAAGTTGATCGGATGATCATTCTAAACTGATCATTGGTGCTCATTGGGTAAAAGCTTATAAATAAAAAAATAATGCATGACATCACACAGTTCTGGAAGGATTGGATTACTTGGATGCTTTGTCGTATCTACTTCTGTCTCAAAGTTTGTCACAATATTGAAAATTGAGCTAGCTTAACATGGGCCTTTGATTCATGTCGTTGCGAGCTCTAAATCAAAAGTTACAGATGATTTAGTGCGGCCATGTCAAGTTTATTGGCGAGTTAAAGGGATAATTCTAAATTGATTATTGGTGGTGATTGAGTAAAGGCTTATAAATGAAGCATTATGCATGGCATAAAGAAGTTTGGAATAGATATGATTACTTAGACGCTTTGCCGTATCTAGTTCTGTCTTAAATTTTGTCACAATATAGAAAATTGAACTAGCTTAATGGGGGCATTGGATTCGTGTCATTGTAAGCTATAAATCAAAAGTTATGAACGATATAGTGAAGACATGTCAATTTGATCAGCTAGATAAAATGATTATTTCAAACTGATCGTTGGTGCTCATTGAGTAAAAGCTTATAAATGAATAATAATGCATGGCATCACATATTTTGGGATAGACAGGATTAACTGGGTGCTTTGTCGTATCTATTTATGTCTCAAATTTTGTCACAATATAGAAAATTGAGGTAGCTTAACGTGGGCATTGGATTCGTGTCATTAAGAGATCTAAAACAAAAGTTACGAACGATTTAGTGTTGAAATGCAAGTTGATTGATCAGTTAAACTGATCATTATAAACTAATCATTGGTGCTGATTGAGTAAAGGCTTTTAAATGAAGCATAATGGATGGCATCACACAGTTTTGAATAGATTGGCTTCGTTGGACGCTTTGTCGTTTCTATTTTTGTCTCAAATTTTGTTACACTATAAAATATTGAGCTAGCTCAACATGGGCATTGGATTCGTGTGTTTCTGAACTAGAAATCAAAAGTTACGGACGATTTAGTGCACACGATATGGTACAGACATGACAAGTTGATCGGCCTGTTAAAATGATCATTCTAAACTAATCATTGGTGCCCATTGAGTAAAAGCGTATCAATGAAAAATAATGCAAGGCATCGTGCAGTTCGGGATGGATTGGATTACTTGGACGCTTTGTCGTATCTATTTATGTCTCAAATTTTGTAACAAAATAGAAAATTGAACTAGCTTAATGTGGGCATTTGATTCGTGTCATTTTGAGCTACAAATCAAAAGTTATGGATGATGTAGTGCAGACATGTCACGTTGATCGGCCAGTTAAAATGATCATTCTAAACTGATCATTGGTGCTCATTGATTAAACACTTATAAATGAAGACTAATGTGTGGCATCACGCACTTCGGGATGGACTGGATTACTTGAACTCTTTGTCGTTTCTATTTATTTCTGAAATTTTGTCAAAATATACAAAATTGAGCTAGCTTAACATGGGCCTTGGATTCGTGTCATTTTGAGCTCTAAATCAAAAGTTACGGGCCATTTAGTGCAGATATGTCAAGTTGATCGGCCGGTTAACGTGATCATTCTAAACTAATCATTGGTGCTCATTGAGTAAATGCTTATAAATGGAGCATAATGCATGGCATCACACAGTTTTGGATAGATTGGATTACTTCAGTGCTTTGTCGTATCTATTTCTGTCTCAAATTTTGTTACACTATAGAAATTTGAGCTAACTTAAGCTAACTTAACGTGGGAAATTGATTCGTATCATTCTGAGCTATAAATCAAAAGTTATGGACGATATTGATCAGACATGTCAAGTTGATCGGCAAGTTAAAATGATCATTCTAAACTGTTCATTGGTGCTCATTGAGTAAAAGCTTATAAATGAAGATTAATCCATGGCGTCACGCAGTTTGTGATGTACAGGATTACTTGGACAATCTGTCGTATCTATTTCTGTCTCAAATTTTGTCACAATATACAAACTTGAACTAGCTTAATGTGGGGATTGGATTCCTGTCATTCTGAGCTACAAATCAAAAGTTATACAGACGATTTAGTATATACATGTTATGTTGATCGGCCACTAAAAATTATCATTCTAAACTGATTGTTGATGCTCATTCAGTAAACTCTTATAAACGAAGAATAATGTATAGCATCACGTAGTTTGGGATGGACTGGATTACTTGGACGCTTTGTCTTATCAATTTATTTTTCAAATTTTGTCACAATATAGAAAATTGAGTTAGATTAAAGTGGGGATTGGTTTCGTTTCATTCTGAGCTTTAAATCAAAAGTTACGGACGATTTATGGTGGACATGTCAAGTTTATCGTCCAGTTAATATGATTATTCTAAACTGATCATTGGTTTTCATTGAATAAAGGCTTATAAATGAAGCATAATGCTTGGCATCACGCAGTTCCAGATAGATTGGACTACTTGGACGCTTTTTTGTATCTAGTTCTGCCTCAAATTTTGCCACAATATAGAAAATTGAACTAGTTTAATGTAGGCATTGGATTCGTGTCATTCTAAGCTATACATCAAAAGTTATGGACAATTTAGTGCAAACATGTCAAGTTGATCGGCCAGTTAAAATCATTATTCTAAACAGATCATTGGTGTTCATTGATTAAACGCTTATAAATGAAGAATAATGGATGGCATCACGCAATTTTTGATGGATTGATTAGTTGAACGCTTTGTTGGATCTATTTATTTCTCAAATGTTGTCACAATATTCAAAATTGACCGAGCTTAACATTGGCATTGGATTCGTGTCAATTGGAGCTTTAAATCAAAAGTTACGGACCATTTAGTGTGGATATGTCGAGTTGATCGGTCAGTTAACGTGACTAATCATTGGTGCTTATTGAGTAAATGCTTATAAATAGAGCATAATGCATGGCATCACACAGTTTTGGATAGATTCGATTACTTCAGTGCTTTGTCGTATCTATTCCGGTCTTAAATTTTATCACAATATAGAAATTTTGAGCTAGCTTAAAGTGGGCATTGGATTCGTGTCATTCTAAGCTCTAAATCAAAATTTATTGACAATTTAGTGCAAACATGTCAATGTGATCGGCCAGTTAAAGTGATAATTCCAAAATGATCATTGGTGCTCATGAGAAAAAGGCTTATAAATGGAGCATAATGCATGGCATCACACAGTTTAGGATAGATTGGATTAGTTTGAAGCTTTGTCGTATCTATTTTTGTATCAAATTTTGTTACACTATGGAGAATTGATCTAGCTTATCGTAGGTATTGGATTCTTGTGTTTCTGAGATCTAAATCAAAAGTTACAGACGATTTAGTGCAGACATGTCAAGATGATCGGCGAGTTAAAATGATCATTCTTAATTGATCATTGGTGCTCATTAAGTAAAGGCTTATAAATGAAGCATAAAGCATGGCATCAAGTAGTTTGGATAGATTGGATTACTTGGACAGTTTTTCTTCTCTATTTTTGTCTCAAATTTTTTCAAAATATAGAATGTTGAGCTACCTTAAAGTGGGTATTCCATTCGTGTCATTCTGAGCTCTAAGTCAATAGTTACAGACGATTTAGTGTGCACATTTCAAGTTGATTGGCCAGTTAATATGATTATTCTAAACTTATCATTGGTGTTCATTGAGCAAAAGCTTATAAATGAAAAATAATGCATGGCATCAGGCAGTTTGGGATGGATTGGATTGCTTGGATGCTTGGTTATATCTATTTATGTCTCAAGTTTTGTCAAAATATTGAAAATGGAGCTAGCTTAACGTGGGCATTGGATTCGTATCATTCTGAAATATAAATCAAAAGTTACGGAATATTTAGTGTAGACATGTCAAGTTGAGTGGACAGTTAAAGTGATCATTCTAAACAGATCATTGCTGCTCATTAAGTAAAGGCTTATAAATGAAGGATAAAGCATGGCAGCAAGTACTTTGGATACATTGGATTACTTGGACACTTTTAAGTCTCTATTTCTGTCTCAAATTTTATCAAAATATAGAAACTTGACCTTGCACGGGGGCATTGGATTCGTGTCATTCTGAGCTCTAAATAAAAAGTTACGGACGATTTTGTGTGAACATGTCAAGTTGCTCGGCCTGTTAATATGATTATTCTGAACTGATCATTGGTGCTCATTGAGCAAAAGCTTATAAATGAAAAATAATGCATGGCATCACGCTGTTTGGAATGGATTGGATTGCGTGGATGCTTTGTCATATCTATTTATTTCTCAAATTTTGTCACAATATAGAAAATCGAACTAGTTAAAAGTGGGGATTGGATTCGTTTCATTATGAGCTCTAAATCAAAAGTTGCGGACTATTTATTGTGGACATGTCAAGTTGATCGGCCAGTTAATATGATTATTCTAAACTGATCATTGGTGCTCATTGATTAAAGACTTATAAATGAGGCATACTTCATCGCATCATGCAGTTTCAGATAGATTGGATTACCTTGATGGTTTTTCATATGTAGTTCTGTCTCAAATTTTGCCACAATATAGTAAATTCTGCTAGCTTAAAGTGGAGATTGGGTTCGTTTCATTCAAAGCTCTATATCAAAAGTTACGAACTATTTAGTGTGGACACGCCAAGCTGATCGGCCAGTTAATATGATTATTCTAAACTGATCATTGGTGCTCATTGAGTAAACGCTTATAAATGAAGAATAATGCATGGCATCTCGCAGTTTGGGATGTACTGGATTACCTGAACGCTTCGTCGTATCTATTTATTTGTCATATTTTGTCAAAATATAGAAAATGTGCTAGCTTAACACGGGTATTGGATTCGTGTCATTCTGAGTTCTAAATCAAAAGTTACGGACGATTTACAGCGGACATGTCAAGCTGATCGGCAAGTTAAAGTGATCATTCTAAACTAATTATGGGTGCTCACTGAGTAAATGCTTATAAATTATGCATAATGCATGGCATCAAACAGTTTTGGATAGATTGGATTACTTGGACGCTTTGTAGTATCTATTCATGTCTCAAATTATGTTAAACTATAGAAATTTGAGCTAGCATAACATGGGCAATTGATTCGTGTTATTCAGAGCTATAAATCAAAAGTTATGGACGATATAGTGCAGACATGTCAAGTTGATTTGCCAGTTAAAGTGATCATTCTATACTGTTCGTTGGTGCTCATTGAGAAAAAGTTTATAAATGAAGAATATTGCATGGCATCACGCAGTTTGGGATGGACTGGATTACTTGGAAACTTTGTCGTATCAATTTCAGTCTCAAATTTTGCCATAATATAGAAATTTTGAGCTAGCTTAAAGTGGGTTTCGGATTCGTGTCATTTTGAGCCCTTAATCACAAGTTACAGACAATTTAGTGTGGATATGTCAAGTGGTCGGCCAGTTAATATGATTATTCTAAACTGATCATTGGTTGTCATTGAGAAAAAACTTATAAATGAAAAATAATGCATGGCATCACACAGTTTGGGATGGATTGGATTACTTGGATGCTTTGTCATATCTATTCTGTCTCAAATTTTGTCACAATATAGAAAATTGAACTAGCTTAATGTGGGCATTGTATTCGTGTCATTCTGAGTTACAAATCAAAAGTTATGGATGATTTAGTGCAGACATGTCATGTTGATCGGCCAGTTAAAATGATCATTATAAACTGATCATTGGTGCTCATTGAGTAAACACTTATAAATGAAGAATAATCTATTGCATCACGCAGTTTCAGATGTACTAGATTACTTGAACACTTTGTCGTATCTTTTTATTTCTCAAGCAGTTTGGATAGATTTGGATAGATTGGATTACTTGGACAGTTTATCATCTGTATTTCTGTCTCAAATTTTGTCAAAATATAGAAAATTGAGCTAGTTAAACGGCGCCATTGGATTTCTGTCATTCTGAGCTCTAAATCAAATGGTCATTCTAAACCGATCATTGGTGCTCATATAGTAAAGACTTATAAATGAAGCATAATGCATGGCATCACACAGTTTGAGATAGATTGGATTACTTGGACAATTTTTCATATCTAGTTCTGTCTCAAATTTTGTCACAATATAGAAAATTGATCTAGGTTAATGTGGGCATTGGATTCGTGTCATTCTGAGTTATAAATGAAAAGCTATTGACGATTTAGTGCACACATGTCAAGTTGATCGACTAGTAAAAGCTTATAAATGAAGAATAACGCATGGCATCATGAAGTTTGGGATGGACTGGATTACTTGGACAATTTCTCATATCTATTTTGGTCTCAAATTTTGTCATAATATAGAAAATTGAGCTAGCTTAACGTGGGCATATAACTCGTGTCATTCTGAGCTCTAATTTTCAAGTTACGGACGAATTAGTGTGGACATGTCAAGTTGATCTGTCAATTAATATGATTATTCTAAACTGGTCATTGTTGCTCATTAAGTAAAGGCTTATAAATGAAGCATAATGCATGTCATCATGCGGTTTTGGTAGTTTGGGATAGGTTGGGTAACTTAGACGTTTTGTCGTGTCTAGTTTTGTCTCAAATTTTGTCACAATATAGAAAATTGAAATAGCATAATCTGGGCATTGAATTCGTGTCATTCTGAGCTATAAATCAATACTTATGGACGATTTAGTGCAAACATGTCAAGTTGATTGGCCAGTTAAAATGATCATTCTAAACTGATCATGGGTGCTTATTGAGTAAACGCTTAAATAATTTATGGCATCACGCAATTTGGGATTGCTTGGAGTACATGGACTCTTTGTCGTATCTATTTTTGTCTCAAATTTTGTCACAATGTAGAAAATTGAGCTAGCTTATTGTGGGCATTAGATTTGTGTCATTCTGAGCTATAAAACAAAAGTTACGGACAATTTAGTGCGGACATGTCAATTTGATCGGCCAGTTAAAGTGATCATTCTTAACTGATCATTTTTGTTCATTGAGTAAAGGCTAACAAATGAAGCATAATGCATGGCATTGCACAGTTTTGGATAGATTGGTACACTTGGACGATTTGTCGTCTCTATTTCTGCCTAAAATTTTATCAAAATATAGCAAATTGAGATAGCTTAACATGGGCATTGGATTCGTGTCATTCTGAGCTCTAAATCAAAAGTTACAGAGGATTTAATGCAGACGTGTCAAGTCGATTGGCCAATTAAAGTGGTAATTCCAAACTGATCATTAGTGCTCATTGAGTAATGGATTATAAATGAAGCATAATGCATGGCATCACGTAGTTTGGGTTATATATGTTTACTTGGACGCTTTTTCATATCTAGTTCTGTTTCAAATTTTTGTCACAATATAGAAAATTGAACTTGCTTAATGTGGGCATTGGATTTGTGTCATTCGGCATTATAAATCAAAAGTTATGGATGGTTCAGTACATACATGTCAAGTTGATCGACCAGTTAAAATGATCATTCTAAACCGATCGTTGGTGCTCGTTGAGTAAAAGCTGATAAATGAAAAATAATGCATGGTATCACATACTGTGGGATGGAGTGGAATACTTGGACCCTTTGTCGTATCTATTTCTGTCACAAATTTTGTTACAATATAGAAAATTGAGCTAGCTTAACGTGGGCATTGGATTCGTGTCATTCTGAGCTCTAAATCAAAAGTTACGAACGATTTGTTGTGGACATGTCAAGTTTATCGGCCAGTTAAAGTGATTATTCTAAACTGATCATTGGTTCTCATTGAGTAAAGCCTTATAAATGAAGCATAATGCCTGGTATCACAAAGTTTTGGATAGATTGGACAACTTGGACGCTTTTCCGTATATATTTATACCTAAAATTTTCTCAAAATATAGAAAATTGAGCTTGCTTAACGTGGTCATTGGATTCGTATCATTCTGAATTTTAAATCAAAAGTTACATACAATTTTTAGTTGTGACATGTGCAGTTGAGTGGCCATTTAAACTGATCATTCTAAAAAGATTATTGGTACCCATTAAGTAAAGGCTTATAAATGAAGCATAGAAAATGGCAGCAAGAAGTTTGGATAGATTGGATGATTTGGACGCTTTCCCGTCTCTATTTTTGCCTCAAATTTTGGCAAAACATAGAAACTTTAGCTAGCTTAACGTAGACATTGGAGTCGTATCATTCAGAGCTCTAAATCAAAAGTTAAGGATGATTTAGTGTGGACATGTCAAGTTGATCATCCAGTTAAAGTGATCATTCTAAATTGATCATTGGTGCTCATTGTGTAAGTGCTTATAAATGAAGCACAATGCATGGCATCACACAGATATGGATAAATTGGATGAGTTGGACGCTTTGTTGTGCCTATTTCTGTCTCAAATTTTGCTACACTATAGAAAATTGAGCTTGCTTAACGTGTGCATTAGATTCGTGTGTTTCGGAGCTCCAAATAAAAAGTTACGGACGATTTAGTGCGGACATATCAAGTTGACTGGGCAGTTAAAGTGATAATTCTAAACAGATCATTGGTGATCATTAAGTAAAGGCTTATAATTGAAGCATAAAGCATGACGTCAAGTAGTTTGTCGTATATAATTATGTCTCAAATTTCGCAACAGTATAGAAAATTGAGCTAGCTTAACGTGAGCATTGGATTCGTGACATTCAAAGCTTTAAATCAAAAGTTACGAACGATTTAGTGTGGACATGTCAAGTTGATCGGTCAGTTAATATGATTATTCTAAACAGATCATTAGTGGCTCATTGAGTAAAACCTTTTAAATTAAGCATAATGCATGGCATCATGCAATTTGGGATAGATTAGATTACTTGGACGTTTTGTCGTATTTAGTTTTGTCTCAAATTTTGTCACAATATAGAAAATTGAACTAGATTAATGTTATCATTCTACTCGTGTCATTCTGAGCTATAAATCAAAAGTTATGGACGATTTAGTGCAAACATCTCAAATTGATCAGCTAGTTAAAATGATCCTTCTAAATTGATAATTGCTGCTGATTGAGTAAATGCTTATAAATGAAGAATAATGCATGGCATCACGCAGTTTGGGATGCACTGGATTACTTTGACACTTTTTCGTATTTATTTATGCCTCAAATTTTGTCACAATATAGAAAATTGAGCTAGCTTAACGTGGGCATTAGATTCGTGTCATTCTGAGCTCTAAATCAAAAGTTACGTAAGATTTAGTGCGGACATGTCAAGTTGACCGGACAGTTAAAGTGATTATTCTAAACTGATCATAGTTTCTCATTGAGGAAAGGCTTATAAATAAAGAATAATGCATGGCATCACTTAGTTTGGGATAGATTGGATTACTTGGACGATTTGTCATATCTAGTTTTGTCTCAAATTTTGTCAAAATATAGAAAATTCAACTAGCTTAATGTGGGTATTTACCGTATCCAGTTTTGTTTCAAATTTTGTCACAATATAGAAAACTGAACTAGCTTAATGTGGGAATTGGATTCGTGACATTCTGAGCTATAACTCAAATGGTATGGACGGTTTAGTGAAGACATGTCAAGGTTATAACCTAGTTAAAATGATCATTCTAAACTGATCATTGCTGCTCATTGAGTAAAAGTTTATAAATGAAGAATAATGCATGGTATCACGTAGTTTAGGATTGATAGGATTACTTGGACGCTTTGTCGTATATATTTATGTCTCAAATTTTGGGATAATATACAAAACTTGAGCTAGGTTAACATGGGCATTGGATTCGTGTCATTGTGAGCATTAAATCAAAAGTTACGAACGATACAGTGTGGATATGTCAAGTTGATCGGTCAGTTAATATGATTATTCTAAACTGATCATTGCTGCTCATTAAGTAAGGCCTTTTAAATTAAGTATAATGCATGGCATCACGCAGTTTGAGATCGATTAGATTACTTGGACGTTTTGTCATATCTAGTTTATCTCAAATGTTGTCACAATACGGAAAATTGAACTAGATTAATGTGAGCATTGTCTTCGTGTCATTCTGAGCTATAAATCAAAAGCTATGGACGATTTAGGGCAAACTTGTCAAGTTGATCGGCCAGTTAAAATGATAATTCTAAACTGATCATTGGTGCTCATTGAGTAAAGGCTTATAAATGAAGAATAATACATGGCATCATGCAGTTTAGGATGCACGAGATTACTTGGATGCTTGTCGTATCTATTTATGAATTAAATTTTGTCACAATATAGAAAACTGAGTTAGCGTAACGTGGGCATTGGACTCGTGTCATTCTGAGCTCTTAATCAAAAGTTACAGAAGATTTAGTGTGGACATGTGAAATTGATCGGACTGTTAAAGTGATCATTCTAAACTGATCATAGGTGCTCATTGAGTAAAAACTTATAAAGTAAGCATAATGCATGGCATCACGCAGTTTGGTTTACATTGGATTACTTGGACACTTTACCGTATCTAGTTTTGTTTCAAATTTTGTCACAATATAGAAACTTGAACTAGCTTAATGTGGGAATTGGATTCGTGTCATTCTGAGCTATAACTCAAAAGGAATGGACGATTTAGTGCAGACATGTCAAGACGATAAGCAAGTAAAAATGATCATTCTAAACCGATCATTGGTGCTCATTGAGTAAAAGCTTATAAATGAGGAATAATGCATGGTATCACGGAGATTGGGATGGATTGGATTACTTGGACCCTTTGTCGAATATATTTATTCCTCAAATTTTGGGATAATATACAAAAATTGAGCTAGGTTAACGTGGGCATGGGATTCGTTTCATTGTGAGCATTAAATCAAAAGTTACGAACGTTATAGTGTGGATATGACAAGTTGATCGGTCAGTTAATATGATTATTCAAACTGATCATTGGTGCTCATTAAGTAAAGCCTTTTAAATTAAGCATAATGCATGGCATCACGCAGTTTGGGATCGATTAGATTACTTGGACGTTTTGTCGTATCTAGTTTATCTCAAAATTTGTCACAATACAGAAAATTGAACTAGATTAATGTGAGCATTGGCTTCGTGTTATTCTGAGCTATAAATGAAAAGTTATGGACGATTTAATGCAAACTTGTCAAGTTGATCGGCCAGTTAAAATGATCATTCTAAACTGATCATTGGTCCTCATTTAGAAAAGGCTTATAAATGAAGCATAATGCATGTCATCACACAGTTAGGGATAGATTGCATTACTTGGACGCTTTCTTGTATCTATTTCTGTGTCAAATTTTATTACACAATAAAACAATTGAGCTAGCTTAACGTGGGCATTGTATTCGTGTGTTTCGGAGCTCTAAATCAAAAGTTATGCACGTTTTAGTGCGGACATGTTTAGTTGATCGGCCAGTTAAAATGATCATTCTAAACTGACCATTGGTGCTCATTAAGTAAAGGCTATGAATGAAGCATAAAGCATGAAATCAAGTAGTTAGGATAGATTGGATTACTTGGACGCTTTGTGGTCTCTATTTTTGTATCAATTTTTTCAAAACATAGAAAATTGAGGTAGCTTAATGTGGTCATTCGATTCGTATCATTCTGAGTTCTAAATCAAAAGTTACAGACGAGTTTTAGTGTGGACATGTCAAGTTGAGTGGCCAGTTAAAGTGATCACTCTAAACAGATTATTGCTACTCATTAAGTAAATACTTATAAATGAAGCATAGAACATGGCAGCAAGTAGGTTGTATAGATTGGATTACTTGGACGCTTTGTGGTCTCTATTTTTGTCTCAATTTTGGTCAAATTATAGAAAATTGAGCTAGCTTAATTTGGACATTGGATTCGTTTCATTCTAAGCTTTAAATCAAAAGTTATGACGATTTAGTGTGGACATGTCAAGTTGAGAGGCCAGTTAATGTGATCATTCTAAGAAGATCATTGGTACTCATTAAGTAAAAGCTTATTAATGAAGCATAAGGCATGACAGCAAGTAGTTTGGATAGATTGGATTATTTGGAGGCTTTGTCGTCTCTATTTTTGTCTCAAATTTTGTCAAAATATAGAAACTTGAGCTAGATTAACGTGGATATTGGATTCGTGCCATTCTGAGCAATAAATCAAAAGTTGATTGGCAAGTTAAAGTAATCATTCTAATCTGATCATTGGTTCTCATTGAGTAAAGGCTTATAAAGTAAGCATAATGCATGACATCACACAGTTTGGGTTATATTGGATTACTTGGATGCTTTACCGTATCCAGTTTTATTTCAAATTTTGTCACAATATAGAAAATTGAACTAGCTTAATGTGGGAATTGGATTCTTGTCATTCTGAGCTATAACTCAAATGGTATGGACGATTTAGTGAAGACATGTCAAGTTGATAACCTAGTTAAAATGGTCATTCTAAACTGATTATTGCTGCTCATTGAGTAAAAGTTTATAAATGAAGAATAATGCATGGTATCACATAGTTTAGGATTGATAGGATTACTTGGACGCTTTGTCGTATATATTTATGTCTCAAATTTTGGGATAATATACAAAACTTGAGCTAGGTTAACGTGGGCATTGGATTCGTGTCATTGTGAGCATTAAATCAAAAGTTACGAACGATACAGTGTGGATATGTCAAGTTGATCGGTCAGTTAATTTGATAATTCTAAACTGATCATTGGGGCTCATTAAGTAAAGCCTTTTAAATTAAGAATAATGCATGGCATCACGCAATTTGAGATCGATTAGATCACTTGGACGTTTTGTCGTATCTAGTTTATCTCAAATTTTGTCACAATACTGAAAATTGAACTAGATTAATGTGAGCATTGTCTCTGTGTCATTCTGAGATATAAATCAAAAGTTATGGACGATTTTGTGCAAACTTGTCAAGTTGATCGGCCAGTTAAAATGATAATTCTAAACTGATCATTGGTGCTCATTGAGTAAAGGCTTATAAATGAAGAATAATACATGGCATCATGCAGTTTAGGATGCACGGGATTACTTGGATGCTTGTCTTATCTATTTATGAATTAAATTTTGTCACAATATAGAAAACTGAGTTAGCGTAACGTGGGCATTGGACTCGTGTCATTCTGAGCTCTTAATCAAAAGTTACAGAAGATTTAGTGTGGACATGTGAAATTGATCGGACCGTTAAAGTGATCATTGTAAACTGATCATAGGTGCTCATTGAGTAAAAGCTTATAAAGTAATCATAATGCATGGCATCACGCAGTTTGGGTTATATTGGATTACTTGGACACTTTACCGTATCTAGTTTTGTTTCAAATTTTGTCACAATATAGAAACTTGAACTAGCTTAATGTGGGAATTGTATTCGTGTCATTCTGAGCTATAACTCAAAAGGAATGGACGATTTAGTGCAGACACGTAAAGACAATAAGCAAGTAAAAATGATCATTCTAAACCGATCATTGGTGCTCATTGAGTAAAAGCTTATAAATGAAGAATAATGCATGGTATCACGGAGATTGGGATGGATTGGATTACTTGGACCCTTTGTTGAATATATTTATTCCTCAAATTTTGGGATAATATACAAAAATTGAGCTAGGTTAACGTGGGCATTGGATTCATGTCATTGTGAGCATTAAATCAAAAGTTATGGACGATTTAGTGCAAATTTGTCAAGTTGATCGGCCAGTTAAAATGATCATTCTAAACTGATCATTGGGCCTCATTGAGTAAAGGCTTATAAATGAAGCATAATGCATGTCATCACACAGTTAGGGATAGATTGCATTACTTGGACGCTTTCTTGTATCTATTTCTGTGTCAAATTTTATTACACAATAAAACAATTGAGCTAGCTTAACGTGGGCATTGTATTCGTGTGTTTCGGATCTCTAAATCAAAAGTTATGCACGTTTTAGTGCAGACATGTCAAGTTGATCGGCCAGTTAAAGTGATCATTCTAAACTGACCATTGGTGCTCATTAAGTAAAGGCTATGAATGAAGCATAAAGCATGAAATCAAGTAGTTAGGATAGATTGGATTACTTGGACGCTTTGTGGTCTCTATTTTTGTATCAATTTTTCTCAAAATATAGAAAATTGAGGTAGCTTAATGTGGTCATTCGATTCGTATCATTCTGAGTTCTAAATCAAAAGTTACGGACGATTTTTAGTGTGGACATGTCAAGTTGAGTGGCCAGTTAAAGTGATCACTCTAAACAGATTATTGGTACTCATTAAATAAATACTTATAAATGAAGCATAGAACATGGCAGCAAGTAGGTTGTATAGATTGGATTACTTGGACGCTTTGTGGTCTCTATTTTTGTCTCAATTTTGGTCAAATTATAGAAAATTGAGCTAGCTTAATTTGGACATTGGATTCGTTTCATTCTAAGCTTTAAATCAAATGTTATGGACGATTTAGTGTGGACATGTCAAGTTGAGAGGCCAGTTAATGTGATCATTCTAAGAAGATCATTGGTACTCATTAAGTAAAAGCTTAATTATAAATGAAGCATAAGGCATGACAGCAAGTAGTTTGGATAGATTGGATTATTTGGATGCTTTGTCGTCTCTATTTTTGTCTCAAATTTTGTCAAAATATAGAAACTTGAGCTAGATTAACGCGGATATTGGATTCGTGCCATTCAGAGCAATAAATCAAAAGTTGATTGGCAAGTTAAAGTAATTATTCTAATCTGATCATTGGTTCTCATTGAGTAAAGGCTTATAAAGTAAGCATAATGCATGCCATCACACAGTTTGGGTTATATTGGATTACTTGGACGCTTTACCGTATCTAGTTTTGTCTCAAATTTTGTCACAATATAGAAAATTGAACTAGCTTAATGTGGGAATTGGATTCGTGTCATTCTGAGCTATAACTCAAATGGTATGGATGATTTAGTGAAGACATGTCAAGTTGATAACCTAGTAAAAATGATCATTCTAAACTTATCATTGTTGCTCATTGAGTAAAAGTTTATAAATGAAGAATAATGCATGGTATCACGTAGTTTAGGATTGATAGGATTACTTGGACGCTTTGTCGTATGTATTTATGTCTCAAATTTTGGGATAATGTACAAAACTGAGCTAGGTTAACGTGGGCATTGGATTCGTATCATTGTGAGCATTAAATCAAAAGTTATGAACGATA
Source organism: Pugionium cornutum (assembly GCA_018901935.1). Classification (NCBI taxonomy): domain Eukaryota; kingdom Viridiplantae; phylum Streptophyta; class Magnoliopsida; order Brassicales; family Brassicaceae; genus Pugionium; species Pugionium cornutum. Next base: position 17,172,263 of record CM032164.1, on the reverse strand, counting down.
CAGTGTGGATATGTCAAGTTGATCGGTCAGTTAATATGATTATTCTAAACTGATCATCGGTGCTAATTAACAAAAAGCCTTTTAAATTAAGCATAACGCATGGCATCATGCAGTTTGAGATCTATTAGATTACTTGGACGTTTTGTCGTATCTAGTTTATCTCAAATTTTGTCACAATACAGAAAATTGAACTAGATTAATGTGAGCATTGTCTTCGTGTCATTCTGAGCTATAAATCAAAAGTTATGGATGATTTAGTGCAAACTTGTCAAGCTGATAGGCCAGTTAAAATGATAATTCTAAACTGATCATTGGTGCTCATTGAGTAAAGGCTTATAAATGAAGAATAATGCATGGCATCACGCAGTTTAGGATACACGGGATTACTTGGACGCTTGTCGTATCTATTTATGAATTAAATTTTGTCACAATATAGAAAATTGAGTTAGCATAACGTGGGCATTGGATTCATGTCATTCTGAGCTCTAAATCAAAAGTTACAGAAGATTTAGTGTGGACATGTGAAATTGATCGGACTGTTAAAGTGATCATTCTAAACTGATCATAGGTGCTCATTGAGTAAAAACTTATAAAGTAAGCATAATGCATGGCATCACGCAGTTTGGTTTACATTGGATTACTTGGACACTTTACCGTATCTAGTTTTGTTTCAAATTTTGTCACATTATAGAAACTTGAACTAGCTTAATGTGGGAATTGGATTCGTGTCATTCTGAGCTATAACTCAAAAGGAATGGACGATTTAGTGCAGACATGTCAAGACGATAAGCAAGTTAAAATGATCATTCTAAACCGATCATTGGTGCTCATTCAGTAAAAGCTTATAAATGAAGAATAATGCATGGTATCACGGAGTTTGGGACGGATTGGATTACTTGGACCCATTGTCGAATATATTTATTCCTCAAATTTTGGGATAATATACAAAAATTGAGCTAGGTTAACGTGGGCATTGGATTCGTGTCAATGTGACCATTAAATCAAAAGTTATGAACGATACAGTGTGGATATGTCAAGTTGATCGGTAAGTTAATATGATTATCCTAAACTGATCATTGGTGCTCATTAAGTAAAGCCTTTTAAATTAAGCATAATGCATGGCATCATGCAGTTTGGGATCGATTAGAATACTTGGACGTTTTGTCGTATCTAGTTTATCTCAAATTTTGTCACAATACAGAAAATTGAACTAGATTAATGTGAGCATTGGCTTCGTGTCATTCTGAGCTATAAATCAAAAGTTATGGACGATTTAGTGCAAACTTGTCAAGTTGATCGGCCAGTTAAAATGATCATTCTAAACTAATCACTGGTGCTCATTGAGTAAAGACTTATAAATGAAGCATAATGCATGTCATCACACAGTAAGGGATAGATTGCATTACTTGGACACTTTCTTGTATCTATTTATGTGTCAAATTTTATTACACAATAAAACAATTAAGCTAGCTTAACGTGGGCATGGTATTCGTGTGTTTCGGAGCTCTAAATCAAAAGTTACGCACGTTTTAGTGCGGACATGTCAAGTTGATCGGCCAGTTAAAGTGATCATTCTAAACTGACCATTGGTGCTCATTAAGTAAAGGCTAAGAATGAAGCATAAAGCATGAAATCAAGTAGTTACGATAGATTGGATTACTTGGACGCTTTGTGGTCTCTATTTTTGTATCAATTTTTCTCAAAATATAGAAAATTGAGGTAGCTTAATGTGGTCATTCGATTCATATCATTCTGAGTTCTAAATCAAAATTCACGGACGATTTTTAGTGTGGACATGTCAAGTTGAGTGGCCAGTTAAAGTGATCACTCTAAACAGATTATTGGTACTCATTAAGTAAATACTTAAAAATGAAGCATAGAACATGGCAGCAAGTAGGTTGTATAGATTGGATTACTTGGATGCTTTGCAGTCTCTATTTTTGTCTCAATTTTGGTCAAATTATAGAAAATTGAGCTAGCTTAATTTGGACATTGGATTCGTTTCATTGTAAGCTTTAAATCAAAAGTTATGCACGATTTAGTGTGGACATGTCAAGTTGAGAGGCCAGTTAATGTGATCATTCTAAGCAGATCATTCGTACTCATTAAGTAAAAGCTTATAAATGAAGCATAAAGCATGACAGCAAGTAGTTTTGATAGATTGGATTATTTGGAGGCTTTGTCGTCTCTATTTTTGTCTCAAATTTTGTCAAAATATAGAAACTTGAGCTAGATTAACGTGGATATTAGATTCGTGCCATTCTGAGCAATAAATCAAAAGTTGATTGGCAAGTTAAAGTAATCATTCTAATCTAATCATTGGTTCTCATTGAGTAAAGGCTTATAAAGTAAGCATAATGCATGACATCACACAGTTTGGGTTATATTGGATTACTTGGACGCTTTACCGTATCCAGTTTTGTCTCAAATTTTGTCACAATATAGAAAATTGAACTTGCTTAATGTGGAAATTGGATTCCTGCATTCTCAGCCCTAAATCAAAAGTTACAAAAGATTTAGTTCGGACATGTGAAGTTGATCGGACAGTTAAAGTGATCATTCTAAACTGATTATAGGTGCTCATTGAGTAAAAGTTTATAAATGAAGAATAATGCATAGTATCATGTAGTTTAGGATTGATAGGATTACTTGGACGCTTTGTCGTATATATTTATGTCTCAAATTTTTTCACAATATACAAAAATTGAGCTAGCTTAACATGGGCATTGGATTCGTGTCATTCGGAGCCCTAAATCAAAGGTTACGAACAATTTAGTGTGTACAAGTCAAGTTGATCGGTCAGTCAATGTAATTATTCTAAACTGATCATTGGTGTTCATTGAGTAAACGCTTATAAATGAAGCATAATGCATGGATTTACGCAGATTGGGATAGACTATTACTTAGACGCTTTGTCATATCTATTTCTGTCTCAAATTTTGTCACAGTATAGAAAAATGAACTAGCTTAATGTGGGCATTGGATATGTGTCATTTTGAGTTCTAAATCAAAATTGACGGACGATTTAGTGCGGACATGTCAAGGTTATCAGTTAGTTAATATGAGTATTCTAAACTGATCATTGGTGCTCATTGAGTAAAGGCTTATAAATGAAGCATAATGCATGGCATCACACAGTTTTGGATATATTGGATTACTTGGACGCTTTGTCGTATCTAGTTCTGTCTCAAAATTTGTAACAATATAGAAAATTGAACTAGCTTAACGTGGGAATTTGGTTCGTGTCCTTCTGAGTTATAACTCAAAAGTTACAGACGATTTAATGCATACATGTCAAGTTGATTGGCCAGTTAATATGATTATTCTAAACTGACCATTGGAACTTATTGAGTGAAGGCTTATAAATTAAGCATAATGCAAGGCATCCCACAGTTTGGGATAGATTGGATTACTTGGACGCTTTGGCGTATATAGTTTTGTCTCCAATTTTGTCACAATATAGAAAATTGAACTAGCTAAATGTGGGCAACGGATTCGTGTCATCCGGTGCTATAAATCAAAAGTTACGGACGATTTACAGCATACATGTCAAATTGCTCGGCTAGTTAAATTGATCATTCTAAACTTATCACTGGTGCTCATTGAGTAAAAGCTCATAAACAAAGAATAATGCTTGGAATCACGCAGTTTGGGATAGACTAGATTACTTGGATGCTTTGTCGTATCTATTTCTTTTTCAAATTTTGTAAAAGTATAGAAAATTGAGCTAGCTTAACGTGGGCATTGGATTCGTGTCATTCTGAGGTCTAAATAAAAATTTACAGATCATTTAGTGTGGACATGTCAAGTTGATCGACGAGTTAATATGATTATTCTAAACTGATCATTGAGTAAAAGCTTATAAATGAAACATAATGCATGGATTCACGTAGTTTGGCATAGATTGTATTACTTGGACACTTTGTCATATCTATTTTTGTCTCAAATTTTGTCACAATATAGAAAAATGAGCTAGCTTAACGTAGGTATTGGATTAGTGTCATTTTGAGCTCTAAATCAAGAGTTACAAACGATTTAGTGCGGACATGTCAAGTTGATCGGCCAGTTAATATGATTATTCTAAATGGATCATTGGTGCTCATTGAGTAAACGCTTATAAATGAGGCATAATGCATGGATTCATGCAGTTTGGGATATACTGTATTACTTAGACGCTTTGTCGTATCTATTTCTGTCTCAAATTTTGTCACAATATAGAAAAATGAGCTAGCTTAACGTTGGCATTGGATAAGTGTCATTTCGAGTTCTAAATCAAAATTTATAGACGATTTAGTGCGGACATGTGAAGGTTATCGGCCATTTAATATGATTATTCTAAACTGATCATTGGTGCCCGTTGACTAAAGGCTTATAAATGAAGCTCAATGAGCACAAATGATCAGTTTAGAATGATCACTTTAACTGGCTGGTCAACTTGACATGTCCGCACTAAATCGTTCGTAACTTTTGCTTTAGTGCTCCGAAGTACACGAATACAATGTCCACGTTAATCTAGCTCAATTTTCTATATTTTAAAAAATTTAGAGACCAAAAATTGAGGCGACAAAGTGTAAAGTAATCCAATCTATCCAAACTACATAATACCATGCATTATGCTTCATTTATAAGACTTTACTTAATGAGCACCAATGATCAGTTTAGAATGATCACTTTAGCTGGCCAATCAACTTGGCATGTCTGCACTAAATCGTCTGTAACTTTTGATTTAGAACTCAGAATGACACGAATCCAATGCCCACGTTAAGCTAGCTCAATTTTCTATATTGTGACAAAATTTGAGACCGAAATAGATACGACAAAACATCCAAGTAATTCAATCCATCCAAAACTTTGTGATGCCATGCATTATTTTCCATTTGTAAGCTTTTACTAAATGAGCACCAATGATCAGTTAATAATGATCATTTTAACTATCCGATCAACTTGAGATGTCCGCACTAAATCGTCTGTAACTTTTCATTATAAGTTATGAATGACGCGAATCCAATGCCCACGGTAAGCTAGATAAATTTTCTATATTTTGACAAAATTTGAGATGGAAGTAGAGACGACAAAGCGTCCAAGTAATCAAATATATCCCAAACTACATGATGTCATGCATTGTGCTTCATTTATAAGCTTTTACTCAATGAGCACCAATGATCAGTTTGGAATAATCATATTAATTGGCCGATCAACTTGACACATGTATGCACTAAATCATCTATAACTTTTGATTTAGAGCTCCGAATGACACGAATCTAGTGAATACGTTAAGCTAGCTCAATTTTCTATATTTTGACAAAATTTGAGACAGAAATAGAGATGACAATGCGTCCATGTAATCCAATGTATCCAAACTCTTTCATGCCATGCATTATGCTTCATTTATTATCCTTTTCTTAATGAGCACCAATGATCAGTTTAGAATGATCACTTTAACTGGCCAATAAATTTGACATGTCTGCACTAAATTGGTCGTAACTTTTGATTTATTGTTCAAAATGACACGAATCCGATGCGTACGATAAGCTAACGCAATTTTCTATATTGTATCAAAATTTGAGACCAAAATAGATACGAAAAAGCGTCCAAGTAATCAAATCCATGCCAAACTGCGTGATGCAATGCATTAATTTTCATTTATAAGCTTTTACTTAATGGGCACCAATGACCAATTTAGAATGATCACTTTAACTGGCCCATCAATTTTTCATGTTTGCACTAAATCATCCATGACTTTTGAGTAAAGGCTTCATTGAAAAGCCTTTACTCAATGAGCACCAATGATCAGTTTATAATGATCACTTTAACTGGCCGATCAACTTGACATGTCCGCACTAAATCGTTCGTAAGTTTTGATTTAGAACTCAGAATTACACGAATCCAATGCCCACGCTAAGCTAGCTCAATTTTCTATATTGTGACAAAATTTGAGACAGAAATAGATACGACAAAGCGTCCAAGTAACCCAATCTATCCCAAACTTCGTGATGCAATGCATTATTTTTCATTTATAAGCTTTTACTAAATGATCACCAATGATCAGTTTAGAATGATCATTTTAATTGGCCCACCAACTTCTCATGTCTGCACTAAATAGTCCATAACTTTTGATTTATAGCTTAGAGTGACACGAATACAGTGTTGACATTAAAGCAAGTTCAATTTTCTATATTGTGACAAAATTTCATACAAAACTAGATACGACAAAGTGTCCAATTAATCCAATATATTCTAAACTATGTGATTTCATGCATTATACTTTATTTCTAAGCATTAGCTCAATGATCATCAATGATCAATTTAGAATGATCACTTTAACTGGCCGATCAACTAGAAATGTCCCCACTAAATCTTCCGTAACTTTTGATTTAAAGCTCAGAATGACACGAATCCAATGCCCATGTTAAGCTACCTCAATTTTCTATATTGTGACAAAATTTGAAACAGAAATAGAGATGACAAAGCTTTCAAGTAATCCAATCTATCCAAACTGCTTGATGCCATACAATATGCTTCATTTATAAGGCTTAGCTTAATCCGCACCAATGATCAGTTAAAATTATCACTTTAACTGGCCATTCAACTTGACATGTCCTCACTAAATCGTCTGTAATTTTTGATTTAGAGCTCAGGATGACATGAATCCAATGTCCACGTTAACCTAGCTCAATTTTAGATATTGTAACAAAATCTAAGACATAAATAGACACGACAAAGCGTCCAAGTAATCCAATCTATCCAAAACTGTGTGATGCCATGCATTATGCTTTATTTATAGGCCTTTACTCAATGAGGACCAATGATCAGTTTAGAATAATCATATTAACTTTTGATTTGGAGCTCATAATGACACGAAATGGCAGCATTTCGTGTCATGCATTTCGAGCTCATAATAACTTTTGATTAGAATAATGCAATGCATTATTTTTCATTTATAACTTTTACTAAATGAGCACCAATGATCAGTTTAGAATGATCATTTTAGCTGGCCCATCAACTTGTCATTTCTGCACTAAGTCGTCCATAACTTTTGATTTATAGCTTAGAATGACACGAATCCAATAGACACATTAAACTAGTTCAATTTTCTATATTGTGACAAAATTTGAGACAAAACTAGATACGATAAAGCATCCAAATAATTCAATATATCCTAAACTGCATGATGCCACATTATGCCTCATCAATAAGCCTCTACTCAATGAGCACCAATGATCAGTTTACAATAATCATAATAACTGGCCAATCAACTTGACATTTCCGCACTAAATCATCCATAACTTTTAATTTAGAGCTCAGAATGATACGAATACAATGTACACGTTAAGCTAGTTGAATTTTCTATACTGTGACAAAATTTGAGATAGAACTAGATACGACAAGTCTTCCAAGTAATCCAATCTATCTCAAACTCTGTGATGCCAGGCACCATGCTTCATTTATTAGCCTTTACTGAATAATCATATTAGCTGGCTGATCAACTTGACATGTCCGCACGAAATCATCCGTAAATTTTGATTTAGAGCTCAAAATGACACAAATTCAATACCCACATTAAGCTAGCTCATTTTTCTATATTTGGACAAAATTTGAGACAGAAATAGACACGACAAAGCGTGTAAATAATACAGTCTATCCCAAACTTTGTGAACCCATGAATTATGCTTCATTTATAAGGCTTTAGTCGATCAAAATTAATGATATAAGTTTAGAATAATCATATTAACTGGCCTACCAACTTGACATGTCTGCACTAAATCATCTGTAACTTTTGATTTAGAGCTCATAATGACATGAATCCATTGCCCAAGTTAAGCGAGCTCATTTTTCTATATTATGACAAAATTTGAGACAAAAATATATACGACAAAGCATCCAAGTAATTCAATTTATCCCAAACTGCATGATGCCATGCATTATGTTTCATTTATAAGCCTTTACTCAATGAGCTTAAATTATTGGTTTAGAATAATTATATTCACTGGCTTATTAACTTCACATGTCCGCACTAAATCATCTATAAATTTTGATTTAGAGCTCAGAATGATGCGAATCCAATGGTCACGTTTAGCAAGCTCAATTTTCTATATTTTGTAATATTTTAGACAGAAATTGATATGACAAAGCGTCCAAGTAATCCAATCTATCCAAACTGTTTGATATCATGCATTATTCTTCATTTATAAGATTTTACTCAATGAGCACCAATGATCGGTTTAAAATGATCATTTTAACTGGCCGATCAACTTTACATGTCTGCACTGAATCGTCCGTAACTTTTGACTTTTAACTTAGAATGACACGAATCCAATGCCCACATTAAGCTAGTTCAATTTTCTATATTGTGACAAAATTTGAAATTGAAATAAATACGACAAAGCGTCCAATTAATTCAATCTATCCCAAACTGCATGATGCCATGCATTATGCTTCATCTAGAAGCCTTTAGTCAATGTGCACCAATGATAAGTTTACAATAATCATACTAACTAGCTGATAACCTAGACATGTCCGCACTAAATCGTCTGAAAATTTTGATTTAGAGCTCAGAATGACACAAATCAAATGCCCACGTCAAGCTAGCTAATTTTTCTATATTGTGACAAAATTTGAGACTGAAATAGGTGCGACAAAGCATCGAATTGATACAATATATTCCAAACTGCGTGAATCCATGCATTATGCTTCATTTATAAGCGTTAACTCAATGAGCACAAATGATAAGTTCAGAATAATCATATTAATTGGCCGATCAACTTGACATGTCCACACTAAATCATCCGTAACTTTTGATTTAGAGTTCCGAATGACACGAATTCAATGCCCATGCAAACCTAGCTCAATTTTCTATATTTTGATGAAATTTGTGACCGAAATAGATATGACAAAGCATCCTAATAATTCAATCTATCCCAAACTGCATGATGCCATGCATTATGCTACATCTATAAGCCTTTAGTCAATGAGCACAAATGATGAGTTTATAGTAATCATATTAACTGCCCGATCAACTTGACATTTCTGAACTAAATCATCCGTAACTTTTAATTTAGAGCTCAGAATGACACGAATCCAATGTCCACGTTAAGCTAGTTGAATTTTCTATAATGTGACAAAATTTGAAATAGAACTAGATACGAGAAGTCTTCCAAGTAATCCAATCTATCTCAAACTCCGTGATGTCAGGCATCATGCTTCATTTATAAGCCTTTACTGAATGAGCACCAATGATCAGTTTAGAATAATCATATTAACTGGCTGATCAACTTGACATGTCCGCACGCAATCGTCCGTAAATTTTGATTCAGAGCTCAAAATGACACGAATTCAATACCCACGTTAACCTAGCTCATTTTTCTATATTATGACAAAATTTGAGACAGAAATAGACACAACAAAGCGTGTAAATAATACAATCTATCCCAAACTTCATGAACCCTTGAGTATTCTTCATTTATAAGGCTTTACTCGATCAAAATCAATGACATAAGCTTAGAATAATCATATTAACTGGCCTACCAACTTGACATGTCTGCACTAAATTATCTGTAACTTTTGATTTAGAGCTCAGAATGACACGAATCCAATGCCCAAGTTAAGCCAGCTCATTTTTCTATATTGTGACAAAATTTGAGACAGAAATACATACGACAAGGCATCCAAATAATCCAATCTATCCCAAACAGCGTGATGCCATGCATTATGTTTCATTTATAAGCCTTTACTCAATGAGCACCAATGATTGGTTTAGAATAATCATATTAATTGGCTGATTAACTTCACATGTCTACACTAAATCATCCGTATATTTTGATTTAGAGCTCAGAATGATTCGAATCCAATGGTCATGATTAGCAAGCTCAATTTTCTATATTATTTCAAATTTGAGACAGAAATAGATATGACAAAACGTCCAAGTAATCCAATCTATCCAAACTGCTTTATACCATGCATTATTCTTCATTTATAAGATTTTACTCAACGAGCACCAATGTTCAGTTTAAAATGATCATTTTAACTGGCCGATCAACTTCACATGTCTGCACTGAATCGTCTGTAACTTTTGACTTATAACTTAGAATGACACGAATCCAATGCCCATGTTATGCAAGTTCAATTTTCTATATTGTGATAAAACTTGAGACATAAATAGATACTATAAAGCATCCAAATAATTCAATATATCCCAAACTGCATGATGCCATGCATTATGCTTCATCTATAAGCCTTTAGTCAATGAGCACAAATGATCAGTTTACAATAATCATATTAACTGGTCGATAACCTAGACATGTCCTCACTAAATCATCTGAAAATTTTGATTTAGAGCTCAGAATGACAAAGATCAAATGCCCACATTAAGCTACCTCATTTTTCTATATTGTGATAAAATTTGAGACAGAAGTAGATACGGCAAATCATCCAATTAATATAATCTATCCCGAACTGCGTGAATCTGTGCATTATTCTTCATTTATAAGCATTTACTCAATGAGCGCCAATGATTAGTTTAGAATAATCATATTAAAAGGCCGATCAACTTGACATGTCCACACTAAATTATCCGTAACTTTTGGTTTAGAGTTCCGAATGACACGAATCCAATGCCCATGTTAAGCTAGCTCAATTTTCTATATTTTGATGAAATTAGAGACATAAATATATATACGACAAAGCATCCAAATAATTCAATCTATCCTAAACTGCATGATGCCACATTATGCTTCAACTATAAGCCTTTAGTCAAAGAGCACCAATGATCAGTTTACAATAATCATAATAACTGGCCAATCAACTTGACATTTCCGCACTAAATTATCCATAACTTTTAATTTAGAGCTCAGAATGACACGAATACAATGTACACGTTAAGCTAGTTGAATTTTATATACTGTCACAAAATTTGAGATAGAACTAGATACGACAAGTCTTCCAAGTAATCCAATCTATCTCAAACTCCGTGATGCCAAGCATCATGCTTCATTTATTAGCCTTTACTGAATGAGCACCAATGATCAGTTTAGAATAATCATTTTAACTGGCTGATCAGCTTGACATGTCCGCACGAAATCATCCGTAAATTTTGATTTAGAGCTCAAAATGACACGAATTCAGTACCCACGTTAAGCTAGCTCATTTTTATACTGTGACAAAATTTGAGACAGAAATAGACACGACAAAGAGTGTAAGTAATACAGTTTATCCCAAACTGCGTGAACCCATGCATTATGCTTCACTTATAAGCCTTTAGTCAATGAGCACAAATGATCAGTTTACAATAATCATATTAACTGGCCGATAACCTAGACATGTCTGCACTAAATCGTCTGAAATTTTGATTTTGAGCTCAGAATGACACAGATCAAATGCCCACGTTAAGCTAGCTGGTTTTTCTATATTGTGACAAAATTTGAGACAGAAATAGATACGACAAAGCATCAAATTAATACAATATATTCCAAACTGTGTGAATCCGTGCATTATCTTCATTTATAAGGGTTTACTCAATGAGTACGAATGATAAGTTTAAAATAATCATATTAAGTGGCCGATCTACTTGACATGTCCACACTAAATCATCTATAACTTTTGATTTAGAGTTCCGAATGACAGGAATCTAATGCCCATGTTAAGGTAGCTCAATTTTGATGAAATTTGAGACCGAAATAGATATGACAAAGCATCCTAATAATTCAATCTATCCAAAACTGCATGATGCCATGCATTATGCTTCATCTATAAGCCTTTAGTCAATGAGCACCAATGATCAGTTTACAATAACCATATTAACTGGCCGATAACCTTGACCTTTCCGAACTAAATCATCCGTAACTATTACTTTAGAGCTCATAATGACACGAATCCAATGTCCACATTAAGCTAGTTGAATTTTCTATAATGTGACAAAATTTGAGATAGAACTAGATACGACAAGTCTTCCAAGTATTCCAATCTATCTCAAACTCTGATACTAGGGATCATGCTTCATTTATAAGCCTTTACTGAGTGAGCACCAATGATCAGTTTAGAATAATCATATTAACTGGCTGATCAACTTGACATGTCCGCACGAAATCATCCGTAAATTTTGATTTAGAGCTCAAAATGATATGAATTCAATACCCACATTAAGCTAGCTCATTTGTCTATATTGTGACAAAATTTGAGATAGAAATAGACACGACAAAGCGTGTAAATAATACAGTCTATCCCAACCTGCATGAACCCTTGAATTATGCTTCATTTATAAGGCTTTACTCAATCAGAATCAATGATATAAGTTTAGAATAATCATATTAACTGGCTGACCAACTTGACATGTCTGCACCAAATCAACTGTAATATTTGGGTTAAAGCTCAGAATGACACGAATCCAATGCCCACGTTAAGCGAGCTCATTTTTCTATATTGTGACAAAATTTGAGACAGAAATAGATACGACAAAGCATCCAAGTAATCCAATCTATCCCAAACTGCGTGATGCAATGTATTATGTTTCATTTATAAGCCTTAACTCAATGAGCACCAATGATTGGTTTATAATAATCATATTAACTGGCTGATTAGCTTCACATGTCCGCACTAAAACATCCGTAAATTTTGATTTAGAGCTTAGAATGATAGGAATCCAATGGTCACGTTTAGCAAGCTCAATTTTCTATATTTTGTCAAATTTGAGACAAAAATAGATATGACAAAGCGTCCAAGTAATCCAATCTATCCAAACTGCTTGATACCATGATTATTCTTCATTTATAAGCTTTTACTCAATGAGCACCAATGATCAGTTTAAAATAATCATACTAACTGACCGATCAACTTCACATGTTTGCACTGAATCGTCTGTAACTTTTGACTTATAACTTAGAATGACACGAATCCAATGCCCACGTTAAGCTAGTTCAATTTTCTATATTGTGACAAAATTTAAGACATAAGTAGATACGACAAAGCGTCCAAATAATTCAATCTATCCCAAACTGCATGATGCCATGCATTATGCTTCATCTATAAGCCTTTAGTCAATGCGCACCAATGATCAGTTTACAATAATCATATTAACTAGCCGATAACCTAGACATGTCCGCACTAAATTGTCTGAAAATTTTGATTTAGAGCTCAGAATGACACAGATCAAATGCCCACATTAAGCTAGCTCACTTTTCTATATTGTGACAAAATTTGAGACCGAAATAGATACGACAAAGCATCCAATTAATACAATATATCCCAAACTGCGTGAATCTGTGCATTATGCTTCATTATATGCGTTTACTCAATGAGCACCAATGATCAGTTTAAAATGATCGTTTTAACTGGCCGATCAACTTCACATGTTTGCACAAAATCGTCTGTAATTTTTTATTTAGGGCTTAGAATGACACGAATTGAATGCCCACGTTAAGATAGGTCATTTTTTATATTTTGATAAACTTTAAGACAGAAATAGATACGACAAAGCATCCAAATAATTCAATCTATCCCAAATTGCATGATGCCATGCATTATGCTTAATCTATAACCCTTTAGTCAATGAGCACCAATGATCAGTTTACAATAATCATATTAACGAGCCTATTAACTTGACATGTCCGAGCTAAATCATCCATATTTTTTAATTTAGACTGAGAATGAAACGAATCCAATGTCCACGTCAAGCTAGTTCGATTTTCTATATTGTGACAAAATTTGTGATAGAACTAGATACGACAAGTCATCCAAGTAATCCAATCTATCTCAAACTCCGTGATGCAAGGCATCATGCTTCATTTATAAGCCTTTACTCCATGAGCACCAATGATCAGTTAAGAAAAATCATAATAACTGGATGATCAACTTGACATGTCCGCACTAAATTGTCCGTAAATTTCGATTTAGAGCTCAGAATGACAGGAATCCAATACCCACGTTAAGCTAGCTCATTTTTCTATATTGTGAAAAAATGTGAGACAGAAATAGATATGACAAAGCGTGTAAGTAATACAATCTACACCAAACTGCGTGAACCCATGAATTATGATTCATTTATAAGTATTGACTCAATCAACACCAATGATAAGTTTAGAATAATCATATTAACTGGACGACCAACTTCACATGTCCGCACTTAATCATCTGTAACTTTTGATTTAGAGCTCAGAATGACACGAATCCAATGCCCACGTTAAACGAGCTCAATTTTCTATATTTTGATACAATTTGAAACAGAAAGAGATACGACAAAGTGTCGAAATAATCCAATCTATCCCAAACTGCGTGATGCCATGCATTATGCTTCATTTATAAGCCTTTACTCAATGAGCACCAATTGTCGGTTTAGAATAATCATATTAACTGGTCGATTAACTTTAGATGTCCGCACTAAATCGTTTGTATATTTTTATTTAGAGCTCAGAATGATACAAATCCAATGGTCATGTTTAGCTAGCTCAGTTTTCTATATTTTGAAAAATTTGAGACAAAAATTGATATGACAAAGCGTCCAAGTAATCCAATCTATCCAAACTGCTTGATACCATGCATTATTCTTCATTTATAAGCTTTTACACAATGAGCACCAATGATCAGTTTAAAATGATCATTTTAACTGGCCGATCAACTTCACATGTTTGCACTAAATCATCCGTAACTTTTGATTTAGAGCTCAGAATGACACGAATCCAATTCCCACTTCAAGATAGCTCAATTTTTTATATTTTGATATATTTTGAGACAGAAATTGATACGACAAGGCGTCCAAATAATTCAATCTATGCCAAACTGCATGATACCATGCATTATACTTCATCTATAAGCCTTTAGTCAATGAGCACAAATGATCAGTTTACAATAATCATATTAATTGGCCAATAACCTAGATAAGTCTGGACTAAATCGTCTGAAAATTTTGATTTAGAGCTCAGAATGACACATATCAGATGCCCACGTTTAAGCTAGCTCATTTTTCTATATTGTGACAAAATTTGAGACAAAAATAGATACGACAAAGCATCCAAGTCATACAGTCTATCCCAAACTGCGTGAATCCATGCATTATGCTTCATTTACTCAATGAGCACCAATGATAAGTTTAGAATAATCATATTAACTGGCTGATCAACTTGACATGTCCACACTAAATCATCCTTAACTTCTGATTTAGAGTTCAGAATGACACAGATCCAATGCCCATGTTAAGTTAGCTAAATTTTCAATATTTTTATGAAATTTCAGACAGAAATAGATATGATAAAGCATCCAAATAATTCAATCTATCCCAAACTGTATGATGCCATGCATTATGCTTCATCTATAAGCCTTTAGTCAATGAGCACCAATGATCAGTTTACAATAATCATCTTAACTGGCCGATCAACTTGACATTTCCGAACTAAATCATCCATAAATTTTAATTTAGAGCTCAAAATGATATGAATCCAATGTCCACGTTAAGCTAGTTTAATTTCCTATACTGTGACAAAATTTGAGATAGAACTAGATACGACAAGTCATCCAAGTAATCCAATCTATTTAAAACTCCGTTATGCCAGACATCATGCTTCATTTATAAGCCTTTACTGAATGAACACCAATGATCAGTTAAGAATAATCATATTACTGGCTGGTCAACTTGACATGTCCGCCCAAAATCATTCGTAAATTTTGATTTAGAGCTAAGAATGACACGAATCCAATATCCACGTTAAGCTAGCTCATTTTTCTATATTGTGACAAACTTTGGAACAGAAATTGACAAGACAAAGGGTGTAAGTAATACAGTTTATCCCAAACTGCGTGAACCCATGAATTATGCTTCATTTATAAGGCTTTACTCAATTAGCATCTATGATATAAGTTTCGAATAATCATATTAACTGGCCGACAACTTGACATGTCCGCACTAAATCGTCTGTAACTTTTGATTTAGAGCTCAAAATGACACAAATCCAGTGCCCAAGTTAAGCGAGCTCAATTTTCTATATTTTGATAAAATTTAAGACCGAAATAGATACAAAAAGCGTCCAAGTAATCCAATATATCCCAAACTGCATGATGTCATGCATTATGTTTCATTAATAAGCCTTTACTCAATGAGCACCAATGATTGGTTTAGAATAATCATATTAACTCGCCGATTAACTTCACATGTCTGCACTAAATCGTCCGTAAATTTTTATTTAGAGCTCAGAATGATACGAATCCAATGGTCACGTTTAGCTATCTCAATTCTATATTTTGACAAAATTTGAGACAGATTTAGATATGATAAAGCATCCATGTAATCCAATCTATCACAAACAGCGTGATACTATGCATTATTCTTCATTTATAAGCTATTACTCAATGAGCACCAATGATCAGTTTAGAATGATCATTTTAACTGACCGATCAACTTTACATGTCGGCATTAAATCGTTCGTGACTTTTGGGTTATAACTCACAATGACACGAATCCAATGCTCACGTTAATCTAGTTCAATTATCTATATTGTGAAAAAATTTGAGACAGAACTAGATACGACAAGGCGTCCAAGTAATCAAATATATCCCAAACTGCGTGATGCTAAGCATTATGCTTCATTTATAAGCCTTTACTCAATGAGCATCAATGATCACTTTAGAATGATCATTTTAACTCGCCGATCAACTTGTAATGTCTCCACTAAATCATCCGTCAATTTTGATTTATAGCTTAAAATGACACGAATCCAATGCCCACGTTAAGATAGATAAATTTTTTATATTGTGACAAAATTTGGGATATAACTTGATACGACAAAGAGTCCAATTAATCCAATCTACCCCAAACTGCGTGATGCCATGAATTATGCTTCATTTATAAGAATTTACTCAATGAGCACCAATGATAAGTTTAGAAGAATCATATTAACTGACTGATCAACTTCACATGTACGCACTAAATCGTCCAGAAATTTTGATTTAGAGCTAAGAATGACATGAATCCAATGACCTCGTTTACCTAGCTCAATTTTCTATATTTTGACAAAATTTGAGAAAGAAATAGAGATGACAAGGCATCCAAGTAATCCAATCTATCCAAACTGCTTGATGCCATGCATTATTCTTCATTTATAAGCTTTTACTCAATGAGCACCAATGATCAGTTTAAAATGATCATTTTAAATGGCCGATCAACTTTACATGTTTGCACTAAATCGGCCGTAACTTTTTATTCAGAGCTCCGAATGACACGAATCCAATGGCCATGTTAAGATAGCTCAATTTTTTATATTTTGATAAACTTTGAGACAGAAATAGATACGACAAAGCGTCTAAGTAATTCAATTTATCCCAAACTGCATGATGCTATGCATTATGCTTCATCGAAAAGCCTTTAGTAAACGAGCACCAATGGTCAGCTTACAATAATCACATTAAATGACCGATCAACTTGACATGTCCGAACTAAATCGTCCATAACTTTTAATTTAGAGCTCAGAGTGACACGAATCCAGTGTCCCCGTTAAGCTAGTTCAATTTTCTATTTTGTGACAAAATTTGAGATAGAACTAGATACGACAAGTCGTCAAAGTAATCCAATCTATCTCAAACTGCGTTAACCCATGAATTATGCTCCATTTATAAGCCTTTACTCAATCAGCACCAATGATAAGTTTAGAATAATCATATTAACTGGCCGACAAACTTGACATGTCCACACTAAATCATCTGTTACTTTTGATTTACAGCTCAGAATGACACGAATCCAAAGACAACGTTTAGCGAGCTCAATTTCCTATACTGTAATAAAATTTCAGACAGAAACAGATATAACAAATCATCCAAGTAATCCAATCTATCCCAAACTGCGTGATGCAATGCATTATACTTCATTTATAAGCCTTTACTCAATGAGCAACAATGATCGGTTTAGAATAATCACATTAACTGGCCGATCAACTTCACATGTCCTTACTAAATCGCTCGTCAATTTTGATTAAGAGCTCAGAATGATACGAATCCAATGGTCACGTTTAGCTAGCTCAGTTTCTATATTTTGACGAATTTCAGACTGAAATAGATATGAAAAAGCATTCAAGTAATCCAATCAATCCAAACTGCTTGATACCATGCATTATTCTTCATTTATAAGCTTTTACTCAATGAGCACCAATCATCTCTTTAAAATGATCATTTTAACTGATCAACTTCACATGTCCGCACTGAATCGTCTGTAACTTTTGAGTTATAACTCAAACTGACACGAATCTAATGCCCACGGTAAGCTAGATCAATTTTCTATATTGTGACAAAATTTGAAATTGAAATAAATACGACAAAGCGTCCAATTAATTCAATCTATCCCAAACTGCATGATGCCATGCATTATGCTTCATCTAGAAGCCTTTAGTCAATGTGCACCAATGATAAGTTTACAATAATCATACTAACTAGCTGATAACCTAGACATGTCCGCACTAAATCGTCTGAAAATTTTGATTTAGAGCTCAGAATGACACAAATCAAATGCCCACGTCAAGCTAGCTAATTTTTCTATATTGTGACAAAATTTGAGACTGAAATAGGTGCGACAAAGCATCGAATTGATACAATATATTCCAAACTGCGTGAATCCATGCATTATGCTTCATTTATAAGCGTTAACTCAATGAGCACAAATGATAAGTTCAGAATAATCATATTAATTGGCCGATCAACTTGACATGTCCACACTAAATCATCCGTAACTTTTGATTTAGAGTTCCGAATGACACGAATTCAATGCCCATGCAAACCTAGCTCAATTTTCTATATTTTGATGAAATTTAGCTAGTTAGAATGAGCACCAATGATTGGTTTAGAATAATCATATTAATTGGCTGATTAACTTCACATGTCTACACTAAATCATCCGTATATTTTGATTTAGAGCTCAGAATGATTCGAATCCAATGGTCATGATTAGCAAGCTCAATTTTCTATATTATTTCAAATTTGAGACAGAAATAGATATGACAAAACGTCCAAGTAATCCAATCTATCCAAACTGCTTTATACCATGCATTATTCTTCATTTATAAGCTTTTACTCAATGAGCACCAATCATCTCTTTAAAATGATCATTTTAACTGATCAACTTCACATGTCCGCACTGAATCGTCTGTAACTTTTGAGTTATAACTCAAACTGACACGAATCTAATGCCCACGGTAAGCTAGATCAATTTTCTATATTGTGACAAAATTTGAGACAAAACTAGATACGACAAAGCATCCAAGTAATCCAATATATCCCAAACTGTGTGATGCCATGCATTATACATCATTTATAAGCCTTTACTCTATGAGCACCAATGACCAGTTTAGAATAATTATATTAACTGGCCGATAACCTTGGCATGTCCACACTAAATCGTCCGTAAATTTTGATTTAGACCTTGGAATGACATAGATCAATTGTCCATGTTAAGCTAGCACAATTTTCTATATTGTAACAAAATTTTAGACAGAAATAGATACGACAAAGCGTACAAGTAATACAATCTATCTCAAACTGCATGAATCCATGCATTATGCTTCATTTATAAGCGTTTACTCAATGAGCACCAATGATAAGTTTGAAATAATCATATTAACTGGCCGATCAACTTGACATGTACGAACTAAATCATCCGTAGCGTATGATTTAGAGGTCTGAATGACACGAATCCAATGCCCATGTTAAACTAGCTCAATTTTCTATATTTTGACAAAATTTGAGACAGATTTAGATATGACAAAGCTTCCAAGTAATCCAATCTATCACAAACTGTGTGATTCCATGCATTATTCTTCATTTATATGTTATTACTCAATGCGCAACAATGATCAGTTCAGAATGATCATTTTAACTGGCCGATCAACTTGACATGTCAGCATTAAATCATCCATAACTTTTGGGTTATAACTCACAATGACACGAATCCAATGCCCACATTAATCTAGTTCAATTTCCTATACTTTGACAAAATTTGAGATAGAACTAGATACTACAATGCGTCCAAGTAATCTAATCTATCCCAAATTCCGTGATGCCATGCATTATGCTTCATTTATAAGCCTTTACCCAATGAGCGCCAATGAACAGTTTAGAATAATCATATTAACTAGCTGATCAACTTGACATGTCCGCACTAAATCGTCCGTTAATTTGGATTTGGAGCTCAGAATGACACGAATACAATTCCCACATTAAACTTGTTCAAGTTTCTATATTGTGATAAAATTTGAGAGAGAACTAGATACGACAAAACGTCCAAGTAATCCAATCTATCCCAAACTGTGTGATGCCTTGCATTATGCTTCATTTTTAAGCCTTTACTCAATGAGCTCCAATGCTCAGCTTAGAATAATCATATTAACTGGCCAATCAACTTGACATGTCTTCACTGAATTGTCTATAACTTTTGAGTTAAAACTCAGAATGACACGAATCCAATGCCCACGTTACGCTAGCTCATTTTTCAATACTGTGACAAAATTTGAAACAAAAATAGATACGACAAAGCATCCAAGTAATACAATCTATCCCTAACTGCATCGATCCTTGCATGATGTTTCATTTGTAAGCCTTTAGTCAATGAGCACCAATGATCACTTTAGAATAATCATATTAACTGGCCGATAACTTTGACATGTCCACACTAAATTGTCCGTAAATTTTGATTGAGAGCTCAGAATGACATCCATCCAATGCCTACGTTACGCTAGCTTCTTTTTCTATATTGTGACAAAATTTGAGACAGAAATAGATACGACAAAGCGTCCAAGTAATACATTCTATCACAAACTGCATGATTTCATGCATTATTCTTCATTTATAAGCGATTACTCAATGAGCACCAATGATCAGTTTAGAATGATCATTTTAACTGGCCGATCAAATTGACATGTCTGCAGTAAATTGTCCGTAACTTTTTGCTTATAACCTAAATGACACGAATCCAATGCCCGCGTTAAGCTGGTTCAATTTCGTATAACGTGAAAAAATTTTAGATGGAACTAGATACGACAAGGCGTCCAAGTAATCCAATCAATATAAAACTGTGTGATGCCATGCATTATGCTTCATTTATAAGCCTTTACTCAATGAGCACCAAAGATCAATTTAGAATAATCGTATTAACTGACCGATCAACTTGACATGTCCGTACTAAATTGTCCATAAATTTTTATTTAGAGCTCAGAATGACACAGATCCAATGCCCACGTTAAGCTAGCTCATTTTTCTAAATTGTGACAAAATTTGAGACAAAAATAGATACGACAAAGCATCCAAGTAATAGAATGTATCCTTAACTGCGTGAATCCATGTATTATGCTTCATTTATAAGCGTTTATTCAATGAGCACCAATGATAAGTTTAGAATAATCATAAAAACTTGCCGATCAAATTTACATGTCCGCACTAAATCATCCGTAACTTTTGATTTAGAGTTCAGAATGACACGAATCCAACACCCATGTTAACCTAGATCAATTTTCTATATTTTGACAAAATTTGAGGCAGAAATAGATACGGCAAAGCATCCAAGTAATCAAATCTATCACAAACTGTATGATTCCATGTGTTATTCTTCATTTATAAGCTATTACTCAATGAGCACCAATGATCAGTTTAGAATGAAAATTTTAACTGGCTGATCAACTTGATATGTCTGCCCTAAATCGTCTGTAACTGGCTTATAACTCACAATGACACGAATCCAATGCCCACGTTAATATAGTTCAATTTTCTATACTGTGACAAAATTCAAGATAGAACAAGATAGGACAAGGCGTCCAAGTAATCCAATCTATCCCAAACTCCGTGACACCATACATTATACTTCATTTATAAGCCTTTATCCAATGAGCACCAAAGACCAGTTTAGAATAATCGTATTAACTGGCTGGTCAACTTGACATGTATGCACTAAATTGTCCACAAATTTTGATTTAGAGCTCAGAATGACACAAATCCAATGCCCACGTTAAAGTAGCTCAATTTTCTATATTGTGCAAAAATTTGAGACAAATAGATACGACAAAACATCCAAATAATCCAATCTATCCCGAACTGTGTGATGCCACGCATTATTCTTCATTTATAAGCTTTTACTCAATGAGCTTCAATGAGTAGTTTAGAATGGTCATTTTAACTCGCGGATCAACTTGACATGTCTGCACTAAATTGTCCATAACTTTTTGATTTATAGTTCAGAATGGCACGAATCCAGTGCTCCCGCTAAGCTAGATAAATTATCTATATTGTGACAAAATTTGGGATAGAACTAGATAAAACAAAGCGTACAAATAATCCAATCAATACCAAATTGCGTGATACCATGCATTATGCTTCATTTATAAGCCTTTACTGAATGAGCACAAATGATCAGTTTAGAATAATCATATTAACTAGCCGATCAACTTCACATGTCCGCAGTAAATCGTCAGTAAATTTTCATTTAGAGCTCGGACTGACTGGAATCCAATGGTGCCGTTTAGGTAGCTCAATTTCCTATATTTAGACAAAATTTGAGACAGAAATAGAGATGACAAAGCTTCCAAGTAATCCAATCTATCCAAACTGCTTGATGCCATGCATTATTCTTCATTTATAAGCTTTTACTCAATGAGCACCAATGATCAGTTTAAAATGAACATTTTAACTGGCCGATCAACTTCACATGTCTGCACTAAATCGTCCATAACTTTTGAGTTATAACTCAGAATGACACGAATCCAATACCCACATTAAGCTAGTTCTATTTTCTACTTTGTGACAAAATTTGAGAGAGAACTAGATACGATAAAGCATCCAAGTAATCCAATCTATCCCAAACTGTGTGATGCCTTGCATTATGCTTCACGTATAAGCGTTTACTCAATGAGCTCCAATGGTCTGTTTAGAATAATCATATTAACTGGCCGATCAACTTGACTTGTTTACACGAAATTGTCTGTAACTTTTGAATTATAACTCAGAATGACACGAATCCAATGCCCACCTTAAGCTAACTCATTTTTCTATATTGTGACAAAATTTGAGACAGAAATTGATACGACAATGCGTCTAGGTAATACAATCTATCATACACTGTGTGAATCCATGCATTATGCTTCATTTATAAGCGTTTACTCATTGAGCACCAATGATAAGTTTAGAATAGTTATATAAACTGGCCAATCAACTTGACAAGTCCACACTAAATCATCCATAACGTTTGATTTAGAGTTCAGAATGACACGAATCCAATGCCCATGTTAAGCTAGCTCAATTTTTTATATTTTGACGAAATTTGATACAAAAATAGATACGACTAAGCATCCAAGTAATACAATCTATCACAAACAGCGTGATTCCATGTATTATTCTTCATTTATAAGCTATTACTCAATGAGCACCAATGATCAGTTTAGAATGATAATTTTAACTAGCCGATCAACTTGACATGTCTGCCCTAAATCGTCCGTAACTTTTAGGTTATAACTCACAATGACACGAATCCAATGCCCACGTTAATCTAGTTCAATTTTCTATAATGTGACAAAATTTGAGATAGAACAAGATACGGCAAGGCATCCAAGTAATCCAATCTATCCCAAACTCCGTGACACCATACATTATACTTCATTTATAAGCCTTTATCCAATGAGCACCAAAGACCAGTTTAGAATAATCGTATTAACTGGCTGGTCAACTTGACATGTATGCACTAAATTGTCCACAAATTTTGATTTAGAGCTCAGAATGACACAAATCCAATGCCCACGTTAAAGTAGCTCAATTTTCTATATTGTGCAAAAATTTGAGACATAAATAGATACGACAAAACATCCAAATAATCCAATCTATCCCGAACTGTGTGATGACGCGCATTATTCTTTATTTATTAGCTTTTACTCAATGAGCTTCAATGAGTAGTTTAGAATGATCATTTTAACTCGTGGATCAACTTGACATGTCTGCACTAAATCGTCCGTAACTTTTGATTTATAGCTCAGAATGACACAAATCCAATGCTCCCACTAAGCTAGATAAATTATCAATATTGTGACAAAATTTGAGAAAGAACTAGATACGACAAAGCGTAAAAATAATCCAGTCTATACCAAATTGTGTGATACCATGCATTATGCTTCATTTATAAGCATTTACTCAATGAGCACCAATGATCAGTTTAGAATAATCATATTAACTCGCCGGGCAACTTCACATATCCGCTGTAAATCATCCGTAAATTTAGATTTAGAGCTCAAAATGACATGAATCCAATGGTGCCATTTAGCTAGCTCAATTTTCCATATTTTGAAAAAATTTGAGACATAAATAGAGATGACACAGCGTCCAAGTAATCCAATCTATCCAAACTGCTTGATGCCATGCATTATTCTTCATTTATAAGCTATTACTCAATGAGTACCAATGATCAGTTTAAAATGATTATTTTAACTGGCCGATCAACTTCACATGTCTGCACTAAATCGTCCGTAACTTTTGAGTTATAACTCAAAATGACACGATTCGAATGCCCACATTAAGCTAGTTCAATTTTCTATATTGTGACAAAATTTGAGACAGAACTAGATACGATAAAGCGACCAAGTAATCCAATATATCCCAGACTGTGTGATACCTTGCATTATGCTTCATGTATCAGCCTTTACTCAATGAGCTCCAATGGTCGGTTTAGAATAATCATGATAACTGGCCAATCAACTTGAGATGTCTACACTAAATTGTCTGTAAATTTTGAATTATAACTTAGAATGACACGAATTCAATGCCCACGTTAAGCTAGTTCAATTTTCTATGCTGTGAGAAAATTTGAGACAAAAATAGAGATGATAAAATGTCCAAGTAATATAATCTATCCCAAACTGCATGAATCCATGCATAATGTTTCCTATATAAGCCTTTACTCAATGAGAACTAGTGATCAGTTTAGAATAATCATATTAACTGGCCGATAACCTTGACATGTCGCATTATATTGTGTGTAAATTTTTATTTAGACCTTCGAATTGCACCGATTAATGCCCATGTTAAGCTAGCTCATTTTTCTATATTGTGACAAAATTTGAAACAGAAATAGATACGACAAAGCGTCCAAGTAATACAATCTATCCCAAACTGCGTGAATCCATGCATTATTCCTCATTTATAAGCCTTTACTCAGTGAGCACCAATGATCAATTTAGAATAATCATATTAACTAGCCGAACAACTTGACATGTGCGCACTAAATCGTTTGTAACTTTTGATTCAGAGCTCAAAATGACACGAATCAAATGCCCATGTTAAGCTAGCTCATTTTTCTATATTTTGTTAATATTTGACACATTAACAGATACAACAAAGCAACTAAGAAATCCAATCTATCACAAACTGCATGAGTCCATGCATTATTCTTCATTTATAAGCTATTACTCAATGAGTACCAATGATCAGTTTAAAATGATTATTTTAACTGGCCGATCAACTTCACATGTCTGCACTAAATCGTCCGTAACTTTTGAGTTATAACTCAAAATGACACGATTCGAATGCCCACATTAAGCTAGTTCAATTTTCTATATTGTGACAAAATTTGAGACAGAACTAGATACGATAAAGCGTCCAAGTAATCCAATATATCCCAGACTGTGTGATACCTTGCATTATGCTTCATGTATCAGCCTTTACTCAATGAGCTCCAATGGTCGGTTTAGAATAATCATGATAACAGGCCAATCAACTTGAGATGTCTACACTAAATTGTCTGTAAATTTTGAATTATAACTTAGAATGACACGAATTCAATGCCCACGTTAAGCTAGTTCAATTTTCTATGCTGTGAGAAAATTTGAGACAAAAATAGAGATGATAAAATGTCCAAGTAATATAATCTATCCCAAACTGCATGAATCCATGCATAATGTTTCCTATATAAGCCTTTACTCAATGAGAACTAGTGATCAGTTTAGAATAATCATATTAACTGGCCGATAACCTTGACATGTCGCATTATATTGTGTGTAAATTTTTATTTAGACCTTCGAATTGCACCGATTAATGCCCATGTTAAGCTAGCTCATTTTTCTATATTGTGACAAAATTTGAAACAGAAATAGATACGACAAAGCGTCCAAGTAATACAATCTATCCCAAACTGCGTGAATCCATGCATTATTCCTCATTTATAAGCCTTTACTCAGTGAGCACCAATGATCAATTTAGAATAATCATATTAACTAGCCGATCAACTTGACATGTGCGCACTAAATCGTTTGTAACTTTTGATTCAGAGCTCAAAATGACACGAATCAAATGCCCATGTTAAGCTAGCTCATTTTTCTATATTTTGTTAATATTTGACACATTAACAGATACAACAAAGCAACTAAGAAATCCAATCTATCACAAACTGCATGAGTCCATGCATTATTCTTCATTTATAAGCTATTACTCAATGAGCACCAATGATCAGTTTAGAATGGTCATTTTAACTAGCCGATCAACTTGTCAGGTCTGCACTAAATCGTTTGTAATTTTTCGGTTATAACTCACATAGACACGAGTCCAATGCCCATGTTAGGCTAGTTCAATTTTCTATGCTGTGAGAAAATTTGAGACAAAACTAGATACGACAAGGCGTCCAAGTAATCCAACCTATCCCAAACTGTGTGATGCAAGGCATTATGCTTCATTTATAAGCCCTTACTCAATGAGCACCACTGATCATTTTAGAATAATCATATTAACTGGCCGATCAACTTGACATGTCCAATCAAAATTGTCCACAAATTTTGATTTAGAGCTCAGAATGACACAAATCAATTGCCCACGTTAAACAAACTCATTTTCCTATATTGTGACAAAATTTAAAACATAAATAGATACGACAAAGCGTCTAAGTAATACAATCAATCCCAAACTGCGTGAATCCATGCATTATGCTTCATTTATAAGCGTTTGCTCAATGAGCACCAATGATCAGTTTAGAATGATAATTTTAACTGGCTGATCAACTTGACATGTCTACCCTAAATCGTCAGTAACTTTTGGGTTATAACTCATAATGACACGAATCCAAAGCCCACCTTAATCTAGTTCAATTTTCTATACTATGACAAAATTTGAGATAGAACTAGATACGACAAGGGATCCAAGTAATCTAATCTATCCCAAAGTCCGTGATGCCATGCATTTTGTTTCATATTTAAGCCTTTACCCAATTAGCACCAATCATCAGTTTAGAATAATCATATTAACTTGCTGACCAACATGACATGTCCGCACTAAATCGTGTTTAAATTTTGATTTAGAGCTCTGAATGACACG
This sequence comes from Pugionium cornutum, assembly GCA_018901935.1. Classification (NCBI taxonomy): domain Eukaryota; kingdom Viridiplantae; phylum Streptophyta; class Magnoliopsida; order Brassicales; family Brassicaceae; genus Pugionium; species Pugionium cornutum. Next base: position 17,144,972 of record CM032164.1, on the reverse strand, counting down.
AATCCAATGCCCACGTTAAGCTAGCTCAATTTTCTATATTGTGGCAAAATTTGAGACAGAAATAGATAGGACAAAACATCCAAATAATCCAATCTGTGTCGAAATGCGTGATGCCATGCATTATTCTTCATTTATAAGCTTTTACACAATGAGCATCAATGATCTGTTTAGAATGATCATTTTAACTCGCCGATCAACTTGACAGGTGTGCACTAAATCGTATGTAACTTTTGATTAATAGCTTAAAAGGACACGAATCCAATGCCCCCGTTAAGCTAGATAAATTATCTATAGTGTGATAAAATTTGGGATATAACTAGATACAAGTAATCCTATCTATCCCAAACTGCGTGATGCCATCTATTATGCCTCATTTATAAGCCTTTACTCAATAAGCACCAATGATCAGTTTAAATTAATCATATTAACTGGCCGATAACCTTCACATGTCCGCACTAAATCGTCTGTAAATTTTGATTTAGAGCTCAGAATAACAGGAATCTAATGGCCCCGTTTAGCTAGCTAAATTTTCTATAATTTGTCAAAATTTGAGAAAGAAATAGAGATGACAAAGCGTCCAAGTAATCCAATCTATCCAAACTGCTTGATGCCATGCATTATTTTTCATTTATAAGCTTTTAATCAATGAGCACCAATGATCATTTTAAAATGATCATTTAACTGGCCAATCAACTTCACATGTCTGCACTAAATCGTCAGTAACTTTTGAGTTATAACTCAGGATGAAACGAATCCAATGCTCACATTAAGCTAGTTCAATTTTATATATTGTGGCAAAATTTGAGATAGAACTAGATAAGACAAAGCATCCAAGTTATCCAATCTATCCCTAACTGTGTGATGCCTTGCATTATGCTTTATTTATAAGCCTTTACTCAATGAGCACCAGTGATAAGTTTAGAATGATCAATTTAACTTGCCGATCAATTAGACATGTATGCTGTAAATCGTCCGTAACTTTTGATTTATAGCACCGGATGACACGAATCCATTGCCCACATTAAGCTAGCTCATTTTTCTATATTTTGTTAATATGTGAGACATTAACAGATACAACAAAGCAACTAAGAAATCCAATCTATCACAAACTGCATGAGTCCATGCATTACTCTTCATTTATAAGCTATTACTCAATGAGCACCAATGATCAGTTTAGAATGGTCATTTTAACTAGCCGATCAACTTGTCAGGTCTGCAATAAATCGTTTGTAATTTTTCGGTTATAACTCACATAGACACGAGTCCAATGCCCATGTTAGGCTAGTTCATTTTTCTATGCTGTGAGAAAATTTGAGACAAAACTAGATACGACAAGGCGTCCAAGTAATCCAACCTATCCCAAACTGTGTGATGCAAGGCATTATGCTTCATTTATAAGCCTTTACTGAATGAGCACCACTGATCATTTTAGAATAATCATATTAACTGGCCGATCAACTTGACATGTCGAATCAAAATTGTCCACAAATTTTGATTTAGAGCTCAGAATGACACAAATCAATTGCCCACGTTAAACTAGCTCATTTTCCTATATTGTGACAAAATTTAAGACAGAAATAGATACGACAAAGTGTCTAAGTAATACAATCAATCCCAAACTGCGTGAATCCATGCATTATGCTTCATTTATAAGCGTTTGCTCAATGAGCACCAATGATCAGTTTAGAATGATAATTTTAACTGGCAGATCAACTTGACATGTCTACCCTAAATCGTCAGTAAGTTTTGAGTTATAACTCATAATGACACGAATCCAAACCCCACGTTAATCTAGTTCAATTTTCTATACTATGACAAAATTTGAGATAGAACTAGATATGACAAGGGGTCCAAGTAATCTAATCTATCCCAAACTCCGTGATGCCATGCATTTTGTTTCATTTTTAAGCCTTTACCTAATTAGCACCAATCATCAGTTTAAAATAATCATATTAACTTGCTGACCAACATGACATGTCCGCACTAAATCGTGTTTAAATATTGATTTAGAGCTCTGAATGACACGAATCCAATGCCCACGTTAAGCTAGCTCAATTTTCTATATTGTGGCAAAATTTGAGACAGAAATAGATAGGACAAAACATCCAAATAATCCAATCTGTCTCAAACTGCGTGATGCCATGCATTATTCTCCATTTATAAGCTTTTATTCTATGAGCATCAATGATCTGTTTAGAATGATCATTTTAACTCGCCGATCAACTTGACAGGTGTGCACTAAATCGTATGTAACTTTTGAGTTATAGCTTGAAAGGACACGAATCCAATGCCCCCGTTAAGCTAGATAAATTATCTATAGTGTGATAAAATTTGGGATATAACTAGATACAAGTAATCCTATCTATCCCAAACTGCGTGATGACATCTATTATGCCTCATTTATAAGCCTTTACTCAATAAGCACCAATGATCAGTTTAAATTAATCATATTAACTGGCCGATAACCTTCACATGTCCGCACTAAATCGTCCGTAAATTTTGATTTAGAACACAGAATAACAGGAATCCAATGGCCCCGTTTAGCTAGCTCAATTTTCTATAATTTGACAAAATTTGAGACAGAAATAGAGATGACAAAGCGTCCAAGTAATCCAATCTATCCAAACTGCTTGATGCCATGCATTATTTTTTATTTAAAAGCTTTTAATCAATGAGCACCAATGATCATTTTAAAATGATCATTTAACTGGCCAATCAACTTCACATGTGTGCACTAAATCGTCAGTAACTTTTGAGTTATAACTCAGGATGAAACGAATCCAATGCTCACGTTAAGCTAGTTCAATTTTCTATATTGTTGCAAAATTTGAGACAGAACTAGATAAGACAAAGCATCCAAGTTATCCAATCTATCCCTAACTGTGTGATGCCTTGCATTATGCTTCATTTATAAGCCTTTACTCAATGAGCACCAGTGATCAGTTTAGAATAATCATATTAACTGGCTGATAACCTTGACATGTCCGCACTAAATTGTCCGTATATTTTGATTTAGAGCTCAGAATGGAACAGATCTAATGACCACATTAAGCTAGCTCATTTTTCTATATTGTGATAAAATTTGAGACAGAAATAGATACGACAAGTCGTCCAAGTAATATAATCTATCCCAAACTGCATGAATCCATGCATTATGCTTCATTTATAAGTGTTTACTCAGTGAGCACCAATGATCAATTTAGAATAATCATATTAACTGGCCGATGAACTTGACATGTCCGCACTAAATCGTTTGTAACTTTTGATTTAGAGCTCAAAATGACACTCATCCAATGCCCACGTTAACCTAGCTCGTTTTTCTAAATTGTGACAAAATTTGAGACAAAAATAGATACGAAAAAGTGTGCAAGTAATACTATCTATCCCATACTACGTGAATCCATGCATTATGTTTCATTTATAAGCCTTTACTCAATGAGCACCAATGATTAGTTTAGAATAATCATATTAACTCGTCGATCAACTTGATATGTCCACAATAAATGATCTGTAACTTTTGATTTACACCTCAGAATGACACGAATCCAATGCCCACGTTAAGGTAGCTCAATTTTCTATATTTTTGCAAAATTTGAAAAAGAAATAGATACGACAAAGAGTCCAAGTAATCTAGTTTGTCCCAAACTGCATGATTCCAAGCATTATTCTTCGTTTGTGAGCTTTTACTCAATGAGCACCAGTGAGAAGTTTAGAATGATCAATTTAACTAGACGATCAATTTGACATCTATGCTGTAAATCGTCCGTAAATTTGGAGTTATAACTAAGAAGGACACGAATCCAATGTCCACGTTAAGCTAGTTCAATTTTCTATTTTGTTGCAAAATTTGAGACAGAACTAGATACGACAAAGTGTCCAAGTAATCCAATATATCATAAAGTGTGTGATGCCATGCATTATGCTTCATTTATAAGCCTTTAGTCAACGAGCACCAATGATCAGTTTAGAATAATCATATTAACTGGCCGATAACCTTGACATGTCCGCACTAAATCGTCTGTAAATTTTTATTTAGAACTCGAAATGACACATATCCAATGCCCACGTTAACCTATCTCATTTTTCTATATTGTGACAAAATTTGAGACAGAAATAGATACGACAAAGCGTCTAAGTAATACAGTCTATCCCAAACTGCGTGAATCCATGCATTATGCCTCATTTATAAGTGTTTACTCAATGAGCACCAATGATCCATTCGGAATAATCATATTAACTGGCAGATCAACTTGACATGTCCGCACTAAATCGTTTGTAACTCTTGATTTAGAGATCAAAATGACACAAATCCAATACCCACGTTAAGCTAGCTCATTTTTCTATATTGTGACAAATTTTGAGACAAAAATAGATACGACAAAGTGTCCAAGTAATACAATCCATCCCAAACTACATGAATCCATGCATTATGTTTCATTTATAAGCCTTTACTCAATGAGCACCAATGATCAGTTTAGAATAATCATATTAACTCGTCGATCAACTTGACATGTCCGCACTAAATGATCTGTAACTTTTGATTTAGACCTCAGAATGACACGAATCCAATGCCCACGTTAAGCTAGCTCAATTTTCTATATTTTTACAAAATTTGAAAAAGAAATAGATACAACAAAGCGTCCAAGTAATCTAGTCTATCCCAAACTGCGTGATTCCAAGCATTATTCTTTGTTTATGAGCTTTTACTCAATGAGCACTAGTGATAAGTTTAGAATGATCAATTTAACTAGCCGATCAATTTGACATGTATGCTGTAAATCGTCCGTAACTTTTGATTTATAGCACCGGATGACACGAATCCATTGCCCACATTAAGCTAGTTCAATTTTCTATATTGTGACAAAATTGGAGACAAAACTATATAAGACAAAGCATCCAAGTAATCCAATCTATCCCAAACTGTGGGATGCCTTGCTTTATGCTTAATTTATAAGCCTTCACTAAATAAGCTCCGTTGGTCAGTTTAGAATAATCATATTAACTGGCCAATCAACTTGACATGTATGCACTAAATTGTCCTTAACTTTTGAGTTATAACTTAGAAGGACACGAATCCAATGCCCACGTTAAGCTAGTTCAATTTTCTATATTGTCGCAAAATTTGAGACAGAACTAGATACGACAAAGCGTCCAAGTAATCCAATATATCCAAAACTGTGTGATGCCATGCCTTATACTTCATTTATAAGCCTTTACTCAATGAGCACCAATGATCAGATTAGAATAATCATATTAACTAGCCGATAACCTTGACATGTCCGCACTAAATCGTCCGTAAATTTTGATTTAGAACTCAAAATGACACATATCCAATGCCCACATTAAGCTAGTTCATTTTTCTATACTGTGACAAAATTTGAGACATAAATAGATATGACAAAGCGTCTAAGTAATAGTCTATCCCAAACTGCGTAAATCCATGCATTATGCTTCATTTATAAGCGTTTACTCAATCAACACCAATCATCAGTCTAGAATAATCACATTAACTGACCGATCAACTTGACATGTCAACACTAAATCATTTGTAACTTTTTATTTAGAGCTCAGAATGTCACTAATCCAATGCCCATGTTAAGCAAGCTCATTTTCTGTTTTGTGACAAAATTTAAGACAGAAATAGATACGATAAAGCGTCTAAGTAATACAATCAATCCCAAACTGCGCGAATCCATGCATTATGCTTCATTTATAAGCGTTTGCTCAATGAGCACCAATGATCAGTTTAGAATGATAATTTTAACTGGCTGATCAGCTTGACATGTCTACCCTAAATCGTCAGTAAGTTTTGGGTTATAACTCATAATGACACGAATCCAAAAGCCCACGTTAATTTAGTTCAATTTTCTATACTTTGACAAAATTTGAGATAGAACTAGATATGACAAGGGGTCCATGTAATCTAATCTATCCCAAACTCCGTGATGCCATACATTTTGTTTCATCTTTAAGCCTTTACCCAATTAGCACCAATCATCAGTTTAAAATAATCATATTAACTTGCTGACCAACATGACATGTCCGCACTAAATTGTGTTTAAATTTTGATTTAGAGCTCTGAATGACATGAATCCAATGCCCACGTTATGCTAGCTCAATTTTCTATATTTTGGCAAAATTTGAGACAGAAATAGATAGGACAAAACATCCAAATAATCCAATCTGTCTCGAACTGCATGATGCCATGCATTATTCTTCATTTATAAGCTTTTACTCAATGAGCATTAATGATGTGTTTAGAATGATAATTTTAACTCGCCGATCAACTTGACAGGTGTGCACTAAATCGTATGTAAGTTTTGATTTATAGCTTAAAAGGACACGAATCCAATGCCCCCGTTAGGCTAGATAAATTATCTATAGTGTGATAAAATTTGGGATATAACTAGATACAAGTAATCCTATCTATCCCAAACTGCGTGATGCCATCTATTATGCCTCATTTATAAGCCTTTACTCAATAAGCACCAATGATCAGTTTAAATTAATCATATTAACTGGCCGATAACCTTCACATGTCCGCACTAAATCGTCTGTAAATTTTGATTTAGAGCTCAGAATAACAGGAATCCAATGGCCCCGTTTAGCTAGCTCAATTTTCTATAATTTGACAAAATTTGAGACAGAAATAGAGATGACAAAGCGTCCAAGTAATCCAATCTATCCAAACTGCTTGATGCCATGCATTATTTTTCATTTATAAGCTTTTAATCAATGAGCACCAATGATCATTTTAAAATGATCATTTAACTGGCCAATCAACTTCACATGTCTGCACTAAATCGTGAGTAACTTTTGAGTTATAACTCAGGATGAAACGAATCCAATGCTCACGTTAAGCTAGTTCAATTTTCTATATATATTGTGGCAAAATTTGAGACAGAACTAGATAAGACAAAGCATCCAAGTTATCCAATCTATCCCTAACTATGTGATGCCTTGCATTATGCTTCATTTATAAGCCTTTACTCAATGAGCACCAATGATCAGTTTAGAATAATCATATTAACTGGCCGATAACCTTGACATGTCCGCACTAAATTGTCCGTATATTTTGATTTAGACCTCAGAATGGAACAGATCTAATGACCACATTAAGCTAGCTCATTTTTCTATATTGTGATAAAATTTGAGACAGAAATAGATACGACAAGTCGTCCAAGTAATATAATCTATCCCAAACTGCATGAATCCATGCATTATGCTTCATTTATAGGCGTTTACTCAGTGAGCACCAATGATCAATTTAGAATAATCATATTAACTGGCCGATGAACTTGACATGTCCGCACTAAATCGTTTGTAACTTTTGATTTAGAGCTCAAAATGACACTCATCCAATGCCCACGTTAACCTAGCTAGTTTTTCTAAATTGTGATAAAATTTGAGACAAAAATAGATACGACAAAGTGTGCAAGTAATACTATCTATCCCAAACTACGTGAATCCATGCATTATGTTTTATTTATAAGCCTTTACTCAATGAGCACCAATGATTAGTTTAGAATAATCATATTAACTCGTCGATCAACTTGATATGTCCAGAATAAATGATCTGTAACTTTTGATTTACACCTCAGAATGACACGAATCCAATGCCCACGTTAAGGTAGCTCAATTTTCTATATTTTGGCGAAATTTGAAAAAGAAATAGATACGACAAAGCGTCCAAGTAATCTAGTTTGTCCCAAACTGCGTGATTCCAAGCATTATTCTTCGTTTATGAGCTTTTACTCAATGATCACCAGTGAGAAGTTTAGAATGATCAATTTAACTAGACGATCAATTTGACATCTATGCTGTAAATCGTCCGTAAATTTTGAGTTATAACTAAGAAGGACACGAATCCAATGTCCACGTTAAGCTAGTTCAATTTTCTATATTGTTGCAAAATTTGAGACAGAACTAGATACGACAAAGTGTCCAAGTAATCCAATATATCATAAAGTGTGTGATGCCATGCATTATGCTTCATTTATAAGCCTTTAGTCAACGAGCACCAATGATCAGTTTAGAATAATCATATTAATTGGCCGATAACCTTGACATGTCGGCACTAAATCGTCTGTAAATTTTTATTTAGAACTCGAAATGACACATATCCAACGCCCACGTTAACCTATCTTATTTTTCTATATTGTGACAAAAATTGAGACAGAAATAGATACGACAAAGCGTCTAAGTAATACAGTCTATCCCAAACTGCGTGAATCCATGCATTATGCCTCATTTATAAGTGTTTACTCAATGAGCACCAATGATCCATTCGGAATAATCATATTAACTGGCCGATCAACTTGACATGTCCGCACTAAATCGTTTGTAACTCATGATTTAGAGCTCAAAATGACACTAATCCAATACCCACGTTAAGCTTGCTCATTTTTCTATATTGTGACAAAATTTGAGACAAAAATAGATACAACAAAGTGTCCAAGTAATACAATCTATCCCAAACTATGTGAATCTATGCATTATGTTTCATTTATAAGCCTTTACTCAGTGAGCACCAATGATCAGTTTAGAATAATCATATTAACTCGTCGATCAACTTGACATGTCCGCACTAAATGATCTGTAACTTTTGATTTAGACCTCAGAATGACACGAATCCAATGCCCACGTTAAGCTAGCTCAATTTTCTATATTTTTACAAAATTTGAAAAAGAAATAGATACAACAAAGCGTCCAAGTAATCTAGTCTATCCAAAACTGCGTGATTCCAAGCATTATTCTTTGTTTATGAGCTTTTACTCAATGAGCACCAGTGATAAGTTTAGAATGATCAATTTAACTAGCTGATCAATTTGACATGTATGCTGTAAATCATCTGTAACTTTTGATTTATAGCACCGGATGACACGAATCCATTGCCCACATTAAGCTAGTTCAATTTTCTATATTGTGACAAAATTGGAGACAAAACTATATAAGACAAAGCATCCAAGTAATCCAATCTATCCCAAACTGTGGGATGCCTTGCTTTATGCTTAATATATAAGCCTTCACTAAATAAGCTCCGTTGGTCAGTTTAGAATAATCATATTAACTGGCCAATCAACTTGACATGTATGCACTAAATTGTCCTTAACTTTTGAGTTATAACTTAGAAGGACACGAATCCAATGCCCACGTTAAGCTAGTTCAATTTTTTATATTGTCGCAAAATTTGAGACAGAACTAGATACGACAAAGCGTCCAAGTAATCCAATATATCCAAAACTGTGTGATGCCATGCCTTATACTTCATTTATAAGCCTTTACTCAATGAGCACCAATGATCATATTAGAATAATCATATTAACTAGCCGATAACCTTGACAAGTCCGCACTAAATCGTCCGTAAATTTTGATATAGAACTCAAAATGACACATATCCAATGCCCACATTAAGCTAGTTCATTTTTCTATACTGTGAAAAAATTTGAGACAAATAGATATGACAAAGCGTCTAAGTAATAGTCTATCCCAAACTGCGTAAATCCATGCATTATGCTTCATTTATAAGCGTTTACTCAATCAACACCAATCATCAGTCTAGAATAATCACATTAACTGACCGATCAACTTGACATGTCCACACTAAATCATTTGTAACTTTTTATTTTGAGCTCAAAATGTCACTAATCCAATGCCCATGTTAAGCAAGCTCATTTTTCTGTTTTGTGACAAAATTTAAGACAGAAATAGATACGATAAAGCGTCTAAGTAATACAATCAATCCCAAACTGCGTGAATCCATGCATTATGCTTCATTTATAAGCGTTTGCTCAATGAGCACCAATGATCAGTTTAGAATGATAATTTTAACTGGTCGATCAGCTTGACATGTCTACCCTAAATCGTCTGTAAGTTTTGGGTTATAACTCATAATGACACGAATCCCATTTCCACATTAAGCTAGCTCAATTTTCTATATTTTCTCAAAAATTGAAAAAGAAATAGATACGACAAAGCGTCCAAGTAATCCAGCATATCCCAAACAGCGTGATTCCATGCCTTATTCTTCATTTATGAGCTTTTACTCAATGAGCCCCACGGATAACTTTAGAATGATCAATTTAACTAGCCGATCAATTTGACATGTATGCTATAAATTATCTGTAACTTTTGATTTATAGCTCAGGATGACACGAATCCAGTGCCCACGTTATGCTAGTGTAATTCTATACTATGAAAAAATTTAAGGCAAAACTAAATACGACAAAGCGTCCAAGTAATTCAATCTATCCCAAACTGTGTGATGCCATGCATTATGCTTCATTTATAAGCCATTACTCAATGAGCTCCAATGGTCAGTTAGAATATTTATATTAACAAGATGATTAACTTTACATTTCCGCACTAAATCGTCCATAAATTTCGGTTTAGCTCTCAGAATGACACCAATCCAATGCCCACGTTAAGGTAGCTTAAATTTCTATATTTGTACAAAATTTGAAAAAGAAATAGATACGACAAAGCGTCCAAGTAATCTAGTTTGTCCCAAACTGCGTGATTCCAAGCATTATTCTTCGTTTATGAGCTTTTACTCAATGAGCACCAGTGAGAAGTTTAGAATGATCAATTTAACTAGACGATCAATTTGACATGTATGCTGTAAATATCCGTAAATTTTGAGTTATAACTCAGAAGGACACGAATCCAATGTCCACGTTAAGCTAGTTCAATTTTCTATATTGTTGCAAAATTTGAGACAGAACTAGATACGACAAAGCGTCCTAGTAATCCAATATATCATAAAGTGTGTGATGCCTTAGAAAGGAAGTATAAGCATTGGCATCATGCAGTTTGGTATAGATTGGATTACTTGGATGCTTTGTCGTATCTAGTTTTGTCCCAAATTTCATCACAATATAGAAAATTGAACTAGCTTAATGTGGGCATTGGATTCGTGTCATTCTAAGCTATAAATCAAATGTTATGGACGATTTAGTGCAGACATGACAAATTGATGGGGCAGTTAAAACGATCATTATAAACTGATCATTCTGAACTGATCATTGGTGCTCATTTAGTAAAAGCTTATAAATGAAAAATAATTCATTGCGTCACGCAGTTTGGCATGGATTGGATTACTTGGACGCTTTGTCGTATCTATTTCTGTCTCAAACGTTTTCACAATATAGAAAATTGTGCTAGCTTATTGTAGGCACTAGATTCGTGTCATTCTGAGCTCGAAATCAAAAGTTACGACCGATTTAGTGTGGGCATGTCAAATTGATTGGCTAGTTAAAGTGATCATCTAAACTGATCATTGGTGCTCATTAAGAAAAGGCTTATAAATGAAGCATAATGCATGGCATCAAGGGGTTTGGATACATTGGATTACTTGGATGCTTTGTGTCTCAAAATCTATCTCAAATTTTGTCAAAATATTGAAAATTTATCTAGATTAACGTGGGCACTGTATTCGTGTCATTCTGAGCTCAGAATAAAAAGTTACGGACGATTTAGTGTGGACATGTCAGGTTGATCGGCCAGTTAATATGATTATTCTAAACTGATCATTGGTGCTCATTAAGTAAAGGCTTATAATTGAAGCATAATGCATGACATCACATATTTTTGGAGAGATTGGATTACTTGGACGCTTTTCCATCTCAACTTTCGTCTCAAATTTTGTCAAAATATTGAAAATTTATCTAGCTTAACGTGGGCATTGTATTCATGTCATTGTGAGCTCAAAATCAAAAGTTACTGACAATTTAGTGCGGACATGTCAAGTTGATCGGGCAGGTAAGATGATTATTCTAAACTGATCATTGGTGCTAATTGATTAAAGGCTTATAAACGAAGCATAATGCATGACATCACACAATTTTGGATAGATTGGTTACTTGGATGCTTTGTCGAGTCTATTTTTGTGTCACCTTTTGTTACAATATCAAAAATTGAGCTAGCTTAATGTGGGCATTGGATTCATGTCATTCTAAGTTTTAAATGAAAAGTTACGGACGATTTAGTGTGGACATGTCAAGCTTAGTGGCCAGTTAAAGTGATAATTTAAATTGATCATTGTTGCTGATTAAGCTAAGGCTTATAAATGAAGCATATTGCTTGGAACCAAGCAGTTTGGATAGATTGGATTACTTGGACGCTTTCTCGTCTCTATTTCTGCTTCAAATTTTGTCACAATATAGAAAATTGAGGTAGGTTTACGTAGGCATTGGATTCGTGTCATTTTGAGCTCTAAATCAAAAGTTACAGACAATTTAGTGCGTACATGTCAAGTTGATAGGCCAGTTAAAGTGATCATTCTAAATTGATCATTGGTGCTCATTGAGAAAAGACTTATAAATGAAGCATAATACATAACATCACATAGTTTTGGATAGACTGGATTAATTGGACGCTTTATCGTATCTAATATGTCTCAAATTTTGTCACAACATAGAAAATTGAGCTTGCTTAACGTGGACATTGGATTCGTGTGTTTCTAAGCTCTAAATCGAAAGTTACACACGATTTAGTGCGGACATGTTAAGTTAATCGGCCACTTAAAGTTATCATTCTAAAATGATCATTGGTGCTCATTAGGTAAAGGCTTATAAATGAAGCATAAAGCATGGCATCACGCAGTTTGGGTTAAATTGGATTACTTGAATGCTTTGTATCTCTAAATCTGTCTCAAATTTTGTCAAAATATAGAAAATTATGGTAGCTTAACATGGGCATTGGATTCGTGTTATTCTGAGCTCTAGATCAAAAGTTAAAAATGATTTACTGCGACTTGTCAAGTTGATCTACCAGTTAAAGTGATCATTCTAAACTGATCATTGGTGCTCATTGAGTACAAACTTATAAATGAAGCCTAAGGCATGACATCATGCAGTTTGACATTATTTGGATTACTTGGATGTTATGTCGTATCTAGTTCTGTCACAAATTTTGTCACAATAGTGAAAATTGAACTAGCTTAATGTGGGCATTGGATTCGTGTCATTCTAAGCTGTAAATCAAAAGTTATGGAAGATTTAGTGCAGATATGAAAAGTTGATCGGCCAGTTAAAATGAATATTTTAAACTGATTATTGGTGCTCATTTAGAAAAAGCTTATAAAAGAAAAATAATGCATGGTATCACGAAGTTTGGGATGGATTGGGTTACTTGGATGCTTTGTTGTATCTATTTCTGTCTCAAATTTTGTCATAATATAGAAAATTGAGGTAGATTAACGTGGGCATTGGATTCGTGTCCTTCGGAGCTCTAAATCAAAAGTTACGAACGATTTAATGCAGACATGTCAAGTTGATTGGGCAGTTAAAGTGATCATTCTAAACTAATAATTTATGCTCATTAAGTAAAGCCATATAAATGAAGCATAATGCATGGTATCAAGTAGTTTGGATAGATTCGATTAATTGGACACTTTGTAGTACCTAGTTTTGTCTCAAATTTTGTCACAATATAGAAAATTGAACTAGCTTAATGTGGGCATTGGATTCGTGTCATTCTAAGCTATAAATTAAAAGTTATTGAAGATTTAGTACAAACATGACAAGTTAATCGGCCAGTTAAAATGATCATTCTAAACTGATCATTATTGCTCATTTAGTAAAAGCTTATAAATGAAAAATAATGCATTGCATCACGAAGTTTGGTATGGATTGGATTACTTGGATTCTTTGTCGTATTTATATCTGTCTCAAATTTTGTCACAATATAAAAAATTGTGCTAGCTTATCGTAGGCATTGGATTCGTGTCATTTTGTGCTCTAAATCAAAGTTACGACCGATTTAGTACGAACATGTCAAATTGATTGGCCAGTTAATATGATTATTCTAAACTGATCATTGGGTCTCATTGAGTAAATGCTTATAAATGAAGCATAATGCAGCGCATCATATAGTTTTGGATACATTGGATTACATGGACGCTTTGTCCTCTCCATTTTTGTTCTTAAATTTTGTTACAATATCGAAAATTGAGCTAGCATAACGTGGGCATTGGATTCGTCTCATTCTGAGCCCTAAATCAAAATTTACGGACAATGTAGAGCGGACATGTCAAGTTAATCGGCCAGTTAAAGTGATCTTTCTAAACTGATCATTGGTGCTCATTGAGTAAAAGCTTATAAATGAAGCACAATGCATTGCATCACGCAGTTTGGGATCGATTCGATTACTTGGACGCTTTTTGGGCATTGGAGTCGATTACTTGGAGTCGTCTCTACTTCCGTCTCAAATTTGGCCAAAATATAGAAAATTTATCATGCTTAATGTGAGCACTGTATTCGTGTCATTCTGAGCTCAGTATCAAAAGTTACGGACGATTTAGTGCAGACATGTCAAGTTGATCGGGCAGTCAATATGATTATTCTAAACTGATCATTTGTGCGCAATGAATAAAGGCTTATTAATGAAGCATAATGCATTGCATCACATAGCTTTGGATAGATTGGATTACTTGGACGGTTCGTCGTCTCTATTTTTTTCTCAAATTATGTTACAATATCGAAAATTTAGCTAGCTTAATGTGGGTATTGGATTTGTCTCATTCTCAGCCCTAACTAAAAATTTATGGACAATTTAGAGCGGACATGTCAAGTTAATCGGCCAGTTAAAGTGATCATTCTAAACTGATCATTGGTGCTCATTGAGTAAAAGCTTATAAATGAAGCACAATGCATGGCATCATGCAGTTTGGGATAGATTCGATTATTTGGACGCTTTGGTGTCTCTACTTCCGTCTCAAATTTTGTCAAAATATAGAAAATTTGTCTAGCTTAACGTGGGCACTGTATTCATGTCGTTTTGTGTTCAAAATAAAAAGTTACTCACGATTTGGTGCAGACATGTCAAGTTGATTGGTCACTTAATATGATTATTTTAAACACATCATTGGTGCTCATTGAGTAAAGGCTTATAAATGAAGCATAATGCATGACATCACATAGTTTTGGATAGATTGGATTACTTAGACGTTTTGTCGAGTCTATTTTTGTCTCAAATTTTTTTGCAATATAGAAAATTGACTAGCTTAGCGTATGCATTGTATTCGTGTCATTCTGAGCTCTAAAGGAAAAGTTACGGACGATTTAGTGCGGACATGTCAAGTTTAGTGGCCAGTTAAAGTGATAGTTTAAACTGATCATTGGTGCTGATTAAGCTAAGGCTTTATAAATGAAGCATATTGCATGAAAGAATATTGAGAGTAGAGAGGAGAAATGTGAAGAATTGTCAAAGAAAAGCATGAGGAGATGAGAAATGTCTTAGACTTTTGGAGAATAATCTACTAAGGTTTTTTTTATCATACATTGAGTTTTTACAGCCCTTTTATAGAGGATTTCCAATGTGAACACACAAAAAAATGAAATCAAACTTGTGGATGACCTTGAATAGGGGGGAGCTTGTCAACAACCAATGAGAAGAGAAGAGCTGCAAACTGTCTCATGAACATTTGGTGTGGTTACCAAGGTTATGTGTTGCAGGCATGACTGTTTGGTGTGGTTACCAAGACTGTGTGCAGCATGGATATGTCCTTGTCAGCTTGATTCTTCTCCCAAGGTAGCTATTTAACCATTTTAACCATGTGGTTAATAATAATTCCCTCCTTTTTCTTTTCCCTTGTTATTCAAACTGATTTTTTGTTCTCACACTTGATTAGTCTTATTTGATTTCCTATGTCAATACTCCCCCTCAAGCTAAAGACTTTGGAATCACCCTAAAGTCTTAAACTTGGGAACCCAAGGCAACACTTCATTAAAAACCTTATTAAAAAAACCACTTGGGACAAAACCTTAATAAGGGAAAAATATTGTGTTGCTCTTGGATTAAGGGACCTTTGTTCATGGATGTGATAAATCAGCAAGCCCAAGTTTGCTAAAGATGTTATTGCAAACTTTGAGACTTGCTGCCTTTGTGAAGTGCCAGCTAGTTGGTCTTCACTCCTTGTATAACATGGCAAAATGGTTCCATCATGAACTTTCTCCCTAACCTTATGGCAATCGATTTCTATGTGCTTGGTCCTCTCGTTAAACACTGAGTTTGAAGCAATGTGAATGGCTACCTGATTATCACAATGGAAGGTAATTGGCCCTGGTTGTTCAGTACTGAAATCTTTCAAGAGCGCTTTGAGCCAAGTTACTTCATTTGTCAGCTTCCTCATAGCCCTATATTCTGTTTCAGCACTAGAACATGATACCACCTTCTGCTTCTTAGTCTTCCACATGACTAAGTTCCCACCAATGAAGGTGCAATACCCAGTGGTTGATTTCCTATCGACCCAGCCCAATCCGCATCACAATATCCGACAATCTCAGTGCTCCCTTTCTTGCCCATCCATATGTCTTGACCAGGAGATCCTGTGATATATCTCATGCTCCAATGATATACAGTAGGTTTTGCATATGTTGACTCACTTGATAACAGCAAAACACAAGTCTGGTCGTGTGAGGGTGAGGTAGATCAACTTCCCGACGAGTCTCCTATACTGAGAAACATCTTTAAATAACTCATCAGCTCTCTCCCCCTTTCCGTTGACCTTGTAGCCATCTTCAAGAGGAGTTTTGGCCGGTTTAATCCCAAGCTTTCCCGTGTCTGTCAACAGATCAAGAGCATACATTCTTTGGGATAGAAAGAGCCCTTCCTGAGACCGACACACTTCAATACATAAGCAGTACTTCAACTCTCCAAGATCCTTGATGTCAAATGATCTGTTTATGATAAGGTCATCGACATAAACCAAGACCACCACAATTCCTTTGGCGTTTTGACGAGTGAACAAAGTATGATCTGAATGGGGTTTCCTAAGCCCATTATCAGTAAGTGTGGAGCTTAATTTGTGATACCACGCCCTTGGTGACTGCTTCAACCCATATATTGCCTTCCTAAGTCTTAGAACATGTCCCTCATTGCAAAGATCTTCAAGGCCTGGAGGTGGAGTCATATACACTTCCTCTTCAAGTTCTCCTTCTAGGAATGCATTCTTGACATCAATTTGCCATAAGTACGAAGTCAGATTCGTAGCTAGTGAAAGAACAACACTTACAGTGTGTAGCTTATCAACCGGTGCAAAGGTATCAGTATAGTCCTCTCCATATGTCTGAGTGAAACCTCTTGCAACTAGATGTGCCTTGTACCTTTCTATGTCCCCATTGCTATTATACTTGATGGTGAACACCCACTTGGAACTCACAGCCTTCTTGCCTTTGGGAAGTTCTTGTATATCCCATGTATGATTCCTTTCCGTAGCTCCCTTCTCATCTTTTACTACATCTAACCATTCTTTCTTGCTGCTAGCTTCTTCATAAGTCCTTGGAATCTGACTTTGTTCAATCTTTCCAAGGAATGCTTGATGACTAGATGGCAAGAGGTCAAGGGAACAAACAGCTTGTATGGGATGGGCCACGGCATGGTTGTTGTAGAAGACCCTAGTGTTTACCCAATTGGATGGGTCTTTCCTAAATCTAGTACTCCTCCTTAGTTGCTGAACAGATGGTGCAGCCTTCTCTACAACCGTTTCCTCTTCCATTTGGTGAATAGGTTCCTCTATACCCACTTCCAAGTCGTCTTGTTCTTGGTTTTGGGCCGTAGCTTCTTCTTGGATTGGAGTTGGTTCTTGAGTTACCACCCCTTGTTCATTCTCTTGGGTACCTTGTGAACTACTTGGGTTTGTTTCTTCTTCGTGTCTTGAATCCTTTGGCACATCATTTCCCAAATGATTCAAGAGAAACCTCAAACTCGTAGCCAAATCAGAAGGTGACCTTGAGAGATCCTTCAATCCTTCCCAATCTTTCTGATCATAATAGCTTCGTTCTGCTATGAACTTGACATCTCTAGACACATATGTCCTGTTGTTGCTCGGATCATAGGACATATAACCCTTTTTTGTTGTCGAACATCCAAGGAACATACACTTGATGCTGTTTGCCTCCAACTTGTTTCTTAGATCACCTGGAACATACACAAAGTGCACACACCCAAATACACGTAAATGATCAATGGAGGGTTTAGTTTTATTGAGTACCTCAAATGGGGATATGTCTTGCAAGACTTTGGTTGGAATCCGATTGATGAGGTAGCAAGCAACCAAGACTGCATCTCCCCAAAAAAAATTTGGAACATTTGTGTGAAACATCATGGATCTTGCTACTTCTATTAAGTATCGGTTCTTCCTTTCACCAACTCCATTTTGTTGTGGTGTGTGTGGGCAGCTAGTTTGATGTAGTATTCCATGTTTGTTTAAGTGAGCTTTGAATCTTTGAATCTTTGACTTCTGTATTCCCCTCCATTATCTGATCCTAACACTTTGATCTTGGCATTGAATTGATTAGTAACATAATTATGAAAGTTTATAAATGCCTCATAAACCCTATCTTTAGATGGAAGTAATGTACCCCATGTATATTTCGATTTCTCATCTATAAAGGTCACAAAGTATTTATTCCTATCTCTAGACATGCAAGGTGAGGTCGGAATGTACTAAATCAAAGCAATGCTCATAAATTGTAAACGATTTAGGGAAAACAACACGACAATGTTTGCCAAGGATACAAGCCTCACAAACTGAGTGATCATAAGCAACATTAGGAATTATCAAGCTTAAAGCACGAGCATTAGGTTTTCCTAATCTAGCATGCCATAAGACATCTTTATTAGCAAAAACATATGATTTGAAAGCTAAGGAATCCAAGTTTCTTGGAGGAGTGTCTTCAAGAACATAGAGCTCATCTTGCATTCCACCACCTCCAATTATCTTACCACTCTTAATATCCCGAAAGTAAACATTGTTAGGCCTAAAAGTAACATTGCAATTCAGGTCATTAGTAGCCCTTTTGACTGAAAAAAGATTAGACTTAGCCTAAGGTCGAGTTTCTCACCTAATCTTCTCCACACAGCCCACGCGCATACAACCTTGAATCGAGGGTTGTATCATTTTGGTATCAGAGCTTAAAGCTCCTAAAACCAGATTGTCTCTGTCCTTTAATTAGTCTTTCTTTGAGTTCTTGCATTAGTTTAAGTTTCATTTAAGGAAATTAAAAAAAACATCTAAGTTCAATCCGAGTGCATCTAGCTCCTACGTGCATCTAGCTCCTACGTGCATCACTAGGTTCTAGAATCATTCTTTGCATTGCAATTTGTTTTTCCTTTTCTGTTTAACCATATTTCCATTATCATTAAGTTAAATTAAAAAGAAAAGAAAACGAAAATAGAAAAATACCAAAAAGAAATCGACCAAAAAAGGATCCAAGATATTTAGCATTAATTAAGAATTTCCATTTTTCAGGTTTTTCCCTTTTTCAGTTTTTCCTTTTTGCATTTTTTTGAATTCTACTATAAAAAGAAAATCCTCCTAATCTATTTAGGAGTAAAATAGTGTTTTTCTTATTGTAGTACGCAATGCCAAAAGGGAATCAAGATGCAGCTGAGGCCATGATGGCCATGTTCACCACACTCCAAACACAACTCGCATCAATTGGCGAGAGGTTGGAGTGCGTGGAGAGGCTGGTGAAATTCCAGGCCATAAGGCACGTGAGGACTGAAAAAGACCCTGCTGAGGGTCCTGATCACCCTAGGACAGGGCTTGAACAAGGGGAGCCCCAGCTGATTGGAGATGAAGACACGCAGCCCCACGGCTATCACCCTAGACCAAGAGGACCTCCACGGCAACCAGAAGCAGAAGGCGATGGCTTTGAGCCCTATGGTCATCACCAGAGACCAAGAATGCCTCCTAGACATCCTGAGGATGGAGATGAATACAACTACAACAGGGTAACTCATCCTGATGTTAAATTAACACCTGCTAGTTTTGCAGGAAAAGTAGACCCCGAAGCCTATCCAGATTGGGAGAGGAGGATGGATCACATCTTCGATCACTACAACAAACCAGGCCCTAGGAGAGTCTCCATGGCAGTAGCACAACTCACAAATAATGCCCTCATCTGGTGGGATCGTGAGGTTTCTGACCGAAGGAGGAGGATATTGAGGCCCGTAGACTCATGGGTCGACATGAAAGATCTCATGAGACAAAGGTAGGTTTCACCTTATTTCCATAGAGATTTGCAACGACGTTTTCGTACTCTTAAGCAGGGCACCAGATCAGTAGAGGAGTACTACGAAGAGTTTAAAAGGCTAAGGAACAGGCTGGAGCTCAATGACGATGAAGAGGCATTGATGGCACAATTCTTGGATGGGTTGCAAGAGAGAATCAGCCGTAAGGTGGAGAGACAAATCTACAACGACTTCAAGGACTTGTTCCACCTATCTGTCCAGGCTGAGCAGCACATAAGGCGTAAGAGCCAAGACATCCGCAGCAAGCCTAAGACGCCTTGGGCACCAAGCAATAGCCCCAAGCCCGTAGACAAAGGTAAGAGCATAGAGATCGAATCACGGTTCAAGAGCAAGCCTCCTGAGCGAACCCGTGACCAGAGAGAGCCTAGTAAGTCTTCTAACACTCAGAGATCATGTGACATCACTTGCTTTAAGTGTAGGGGTCGCGGTCATATTTCAAGGGAGTGCCCAAACAACCGTGTCATTCTGATCACGGAAGCTAGAGAGTATGAGTCTCAAGACGAGGAAGACTATGAACCAGAAGAGGAATACGGTGACATAGAGTACCCTGATGTGGGGGAAGTGCTGGTCACTAGGCGCATTCTCAGCGCAATGGTAGACCCCTCAGAGACCATTCAAAGGGAGAACTTCTTCCACAGCCGTTGCACCATCAAGGGCAACGTATGTAACCTCATCATAGATGGTGGTTCTTGCACTAACGTTGCTAGTGCATACATGGTTGATAAGCTAGGTCTAGAGAAGACAAGGCACCCTCGACCGTATAGACTGAGATGGCTCGATGACAAAGTAGAGCTCAAGATCCATGAGCAAGTCACTGGGCCATTCAGTGTGGGCAGATACCAAGACCAGGTAGTGTGCGACGTGGTGCCAATGCAAGCTGGCCACCTTCTGCTAGGAAGGCCATGGCAGTTTGACAAGGACGCCAGGCATGATGGCCGAACCAATCTCTACACCTTTGTGCACGACAAGAGAAAGGTCAAACTAGCTGCTCTCACACCTGCCCAGGTACATGAGCTACAACAACAAATGAGTAAGGAAAAGAGACTCATTAAATCAAATTTTCTTATTCAACCTAGTCATGTCCGGAGAGCTTTAGCCTCGAAGGATTTAATGTTGCTAATGGTCTTTAAGGAGATTTTGAGTGTAGAAAAGGAACAAGTAGAGCTACCTCCTGAAGTAGCAGCTCTCCTCAACAAGTTCCAGGATGTAGTTCCGGAGGAGATACCAGCAGGCTTGCCTCCCCAATGCGGCATAGAGCACCAGATCGACCTCGTGCCCGGAGCAGCCCTGCCTAACCGGCCAGCCTACCGGATGGGCCCAGAGGAGTCTAAGGAGCTTGAGAAGCAAGTCAAGGAGCTCCTGGAGAAAGGTTATGTTTGAGAGAGCCTCAGTCCATGTGCCGTACCAGTGCTGCTAGTACCCAAGAAGGATGGGACTTGGCGAATGTGTGTGGACTGCTGAGCAATCAACAACATCACCGTCAAGTACCGGCATCCGATACCACGATTGGATGACATGCTAGATGAGCTGAGTGGAGCCACGGTCTTCTCCAAGATAACCCTTAAGAGTGGATACCACCAGGTCAGAATGAAGGAAGGTGATGAGTGGAAGACCGCTTTCAAGACAAAGCAAGGGCTCTACGAGTGGACAGTCATGCCATTTGGCTTGACTAATGCCCCAAGCACCTTCATGCGCCTTATGAACCAAGTTCTTAGGGCGTACATCAGTAAGTTCGTTGTGGTTTACTTTGATGACATTTTAGTTTACAGTAAGTGCCTAAGGGAGCACCTCACACATCTTGAGTTGGTACTTAAAACCCTTCGACAAGAAGAGATTTATGCCAATCTCAAGAAGTGCATCTTTTGTACTGATAAACTTATCTTCTTAGGTTTTGTTGTAAGTTCACAGGACTTACAGGTTGATGAAGAGAAGATTTGAGCCATACAAGAATGGCCAACACCGAGCAACATCAGCCAAGTGACGAGTTTCCACGGTCTGGCCAGCTTCTACAGAAGATTCGTGCCCAACTTCAGCAGTATTGACTCACCATTGATGGCAGTAGTGAAGAAGAACGTGGGATTCAGCTGGGGAGAAGCTCAGGAGAAGGCGTTCCAGGCTTTGAAGGACAGCCTCACACATGCACCAGTGCTAGTCCTGCCTGACTTCAACAAGACATTTGAAGTGGAGTGCGATGCCTCTGGAATAGGCATAGGAGCGGTGCTAACCCAGGGAGGGAGGCCAGTGGCATACTTCAGTGAGAAGTTAGGTGGTGCCTCACTGAACTACCCCACCTACGACAAGGAGCTCTACGCCCTAGTCCGAGCCTTGGAGACTTGGCAGCACTACTTGCTGTTCAAGGAGTTTGTGATCCACACTGATCACGAGACTCTCAAACACCTCAGTGGGCAAACCAATCTCAAGAGGAGACATGCCAGGTAGATGGAGTTCATAGAGACCTTCCCGTACGTCATTAAGTTCAAGAAGGGCAAGGATAATGTGGTAGCCGATGCACTATCAAGGAGGTTTGCCTTGATATCCAGCACCTCCGGCCCAATTGGTGACGCCGCCGGCCCAATTGGTGATGCTGCCGGCTGCGGGATCAACTTGGCCAGCTCCAATGACAATACGGCCAGCACCTCGCACAGTCCAGCCGGTAGAGCCGATCCAGCCGATTGCACCACCATTTCATCGTCTACACAAAGAGACTCGGACCAGATAAGTTACCAGCTTCAAGACATGCATCTAGATGAAGTTTTTACACCAGTGGTGCCACCAGGAGCAATGAGAAGGAGTAGAACAAGGGCGCTCTTCCACAAGTTCAGCTTGTGGGTCGACAAGCTCCTAGAGGATGATCGACAAAGAACATTGGGCCAAGAGTGCAAAGAAGTGTCCAAATGCTTCTCAACAATGCAAGGGACTTCAGAGACTTGGGCTTTAGTAGCAATATAGGTCAAGGCCCAATGATTCCTAACCCTACTCCAAGTCGAAGACTAGGAGCAAGGCGCGTGCATGGCACAAGGTCGGCCACCTTCCATTTCTTGGCCGATAGGTAAGTTTTCAATTTATATACTTGCCTTTTTCTGTTTTGCAGGGTAGGATTTAGAATGTTTACATTTTGAGTCAAAGACAATTTAGGTAGAAGTCCTTTTTCGGTTATTCACTTCTGTAATTTTTCCATTTCTGCACTTTTGTAAGTCTTCCATTTTTCTTTGAGTCGACCCTAGAAGGTCAAGCTGTCGAGCATATTAATAAGGCTCCTTCCGGCATTTTAGTTCGACAACCTTTTTCTGATATTAATAAAGATCGAATTTTCTTTCTACAAGTTTTTCTCTCAAGAGACTTGTGCGCTTAGAACCTAGTCAAGAACAGCCCTCCTAGCTCTAAGTTTGTGATTTATCACGAGGTTCATCACCCCTCGTGTGGTTCACTTCACCCTTCCATCCGTTACCAAATAGAAAACCCCCCATCCAGAAGCCTAAGGTTGAGTTTCTCACCTAATCTTCTCCACACAGCCCACGCGCGTACAGCCTTGAATCGAGGCTTGTATCACCTAGCTTCTTCTTTTCTTGGTTCCTCATCCTTCTTTTCTTTTGGATCGTCTATAGATGGAGTATTATCCTCCAAGATGTAATTCCAAAGTACTTTCCCACAAATGGTTGTCTTGATGGTTCTTGACCATAATATGTAGTTCAAGCCTTTGAGAACTACTGCTATCACCATTGGGTTCAGGCTGGAACTGATTTGAACTATATCCTCCCTTGTTAGGCTTTGAAGAGCTCAAAGGAGGCAGCTTTTATGGTTGAATAAAACCGTGAGTTTTTAGTTTAAAGGCTGAGAGAACTTTGACATAATTTTAGATTAGAAACTGAGAGATTTGAGTAGAAAAGATAAGAGAATGTTCTTATTCTCTGATATCATGAAAGAATATTGAGATTAGAGAGGATAAATGTGAAGAATTGTCAAAGAAAAGTATGAGAAGATGAGAAATGTCTTAGACTTCTGGAGAATAATCTCCTAAGAGTTTTTATCATACATTGATTATTTACAGCCCTTTTATAGAGGATTTACAATGTGAACACACAAAAAAACGAATTCAAACTTGTGGATGAGCTTGAATAGAGGAGGAGCTTGTCAACAACCAATGCGAAGAGAGGGAAAGAGCTGCAGACTGTTTGGTGTGGTTACCAAGGCTATGTGCAGCAGGCTTGACTGTTTGGTGTTGTTACCAATACTGTGTGTAGCATGGACATGTGCTTTTCACCTTGATTCTTCTCTCAAGGCAGCTATTTAACCATTTTAACCATGTGGTTAATAATAACTCCCTCCTTTTTCTTTTCCCTTGTTATTCAAACTGAATTTTTGTGCTCACACTTGACTTGTAGGTCAAGATTGGTCTTATTTGATTTGCTATGTCAATATTGCATGGCATCAAGCAGTTTGGATAGATTGAATTACTTGGACGCTTTGCCATCTCTATTTCTGTTTCAAATTTTGTCACAATATAGAAAATTGAGGTAGATTAACATGGGATTGGATTCGTGTCATTATGAGCTCTACATCAAAAGCTACGGATGATCTAGTGCGGATACGTTAAGTTGATCGGCCAGTTAAAGTGATCATTCTTAACTGATCATTGGTGCTCATTGAGTAAATACTTATAAATGAAGCATAATACATAACATCACATAGTTTTGGATAGATTGGATTAATTGGACGCTTTATCGTATCTATTTATGTCTCAAATTTTGTTACAACACAGAAAATTGAGCTTGCTTAACATGGGCATTGGATTCGTGTGTTTCTGAGCTCAAAATCGAAAGTTACAAACGATTTAGTACGGACATGTCAAGTTAATCGGCCACTTAAAGTTATCATTCTAAGATGATCATTGGTGCTTATTAGGTAAAGGCTTACAAATGAAGCCTAAAGCATGGCATCACGCCGTTTGGGATAAATTGGAGTACTTGGATGCTTTGTGTCTCTAAATCTGTCTTAAATTTTGTCAAAATATAGAAAATTGTGCTATCATAACAGGGGCATTGGATCTGTGTCATTCTGAGCTCTAAATAAAAAGTTACATATGATTTAGGGCGACATGTCAAGTTGATCTGCCAGTTAAAGTGATCATTCTAAACTGATCATTGGTGCTCATTGAGTAAATACTTATAAATGAAGCCTAGGGCATGGCATCATGCAGTTTGAGATAGATTGGATTACTTGGACGCTATGCCGTATCTAGTTCAGTCTCAAATTTTGTCAAAATATAGAAAATTGAATTAGTTTAATGTGGGCATTGGATTCGTGTTATTCTAAGCTATAAAGCAAAAGTTATGGACGATTGAGTGCAGACATGACAAGGTGATCAGCCAGTTAAAATGATCATTCTAAACTGATCATTGGTGCTCATTTAGTAAAAGCTTATAAAAAAACATAATGCATGGTGTCACGAAGTTTGGGATGGATTGGATTACTTGGACGGTTTGTTGTATCTAATTTTGTCTCAAATTTTGTCACAATATAGAAAATTGAGCAATCTTAATGTGGGCATTGGATTCGTGTCATTCGGAGCTCTAAATCAAAAGTTACGGACGATTTAGTGCGGACATGTGAAGTTGATTGGCCAGTTAAATTGATCATTCTAACATGATAATTGGTGCTCATTAAGTAAAAGCTTATAAATAAAGCATAATGCATGGTATCAAGTAGTTTCGATAGATTGGATTACTTGGACACTTTGCCGTCTCTATTTCGGTCTCTAATTTTTTCAAAATATAGAAAATTGAGCTATCTTAACGTGGAAATTGTATTCGTGTCCTTCAGAGCTCTAAATCAAATGTTACGAATGATTTAGTGCGGACATGTCAAGTTGATCGGCCTGTTAAAGTGATCGTTCTAAATTGATCATTGGTTCTCATTGAGTAAAGGCTTATAAATGAAGCATATGGCCTGGCATCACGCAATTTGGGAGAGATTGGATTACTTGGACGCTTTGTTGTATCTAGTTCGGTCTCAAATTTTGTCACAATATAGAAAATTGAACTAGCTTAATATGGGCATTGGATTCGTGTCATTCTAAGCTATAAATCAAAAATTATGGACGATTAAATGCAGATATGACAAGTTGATCGGCCAGTTAAAGTAATCATTATAAACTGATCATTGCTGCTCATTTAGTAAAAGCTTATAAATGAAAAAATGCTTAGTATAACAGAGTTTGGGATGGATTAGATTATTTGGACGTTTTAACGTATCTATTTCTATCTCAAATTTTGTCATAAGATAGAAAATGGAGCTAGCTAAACGTGGGCATTGGATTCGCATCATTCTGAGCTATAAATCAAAAGTTACAGACGATTTAGTGCAAACATGCAAGTTGATTGGCCAGTTAAAGTGATCATTCTAAACTAATCATTGTTTATCATTAAGTAAATGCTTATAAATGAAACATAATGCATGGTATCAAGTAGTTTGGATAGATTGGATTACTTGGATGCTTTGTCGTGTCTATTTTGGTCTTGAATTTTTTCAAAATATAGAAAATTGAGCTAGCTTAACGTGGATATTGTATTCGTTTCCTTCTGAGCTCTAAATCAAAAGTTACGTATGATTTAGTGTGGACATGTTAAGTTGATTGGTCTGTTAAAGAGATCATTCGAAACTGATCATTGGTGTTCATTGAGTAAAGGCTTATATATGAAGAATACGGCATGGCATCACGCAGTTTGGGATAGATTGGATTACTTAGACGCTTTGTCGTATCTAGTTTTGTGTCAGATTTTGTCACAATATAGAAAATTGAACTAGCTTAATGTGGACATTGGATTTGTGTCATTCTAAGCTATAAATCAAAAGTTATGGACGATTTAGTGCGAACATGATAAATTGATGTGCCAGTTAAAATGATCATTCTAATCTGATCATTGGTGCTCATTTAGTAAAAGCTTATAAGTGAAAAATAATGCATTGCATCACGCAGTTTGGTATGGATTAGATTACTTGGATGCTTTGCCGTATCTATTTCTTCCTCACATTTTGTCACGATATAGAAAATTGCGCTAGCTTATCGGAGGCATTGGATTCGTGTCATTCTGAGCTCTAAATCAAAAGTTACGACCGATTTAGTACGAACATGTCAAATTGATTGGCCAGTTAAAGTGATCATTCTAAACTGATCATTGGTGCTCATTAAGAAAAGGCTTATAAATGAAGCATAATGCATGGCATCAAGGAGTTTGGATACATTGGATTACATGGACGCTTTGTCATCTCTATTTCTCTCTCAAATTTTGTCAAAATATAGAAAATTGAGCTAGCTTAACATATGCAACTGATTCGTGTCATTCGAAGATCTAAATCAAAAGTTATAGACGATTTAGTTCAGACATGTGTCAAGTTGATCGGCCAGTTAATATGATTATTCTAAACTGATCATTGGTCCTCATTGAGTAAAAGCTTATAAATGAAGTACAATACATGGCATCACAAAGTTTGGGATAGATTTGATTACTTGGTCGCTTTGTCATCTCTACTTCCGTCTCAAATTTTGTCAAAATATAGAAAATTTATCTAGCTTAACGTGGGCACTGTATTCTTGTCATTCTAAGCTCAGAATCAAAAGTTACGGATGATTTAGTGGAGACATGTCAAGTTGATCGGCCAGTTAATACGATTATTCAAGATTGATCATTGGTGGTCATTGATTAAAGGCTTATAAATGAAGAATAACGCATGACATCACACACTTTTGGATAGATTGGATTACTTGGATGCTTTATCGAGTCTATTTTTGTTTCAAATTTTGTTACAATATAGAAAATTGAACAAGTTTAACGTGGGCATTTGATTCGTGTCATTCTGACCTCCAAATTAAAAGTTACCGACGATTTATTACGGACATGTCAAGTTGAGTGGCCAGTTAAAATGATCATTTTAAATTGATCATTGGTGCTCATTAAATAAAGGCTTATAAATGAAGCATAATGCATGGCATCAAGCAGTTTGGATAGATTGGATTACTTGGACGATTTGTCATCTCTATTTCAGTCTCAAATTTTTCAATATATAGAAAATTGAGCTAGCTTAACGTGGGCATTGGATTCGTGTCATTCTGAGCTATAAATCAAAAGTTACATGTGATTTAGTACGGACATGTCAAGTTGGTCCGCCAGTTATTATGATTATTGTAAACTGATCATTGGTGGTGATTGAGTAAAGGCTTATAAATGAAGCATAATTCATGGGTTCACGCAGTTTGGGATAAATTGTATTACTTAGACACTTTTTCGTGTATATTTCTGTCTCAAATTTTGTCACAATATAGTAAAATGAGCTAGCTTAATGTGGGTATTGGGTTCGTGTCATTCTGAGCTCTAAATTGATCATTGGTGCTCATTCAGTAAATGCTTATAAATGAAACATATTGCATGGCATGACACAGTTTTGGATAGATTGGATTACTTAGATGCTTTGTCGTATTTATTTATGTCTCAAATTTTATTACAATATAGAAAATTGAGCTAGCTTAACGTGGACATTGGATTCGTGTCATTCTTAACGCTAAGTCAAAAGTTACGGAAGATTTAATGCAGACATGTCAAGTAGATCGGCCATTTAAAGTTATCATTCTAAACTGATCATTGGTGCTCTTTAAGTCAAGGCTTATAAATGAAGCATACAACATTGCATCACGCAGTTTGGGATAGATTGGATTACTTGGACGCTTTGTCGTCTCTATTTCTGTCTCAAATTTTGTTATGATATAAAATTGAGCTAGTTTAACATGGGCATTGGATTTGTCTCATTCTGATATCTAAATAAATAGGTACAGACGTTTTAGTGCAGAGATGTCAAGTTGATCGGCCAGTTGAAGTTGTCATTTTAGACTGATCATTGCTGCAGACTTGTCAAGTTAATCGGCCAGTTAAGATGATTGTTCTAAACTGGTGAATGGTGCTTATTGAGTAAAGGCTTATAAATGAAGTATAAAACATGACGTCACGCAGTTTGGGATAGATTGGTTTACTTGGACGCCTTGTTGTCTCTATTTCTGTCTCAAATTTTGCAAAATATAGAAAATTTAGTTAGCTTAACGTGGGCATTAGATTCGTGTCATTCTGAGCTCCAAATTAAAATTTATGGACGATTTAGTGCGGAGATGTCAAGTTGATCGGCCAGTTAATATGATTATTCTAAACTGATCATTGGTGCTCATTGAGTAAAGACTTCTAAATGAAACATTATGCATGGCATCACACAGTTTTAGATTTATTGGATTACTTGGAGGCTTTGTCATCTCTATTTTTACATCAAATTTTGCAAAATATAGAAAATTTAGCTAGCATAACGTGGGCATTGGATTCGTGTCATTCTGAGCTCAAAATCAAAAGTTATGGATGACTTAGTACGAACATGTCAAGTTGATCGGACAGTTAATATGATTATTCTTAACCGATCATCGGTGTTCATTAAGTAAATGCTTCTAAAGGAAGCATAATGCATGGCATCCAACAATTTTGGATTAATTGGACTACTTAGACGCCTTGTCGTATCTATTTATGTGTCAAATTTTGTTACAATATAGAAAATTGAGCTAGATTAACAGGGTATTGGATTCGTGTCATTTGGAGCTCAAAATCAAAAGTTACGGACGATTTAGTGTGGACATGTCAAGTTGATCCGCCAGTTAATATGCTTGTTCTAAACTGATCATGGGTGCTCATTGAGTAAATGCTTATAAATGAAACATAATGCATGGCATCACACAGTTTTGGATAGATTGGATTACTGGGACGCTTTTTCATACCTATTTCTACCTCAAACTTTTTTACAATATAGAAAACTGAGCTAGTGTAACGTAGACATTAGATTCGTTTCATTATGAGCTGTAAGTCAAAAGTTACGGACGACTTAGTGCAGACATGTCAAGTAGATTGGCCGTTTAAAATTATCGTTCTAAACTTATCATTGGTGCTCTTTAAGTAAAGTCTTATAAATGAAGCATACAACATTGCATCACGCAGTTTGGAACAGATTGGATTACTTGGACGCTTTGTCCTCTCTATTTCTGCCTCAAATTTTGTCAAAATATAGAAAATTGAGCTAGTTTAATGTGGACATTGGATTCGTGTCATTTTGAGCTCAAAATCAAATGTTACAAAAAATTTACTACGGACATGTCAAGTTGATCGGCTAGTTAATATGATTATTCTAAATAGATCATTGGTGCTCATTGAGTAAAGACTTCCAAATGAAGCGTAATGCATGCCATCACACAGTTTTGGATCTATTTGATTACTTTGATGTGTTGTCGTATCTATTTTTTTCTCAAATTTTGTGACAATATAGAAAATTAAGCTCTTAACTTGGATATTGGATCGTGTCATTCTGAGCACTAAATCAAAAGTTACGGACGAATTAGTGCGGAAATGTCAAGTTTATCGGCCAGTTAATATGATTATTCTAAACTGATCATTGGTGCTGATTGAGAAAATGCTTATAAATATAGCATAATGCATGGCAGCACACAGTTTTGGATGGATAGGATTACTTGGACGCTTTGTTGTATTTATTTTTGTATCAAATTTTGTTACAATATAGAAAATAGACTTAGGTTAACATGAACATTGGATTCGTGTCATTCTTAGCTCTAAATCAAAAGTTGTAGAAGATTTAGTGCAGGCATATCAAGTTGATAGGCCATTTAAATATCATTCCAAACTGATAATTGGTGCTCTTTAAGCAAAGGCTTATAAATGAAGAATACAACATTGCATCACGCAGTTTGGATATATTGGATTACTTGGATGCTTTGTCCTCTCTATTTATGTCTCAAATTTTGTGATAATATAGAAAATTTAGCAAGTTTAACGTGCGCATTGGATTCGTGTTATTCTGAGCTAAAAATCAAAAGTTATGGACGATTTACTGCAGACATATCAAGTTGATCGGCCAGTTAATATGATTATTCTAAATTGATCATTGGTGCTCATTGAGTAAAGATTTATAAATGAAGCACAAAGCAGGACATCACGCAGTTTGTGATAGATTGGTTTACTTGGACACTTTGTCGTATCTATTTCTCTCACAAATTTTGTTAAAATATAGAAAATTCAGGTAGCATAACGTGGGAATTGGATTCGTGTCATTCAGAGCTCTAATCAAAAGTTACAGATGATTTAGTGCATACATGTCAAGTTGATCGGCCAGTTAAAGTGATCATTCTAAACAGATCATTGGTGCTCTTTAAGTAAAGGCTTATAAATGAAGCATAAAGCATGGCGTCACCGATGTTTGGGATAGATTGGATTACTTGGATGCTTTGTCATCTCTTTTTTGTCTAAAATTTTGTGACAATATAGAAAATTGAGCTAACTTAACGTGGCATTCGATTGTTGTTATTCTGTGTTCTAAATTAAAAGTTACGGACGAGTTAGTGCGGACATGTCAAGTTGATCTGCCAGTTAATATGATTATCCTAAATTGATTATTGGTGCTCATTGACTAAAGCCTTCTAAATGAAGTATAATGCATGGCATCACACAGTTTTGGATTTATTGGATTACTTGGACGCTTTTTCGTCTCTATTTCTATCTCAAATTTGCAAAATATAGAAAATTTAGCGAGCTTAACGTGGGCATTGGATTCGTGTCATTCTCAGCTCTAAATCAAATGTTACGGATGATTTGGTGCGGGCATGTCAAGTTGATCGGCCAATTAATATGATTAATCTAAACTTATCATTGGTGCTTGTTGAGTCAAGGCTTCTAAATGAAGGATAATGCATGGCATCAAACAGTTTTAGATAGATAGGATTACTTGGACGCTTTGTGGTATCTATTGTTGTCTCAAATTTTGTTACAATATAGAAAATTGAGCTGGCTTAACGTGGCATTCGATTCATGTCATTCTAAGCTCTGAATCAAAAGTTACTGACGATTTAGTGCGTACATGTCAAGTTGATCGGCCAGTTAAAGTGATCATTCTTAACTCATCATTGGTTCTCTTTAAGTAAAAGCTTATAAATAAAGAATAAAGCATGGGATCACGCTGTTCCGGATAGATTGGATTACTTGGACGCTTTTTCATCTCTGTTTCTTTTGTCAAATTTTATTAAAATATAGATATTTTAGCTAGCTTAACGTGGGCATTGGATTCATGTCATTATGAGCTCAAAATCAAAAGTTACGAATGATTTTGTGCGGACTTGTCAAGTTGATCGGCCAGTTTATATGATTATTCTAAACTGATCATTGGTTCTCATTGAGTAAAGGCTTCTAAATGAAGCATAATGCATGACATCACATAGTTTCGTATCTATTTCTGTCTCAAATTTTGTTGCGATACAGAAAATTGAGCTAGCTTAACGTGTACATTTGATTTGTGTCATTCTTAGCTCTAAATCAAAAGTTACGGACAATTTAGTGTGGACATATAAAGTTGATCGGCCATTTAAAGTTATCATTCTAAACTGATCATTGGTGCTCTTTAAGTAAAGGCTTATAAATGAAGCATATAGCATTGCATCACACAGTTGTGGAAAGATTGGATTGCTTGGTCGCTTTATCGTCTCTATTTATGTCTCAAATTTTATCAAAATATAGAAAATTTAGCAAGTTTATTGTGCGCATTGGATTCGTGTCATTTTGAGGCAAAATCAAAAGTTACGGACGATTTACAGCGGACATGACAAGTTGATCAGCAAGTCAATATGATTATTCTAAACTATGTGTTCATTAAGTAAAGACTTCTAACTGAAGCATAAAGCATGGCATCACACAGTTTTGGATATATTTGATAAGTTGGATGATTTGTCGTATCTATTTTTGTCTCAAATGTTTTTACAATATACAAAATTAAGCTAGCTTAACGCGGACATATAAAGTTGATCGGCCATTTAAAGTTATCCACACTAAATCGTATGTAACTTTTGATTTAGAGCTCAGAAACACAGGAATCCAATGCCCATGTTAAGCTAGCTCAATTTTCTATATTTTAACAAAATTTGAAACAGAAATAGCAACGACAAACGTCCAAATAATCCAACCTATCCAAAAATGTGTAATGCCATGCATTATGCTTCATTTATAAGTCTTTACTCAATGAGCGAAAATGATCAGTTTAAAAAAATCATATTAACTAGCCGATCAACTTGACATGTCTGCATTAAATCATCCGTAACTTTTGATTTTGAGCTCAGAATGACACGAATCCAATGCCCACGTTAAGCTAGCTCAATTTTCTCTAATGTTACAAAATTTGAGACATAAATAGTTACGACAAAGCGTCCAAATAATCCAATCTATCCCAAGTTGCGTGGTGTCGTGCATTATGCTTCATTTATAAGCCTTTACTCAATGAGCACCAATGATCAGTTTAAAATGAACATATTAACTGGTAGATCAACTTGACATGTCCGCATTAAATCGTCCATAATTATTGATTTTGAGCTTAAAATTACACAAATCCAATGCCCACGTTAAGCTTGCTAAATTTTCTTTATTTTGACAAAATTTGTGACAAAAAATACAGACAACAAAGCGTGCAACTAATCCAATCTATCACCAGTTGCGTGATGCCATGCTTTATGCTTCATTTAGAAGCCTTTCCTTAATGAGCACCAATGATTAGTTTAGAATGATCACTTGAACTTGCCGATCAACTTGACATATCCGCACTAAAGCGTCCGTAACTTTTGATTTAGAGCTCAGAAACACACGAATCCAATGCCCACATTAAGCTAGATCAATTTTCTATATTTTAACAAAATTTGAGATAGAAATAGAGGCGATACTGCATCCAGTTAATCCTCTCTATCCAAAACTGTGTGATGCCATTCCTTATGCTTCATTTATAAGCATTTACTAAATGAGCACTAATGTTCAATTTAGAAAAATAATATAAACTGGCCGAACAACTTGACATGTCCGCACAAAATCGTCAATAGCTTTTGATTTTGAGCTCAAATTGACAGGAATACAATGCCCACGTTAAGCTAGCTCAATTTTCTTTATTGTTACAAAATTTGTTAAATCACAAGATACGAGAATGCGTCCAAACAATCATATCTATCCCAAACTACGTGATGCCGTGCTTTATGCTTCATTTATAAGCCTTTACTTAATGAGCACCAATGATGAGTTTATAATGATTACTTTACCTGGCCGATCAACCAGACATGTCCGCAATAAATCGTCCGTAACTTTTGATTTAGAGCTCATAAATAGACGAATCCAATCCCCACGTTAAACTAGCTACATATTCTATATTTTAACAAAATTTGAGATAGAAATATAGACGGAAAAGCATAAAAGTAATCCAATCTATCAAAAACTGTATGTTGCCATACATTATTCTTCATTTATAAGCCTTTACTTAATGAGAACCAATGATAAGTTTAGAAAAATCATATTAACAGGCCGATCAACTTGACATGTCCGCACTAACTTTTGATTTTGAGCTCAGAATGACATGAATCCAATGCCCACGTTAAACTAACTCAATTTTCTATATTCTTACAAAATTTGAGACAAAACTAGATACGACAAAGCATCCAAATAATCTAATCTATTCCAAACTTCGTAATGCCATGCATTATGCTTTATTGATAAGCCTTTCCTAAATGAGTACCAATGATCAGTTTAAAATGATCATATTAAATGGCCGATCAAGTTGATATATCCACACTAAATCTTATGTAACTTTTGATTTAGAGCTCAGAAACACAGGAATCCAATGCCCATGTTAAGCTAGCTCAATTTTCTATATTTTAACAAAATTTGAAATAGAAATAGCGATGACAAAGCGTCCAAATAATCCAACCTATCCAAAAATGTGTAATGCCATGCATTATGCTTTATTTATAAGTCTTTACTCAATGAGCGAAAATGATCAGTTTAAAAAAATCATATTAACTAGCCGATCAACTTGACATGTCTGCATTAAATCATCCGTAACTTTTGATTTTGAGCTCAGAATGACACGAATCCAATGCCCACGTTAAGCTAGCTCAATTTTCTCTAATGTTACAAAATTTGAGACATAAATAGTTACGACAAAGCATCCAAATAATCCAATCTATCCCAAGTTGCGTGGTGTCGTGCATTATGCTTCATTTATAAGCCTTTACTCAATGAGCACCAATGATCAGTTTAAAATGAACATATTAAGTGGCCGATCAACTTGACATGTCCGCACTAAATCGTCCGTAATTTTTGATTTTGAGCTTAAAATTACACGAATCCAATGCCCGCGTTAAGCTTGCTAAATTTTCTTTATTTTGACAAAATTTGTGACAAAAAATACAGACAACAAAGCGTGCAAGTAATCCAATCTATCACCAGTTGCGTGATGCCATGCTTTATGCTTTATTTAGAAGCTTTTCCTTAAGAGCACCAATGATTAGTTTAGAATGATCACTTGAACTTGCCGATCAACTTGACATATCCGCACTAAAGCGTCTGTAACTTTTGATTTAGAGCTCAGAAACACACGAATCCAATGCCCACATTAAGCTAGATCAATTTTCTATATTTTAACAAAATTTGAGATAGAAATAGAGACGATACTGCGTCCAATTCATCATCTCTATCCAAAACTGTGTGATGCCATTCCTTATGCTTCATTTATAAGCATTTACTAATTGAGCACCAATTTTCAGTTTAGAAAATAATATAAACTGGCTGATCAACTTGACTTGTCCGCACAAAATCGTCGATAGCTTTTAATTTTGAGCTCAACATGATAGGAATACAATGCCCACGTTCAGCTAGCTCAATTTTCTTTATTGTTACAAACAATCATATCTATCCAAAACTACGTGATGCCGTGCTTTATGCTTCATTTATAAGCCTTTACTTAATGAGCACCAATGATCAGTTTATAATGATTACTTTACCTGGCCGATCAACCAGACATGTCCGCAATAAATCGTCCGTAACTTTTGATTTAGAGCTCAAAAACACAAAAATCCAATGCACACGTTAAGCTAGCTAAATTTTCTATATTTTTACAAAATTTTAGATAGAAATGGAGACGACAAAGCATCCAAGAAATCCAATCCATTCAAAATTGTGTGATGCCATGCATTATGCTTCATTTATAAGTCTTTACTCAATGCGCACGAATGATCAGTTTAGAAAAAACATATTAACTGGCCGATCAACTTGACATGTCCACGCTGAATCGTCCATAACTTTTGATTATGAGCTCAGAATGACACGAATTCAATGCCCACGTTAAGCTAGCTCAATTTTCTATATTGTAGCAAAATTTGAGACCAAAAAAAATACGACAAAGCGTCCAAATAATCCAATCTATCCCTAACAGCGTGATACCATGCATTATGCTTCATTTATAAGCCTTTACTAAATGAGCACCAATGATTAGTTTAGAATGATCATATTAACTGGCCGATCAGCGTGAGATTTCCACACTAAACATCCGTAATTTTTTATTTTGAGCTCAAAATAACACGAATCCAATGCCCATGTTAAGCTTGCTAAATTTTCTTAATTTTGACATAATTTGTGATAGAAATTGAGACGATAAAGTGTCCAAGTAATCCAATATATCCCTAGTTGCGTGATGCCATTCTTTATGCTTCATTGAGAAGCCTTTCCTTAATGAGCACTAATCATCAGTTTAGAATGATCACTTTAACTGGCCAATCAACTTGACATATCCGCACTAAATCATCCGTAACTTTTGATTTAGAGCTCCGAAACACACAAATCCAATGCCCACGTTAAACTAGCTCAATTTCCTATAATTTAACAAATTTTGAGATAGAAATAGAGATTGCACAGCGTCCAAGTAATCCAATATATCCAAAACTGTATGATGGCAGATATTATACTTCATTTATAAACCTTTACTCAATGAGAACCAATGATCAGTTTAGAAAAATCATATTAACTTCCCGATCAACTTGATATATCCGCCTCACCATAACTTTTGATTTTGAGCTCAGAATGACACGAATCCAGTGCACACATTAAGCTATCTCAATTTTCTATAGTGTTACAAAATTTGAGACAGAACTAGATACGAAAAAGCGTCCAAATAATCCAATCTATCCAAATTGCGTAATGCCATGGATTATGCTTCATTTATTAGCCTCTAGTTAATGCGCCCAATGATCAGTTTAGAATAATCATATTAACTGGCTGATCAACTTAATATGTTTGCACTAAATTGTCCATAACTTTTGATTTAGAGCTCAGAAACACACGAATCCGATGCCCATGTTAAACTAGCTCAATTTTCTATATTTTAGCAAAATTTGAGATAGATATAGACACGACAAAGCGTCCAAGTAATCCAGTCTATCAAAAACTGTGCGATGCCATGCATTATGCTTCATTTATAACCCTTTACTCAATGAACAACAATGATCAGTTTAGGATAATCAGATTAATTGGCCGATCAACTTGACATATCTGCACTAAATTGTCCGTAACTTTTTACTTTGAGCTCAAAATTACATGAATCCAATGCCCACGTTAAGCTAGCTCAATTTTCCCTATTGTTTCAAAATTTGAGACATAATTAGATACGAAAAAGAGTCCAAGTAATCTAGTCTTGCCAAAACTCCGTGATGCCATGCAATATGCTTCATTTATAAGCCTTTACTCAATGAGCATCTATTCTCATTTTAGAGTGATCATATTAACTGGCCGATTAGCTCGACATGTACGCACTAAATCGTCTATAATTTTTTTATTTTGAGCTCAAAATGACACGAATCCAATGCCCACGTTAAGCGTGCTAAATTTTCTTTATTTTGACAAAATTTGTGATAGAAATAGAGACGAAAAAGCGTCCAAGTAATCCAATCTTTCCAAAACTATGTGATGCCATGCGTTATGCTTCATTTATAAGCCTTTACTCAATGAGCACCAATGATCAGTTTAGAAATATCATATTAACTGGCCAATAAACTTGACATTTCCGCATTAAATCATCCGTAATTTTTTATTTTGAGCTTAAAATTACACAAATCCAATGCCCACATTAAGGTTGCTAAATTTTCTTTATTTTGACAAACATTTGTGACAAAAATAAAGACAACAAAGCATCAAAGTAATCCAATCTATCACAAGTTGCGTGATGCCATGCTTTATGCTTCATTTAGAAGCATATCCTTAATGAGCACCAATGATCTGTTTAGAATGATCACTTGAACTGGCCGATCAACTTGACATGTCCGCATAAAGCGTCCGTAACTTTTGATTTAGAGCTCAGAAACACACGAATCAATTGTCCACGTTAAGCTAGCTCAATTTTCTATTTTCTAACAAAATTTGATATAAAGCGTTCAATTAATCCTCTCTATCCAAAACTGTGTGATGCCATTCATTATGCTTCATTTATAAGCATTTACTCAATGAGCACCAGTGATTAGTTTAGAAAAATCATATAAAATGGCCAATCAACTTGACATGTCCGCACAAAATCATAGATAATTTTTGATTTTGAGCTCAAAATGACACGAATACAATGCCCACGTTAAGCTAGCTAAATTTTCTTTATTGTTACAAAATTTGATACATAACTAGATACAAGAAAGCGTCCAAACAATCATATCTATCCCAAACTACGTGATGTTGTGTTTTATGCTTCATTTATAAGCCTTAACTTAATGAGCACCAATGATCAATTTATAATGATCACTTTACCTGGCCGATCAACCAGACATGTCCGCAGTAAATCATCTGTAACTTTTGATTTAGAGCTCAAAAACACAAAAATCCAGTGTGCACACATTAAGCTAGCTCGATTGTCTATATTTTAACAAAATTTGAGATGGAAATAGAGATGACAAAGCGTACAAGAAATCTAATCTATCCAAAACTATGTGATGCCATGCATTATGCTTCATTTATAAGTCTTTACTCAATGCGCACCAATGATAAGTTTAGAAAAAAAACATATTGACTGGCAGATCAACTTGACATGTCCGCACTGAATCATCCGTAACTTTTGATTTTGAGATTAGAATGACATGAATTCGATGCCACGTTAAGCTAGCTCAATTTTCTATATTGTAGCAAGATTTGAGACAGAACCAGAGACGACAAAGGGTCCAAATAATCCAATATATCCCTAACTGCGTGATGCCGTGCATTATGCTTCATTTATAAGCCTTTACTAAATGAGCACCAATGATCAGTTTAGAATGATCATATTAACTGGCCGATCAACTTGACATTTCCACACTAAATCGCCCGTAATTTTTTATTTTGAGCCCAAAATGACACGAATCCAATGCCCACGTTAAGCTTGCTAAATTTCCTCTGGTTTGACATATTTTGTGACAGAAATAGAGACAACAAAGCGTCCAAGTAATCCAATATACCCCTACTTGCGTGATGCCATTCTTTATGCTTTGAGAAGCCTTTCCTTAATGAGCACCAATGATCAATTGAGAATGATCACTTTAATTGGCTGATCAACTTGACATCTCCGCACTAAATCGTTCGTAACTTTTGATTTAGAGCTCCGAAACAGACAAATCCAATGCCCACATTAAGCTAGCTCAATTTCCTATAATTTAACAAATTTTTGAGATAGAAATTGAGACGGCACAGTGTCCAAGTAATCCAATCAATACAAAACTGTATGATGCTAGACATTATATTTCATTTATAAGCTTTTACTCAATGAGAACCAATAATCAGTTTAGCATAATCATATTAACTTCCCGATGAACTTGACATATCCGCACTAAATCGTCTGTAACTTTTGACTTTGAGCTCGGAATGACACGAATCCAATGCACACATTACGCTAGCTCAATTTTCTATAGTGTTACAAAATTTGAGATAGGACTAGATACGAAAAACCGTTCAAATAATCCAATCTATCCCAAATTGGGTAATGTCATGCCTTACGCTTCATTTATAACCCTTTACTCAATGAGCCCCAATGATCAGTTTAGAATAATCATATTAACTGGCTGATCAACTTAATATGTTTGCACTAAATCATCCGAAACTTTTGATTTGGAGCTCAGAAACACAGGAATCCAGTGCCCACATTAAACAAGCTCAATTTTCTATATTTTAACAAAATTCGAGATAGAAATAGAGATGACAAAGAGTCCAATTAATCCAATCTATCCAAAACTGTGTGATGCCATGCATTATGTTCATTTATAAGCCTTTACTCAATGAGTACCAATGATCAGATTAGGATAATCATATTAGTTGGCCGATCAACTTGACATCTCCACCCTAAATTGTCCGTAACTTTTTCTTTTGAGCTCAAAATTACATGAATCCAATGCCCACGTTAAGGTAGCTCAACTTTCTATATTCTCACAAAATTTGAGACTGAAATAGAGACGACAAAGTGTCCACGTAATCCAATCTATCCCAAACTTCGTGATGCCATGCTTTATATTTCATTTATAAGTCTTTACTTACAGAACACCGATGATCAGCTTAGAATGATCACTTTAACTGCCGATCAACTTGAGATGTCCGCACTAAATTGTCCGTAACTTTATTTGGAGCTCCGAATGACACGAATCCAATGCCCACGTTAAGCTAGCTAAATTTTGCAAAATTTGAAAGAAAAATTGAAACGACAAAGCGTCCAAGTATCCAATCTATCCAAAACTGTGTGATGCCATGCATTATGCTTGATTTATGAGCATCTACCAATGAGCGACAATGATCAGTTTTGAATAATCATATTAACTGGCCGATTACCTTGACACGTACGCACTAAATCGTCCGTAACTTTTGATTTTGATATCAGAATGACACAAATCCAATGTCCACGTTAAGCTAGATAAATTTTCTACATTTAAAAAAAATTAGAGACAGAAATAGATACGACAAAGTGTCCAAGTAATCCAAACCATCCAAAACTTTGTGATGCCATTCATTATTGTTCGTTTATAAGCTTTTACTCAATAATTACCAATGATCATTTTAGCTGGCCGATCAACTTGACATGTTTGCAGTAAATCGTTCATAACTTTTGATTTATAGCTCAGAATGTCATGAATCCAATACGCACATTAAGCTAGATAAATTTTCTATAGTCTAAAATAATTTGAGACAAAACTAGATATGAAAAAGCATCCCAGTAATCCAATCTATCCCGAACTGAGTGATGCCATGCATTATGCTGCATTTATTAGCCTTTCCTCAATGAGCACCAATGATTAGTTTAGAATGATCACTTTGACTGGCCGATCAACTTGACATTTCTGTACTAAATCGTTTGTAATTTTTGATTTTGAGCTCCGAATGACATGAATCCAATGCCCATGTTAAGCTAACTCAATTTTCTATATCGTGACAAAATTTGAGAGTAAAATAGATACGAAAAGGTGTCTAAGTAATCAAATCTATCCCGAACTACGTGATGCCACACATTATGCTTCATTTATAAGTCTTTACTCCATGGGAACCAATGATCAGCTTCGAATGATCATTTTAACTGGCCGATTAACTTGACATTTCCACACTAAATTATTCGTAACTTTTGATTTAGAGCTCAGAAAGACACGAATCCAATGACCATGTTAAGGTAGCTCTATTTTCTACATTCTGATAAAATTTAAGACAAAAATTGCTTCGACAAGTCCTCCAAGTAATAAAAACTACGTGACATCATGCATTATGCTTCATTTATAAGCCTTTACTAAATGAGCACTAATGATTAGTTTAGAATAATCAATTTAACTGGCTGATCAACTTGACATGTCTGCACTAAATTGTTTGTAACTTTTGATTTATAGCTCAGAATGAGATGAGTCCAATGCAGACGTTCAGGTTGTTCAATTTTTATATTGAAATAAAATTTAAGACTAAAATTGCTTCGACAAGTCCTCCAAGTAATCAAATTGCGTGATGCCATGCATTATGCTTCATTTGTAAGCTTTACTCAATGAGCACCAATGCTCAATTTAGAATGGTCACTTTAACTGGCCGATTAACTTGACATGTCCACACTAAATCGT
Organism: Pugionium cornutum; assembly: GCA_018901935.1. Lineage (NCBI taxonomy): Eukaryota > Viridiplantae > Streptophyta > Magnoliopsida > Brassicales > Brassicaceae > Pugionium > Pugionium cornutum. The sequence continues at coordinate 17,102,962 of CM032164.1, read as the reverse complement.
CTGTATATTTTGATTTAGAGCTCTGAATGACACGAATCCAATGCCTAGGTTAAGCTAGCTCAAAATTTTTATATTTTGACAAAATTTGAAACAGATATAGGTACGAAAAAGCATCCAAGTAATCCATGAAAAAATTTGAAACATATATAGGTACGACAAAGCATCAAGTAATCCAATATAATTGCGTGATGCCATGCATTATGCTTCATTTATAATCTTTTATTCAATGAGCACCAATGATCAGTATAAAATGATCACTTTAACTGGTCTATCAACTTGACATATCCGCATTTAATCATCCGTAACTTTTGATTTAGAGCTCAGAATGACACGAATCCACTGCCCACATTAATCTGACTCAATTTTTAATATTGTGACAAAATTTGAGAGAGAACTAGATACGACAAAGCTTCCAAGTAGTCTAATATGTCCCAAACTGCATGATGCAATGCTGTATGCTTCATTTATAGGCGTTTACTTAATGAGCACTAATGATCACTTTGGAATGATGACTTTAATTTGGCGATCAACTTGACATATCCTCACAAAATTGTTCGTAAACTATGATTTAGAGCTCAGAATGATAGGTATCTAATGCCCACATTACGCTAGCTCGATGTTTTATATTGTGCCAAAATTTGAAACATAAATAGATACGATAAAGCGTCAAGTAATCCTATCTATCCCAAATTGTGTGATGCCATGCATTATGCTTCCCTTATAACCCTTGACATGGGCGATACACTTGACATGTTTGCACTAAATCGTCCATAAATTTTGTTTTATAGCTCATAATGACAGGAATCCAATGCTCGCGTTAAACTAGCTCAATTTTCTATATTTTGACAAAATTTGAGATAGAAAGAGTTACAAAAAAACGTTCAAGTAATCTAAGCCTCACAAAACTGCGTGATGTCATGCATTTTGCTTCATTTATATGCCTTTACTCAATGAGCACCAATGATCAGTTTAGAATGTTCACTTTAACTGACTGATCAACTTGACATTTCTGCAGTAAATTGTCCGTAACTTTTGATGTAGAGCTCAGAATGACACGAATCCAATGCCCACGTTCAGCTAGCTCAATTTTTTTGTTTGTGATAAAATTTAAGACAAAAATTGCTTCAGCAAGTCCTCCAAGAAATCAAATCTTTCCAAAAGTACATGATGTCATGTATTATGCTTCATTTATAAACCTTTAATCAATGAGCACCAATGATCAGTTTAGAATGATAAATTTAATTTGGTGATCAACTTGACATGTCCGCACTAAATCGTCCTTAACTTTTGATTTAGAGCTCTGAATGACACGAACCAAATGCCTACGTTAAGCTAGACCAATTTTCTATATTGTGAAAAAGTTTTAGACAGAAATAGATACAACAAAGCATCCGTGTAGTCTAATCGAACCCGAACTGCGTGATGTCATACATTATGCTTCATTTATATGTCTTTATTCAATGAGCACCAATGATCAGTTCAGAAAAATCACTTTAACTGGACAATCAACTTGACATGCCCGCACTAAATTGTATGTAACTTTTGATTTAAAGCTCAAAGTGACCCGAATCCAATGCCCACGTTAAGCTAGCTCAAATTTCTATATTTTGAAAAAATTTGAGACAGAAATAGATACAAAAAAGAGTTCAAGTAATCCAATATAGCCAAAACTGCATGATTCCATGCATAATACTTCATTTATAAGCCCTTACTCATTGAGCACCAATGATCAGTTTATGATTAAATCTATCCAAAACTTATGATTAAAAGTGTAATGTCATGGATTATGGTTCATTTATAAGCCTTACTCTTTTAGCACCAATGATCAGTTTAAAATGATCAATTTAACTAGGCGATCAACTTGACATGTCTCCACTAAGTCGTCCATAATATTTGATTATATAACTAATAATGACACGAATACAATACACATGTTAAGCTAGCTCAATTTTCTATAATGTGATAAAATTTGAGATAGAAATAGATACGACAAAGCGTCCATGTAATCCAATCTATACCGAAATACGTGATGTCATGCATTATGCTTCATTTATAAGTGCTTACTTAATTAGTACCATTGATCAGTTTAGAATGATCACTTTAACTGACAGATGAACATGTCCGCACTGAATTGTATGTAACTTTTGATTTAGACCTCTGAACGACACGAATCCAATTCCGACGTTAATCTAGCTAAATTTTCTATATTGTGACAAAATTTGAGTCAGAAATAGATTAAAAAAAGCATCCAACCAATCCAATCTATCCCGAACTGTGTAATGCCATGCACTTTGCTTCATTTAAAAACCTTTACTCAATCAGCACCAATAATCAGTTTATAATGATCACTTTAACTGGCCGATCAACTTGACATGTCCGCACTAAATCGTCTCTAACTTTTGATTTAGAGCTCTGAATGACACGAATCCAACGCCCACATTAAGCTAGCTCCATTTTCGATATTGTGACACAATTTGAGACAGAAACAGATACAAAAAAGAGTTCAAGTAATCCAATCTATCCAAAACTGCGTGATGCCGTGCATTAGCTTAATTTATAAGCCTTTACTCAATGAGCAGCAATGATCAGTTAAGAATGATCACTTTAACTGGCCGATCAACTTGACATATCCACACTAAATTGTCTGTAACTTATGATTTAGAGCTCAGAATGACACGAATCCAATGTCCACGTTAAGGTAGCTCAATTCAGTATTGTAACATAATATGAGACAGAAATAGATAAGACAAAGCCTCCAAGTAATCCAATATATCCCGAACTGCGTGATGTCATGCATTATGCTTCATTTATAAGCCTTAACTCAATGAGCACCAACGATCAGTTTAGAATGATAAGTTTAACTAGACGATCAACTTGACATGTCTGCACTAAATCATCCATAACTTTTGATTTAAAGCTCAAAATAACATGAATCCAATGTCCACGTTAAGCTAGCTAAATTTTCTATATTGCGACCAAGTTTGAGACAGAAATTGATACGAAAAGGCGTTCAAACAATCCAATCTAGCCAAACTGCATGATGCCATGCAATAGCTTAATTGATAAGCCTTTACTCAATGAGCACCAATGATCAGTTAAGAATGATCACTTTAACTGGTCGATCAACTTTACACATCCTCACTAAATCGTCCCTAATTTTTGATTTAGAGCTCAAAATGGCATGAATCCAATGCCCACGTAAAGTTTGCTCAATTTTCTATATTAGGATAAAATTTGAGACTTAAATAGATATAAAAAAAAGCGTTCAAGTAATCCAATCTAGCCAAAACTGCGTGATGCCATGCATTATGCTTCATTTATAAGCCTTTACTCAATGAGCATAAATGATCAGTTTAGAATGATCACTTTAACTAGGCGATCAACTTGAAATTTCCGCAAAACTGTGACAAAATTTGAGACAAAAATAGGTACAAAAGCCTTCAAGTATTCCAATTTATGCAAAACTGCATGATGCCATGCATTATGCTTCATTTATAAGCCTTTACTCAATGAGCACAAATGATCAGTTTAGGCGATCAACTTGACATGTCTGCATTTAATCGTGCATAACTTTTGATTTCAAGCTTCGAATAACACGAATCCAATGCCGAAGTTAAGGTAGCTCAATTTTCTATATTGTGACAAAATTTGAGGCAAAAATATATACGAAAAGTGTTCAAGTATCCAATTTAACCAAAATTGTGTGATGTCATGCATTATACTTCATTTCTAAGCCTTTACTCAATGAGCATCAATGATCTGTTTAGAATGATCACTTTAACTGCCCAATGAACTTGACATTTCCGCACTAAATCGTCCCTAACTTTTTATTTAGAGCTCAAAATCACACGAATCTAATGCCCACATTAAGCTATCTCAATTTTCTATATTGTGACAAAATTTAAGACCGAAATAGATACGACAAAGCGTTCATGTAATCCAATCTATCCCAAACTATGTTATTCCAGGCATTATGCTTCATTTATAAGCCTTTACGCAATGAGCACCAATGATTAGGTAAGAATGATCATTTTTACTGGCCGATCAACTTGACATGTCCGTATTAAATCGTCCAAAATTTTGATTTAGATATCAGACTGGCACGAATCCAATGCCCACGTTGAACTAGATCAATTCTCTATATTGTGAAAAAAATTGAGACAAAAATAGATACGACAAAACGTCCAAGTAATCCAATCTAACCTGAACTGCATGATGTCATGCATTATGCATCATTTATAAGCCTTTACTTAATTATGAGCACCAATGATCAGTTTAGAATGATCACTTAGACTGGCCGATCAACTTGACATGTCAAACCGTCCGAAACTTTTGATTTAGAGCTCTGAATGACAGGAATCCAACAGACATGTTAAGCTAGCTCAATTTACTATATTTTGACAAAATTTGAGACATAAATATATAAGACAAAGTGTCCATGTAATCCAATCTGTCCCAAACTTCGTGATGCCATGCATTATCCTTTATTTATAAGCCTTTACTCAATGAGCACCAGTGATCAGTTAAGAATAATCACATTAAATGGCTGATGAACTTGACATGTCTGCACTAAATTGTTCGAACTTTTGATTTAGAGGTCAGACTAGCACGAATCCAATGCCCACGTTAAACTAACTCAATTTTCTATATTGTGACAAAATTTCAGACAGAAATAGATATGACAAAGCGTCCATGTAATCCAATTTATCCCGAACTGCGTGATGCCATGCATTATGATTCATTTATAAGCCTTTACTCAATGAGCACCAATGACCAGTTAAGAATGATCACTTTAACTGGCTGATCAACTTGACATATTCACACTAAATCGTTCGTAACTGATGAGTTAGAGCTCGACATGATACGAATCCTATGCCCACGTTAAGCAAGCTAAATTTTCTATATTGTGACAAAATTTGAGGCAGAAATAGATACAACAAAGTATCCAAGTAGTCCAATCTATACCGAGCTGCGTGATGTTTTGCATTATGTATCATTTATAGCCTTTACTCAATTAGCACCAATGATCAGTTTAGAATGGTCACTTTCACTGGCCGATCAACTTGACATGTCTGCACTAAATCGTCTATATCTTGTGATTTAGATTTCAGAATGACATTAATCCAGTGCCCACGTTAAGCTAGCTCAATTTTCTATGTTGTGACGAAATTTGAGACCAAAATAGATACGAGAAAGCATCCAAGTAATCCAATCTATCCCAAACTGCGTGATGTCATGCATTATACTTGATTTGTAAGCCTTTTACTCAATGAGCAACAATGATCAGTTTAGAATGATCACTTTAACTGGCCGATCAATATGACATGTCCGCACTAAATTGTCCGTAACGTTTTATTTAGGGCTCAGAATTACACGAATCCAATGCCTCCCGTTAATCTAGCTCAATTTTCTATATTGTGACAAAATTTGAGACAGAAATTGATACGACAAAGCGTCCATGTAATCCAATCCATACCAAACTTCGTGATGGCATGCATTCTGCTTCAGTTATAAGCCTTTACTCAATGAGCACCAACAATCAGTTAAGAATGATAACTTTAACTGGCCGATCCACTTGACATGTCCTGACTAAATCTTCCGAACTTTTGATTTAGAGGTCAGATTGGCACGAATCCAATGCCCACGTTATACTCGCTAAATTTTCTATATTATGAAAAATTTTAAGACAGAAATAGATACGAAAAAACGTCCATGTAAGCCAAACTATCCCAAACTGCGTGGTGCCATGCATTATTGCTTCATTTATAACCCTTTACTCAATGAGCACCCATCATCAATTAAGAATGATCACTTTAACTGGCCGCTCAAATTGACATGTCCACACTAAATCGTCTGAACTATTGATTTAGTGGTTAGACTGGCATGAATCCAATGCCCAAATTAAACTAGCTCAATTTTCTATATTGTGACAAAATTTGAGACAGAAATAGATACGACAAAGCGTCCATATAATCCAATCTATCCCGAACTGCGTGATGCCATGCATTATGCTTCATTTATAAGCTTTTACTCAATGAGTACCAATGATTAGTTAAGAATGATCACTTTAACCGGCTGATCAACTTGACATGACCACACTAAATCGTTCATATAACTTATGAGTTAGAGCTCAGAATGACACGAATCCAAGGTCCACGTTAAGCTAGCTCAGTTTTCTATATTGTGACAAAATTTCAGACAGAAATAGATACGACAAACATCCAAGTAATCCAATATATTCTGAAATGTGTGATGTCATGCATTTTGCATCATTTATAGTCTTTTACTCACTGAGCACCAATAATCAGTTTAGAATGATCACTTTAACTGGCCGATCAACTTGACATGTCTACACTAAATCATCTGTAACTTTTTATTTAGAGCTCATAATTACACGAATCTAATCCCCCGTTAAGCTAGCTCAATTTTCTATAATGTGACAAAATTTGAGATAGAAATAGATACGACAAAGTGTCAATGTAATCCAATCTATCCTGAATTTCATGATGCCATGCATTATGCTTCTGTTATAAGCAATTACTCAATGAGCACCAATAATCAGTTAAGAATGATCACTTTAACTGGCCTAACAACTTTGACATATCTGCACTAAATCTTCCGAACTTTTGATTTAGAGGTCAGACTGGCACGAATCCAATGTCCATGTTATACTCGCTCAATTTTCTATATTGTGAAAAAATTTGAGACAGTAATAGATACGACAAAGCATCCTTGTACGCCAATCTATCCTGAACTGTATGATGCCATGCATTATGCTTCATTTATAACCCTTTACTCAATGAGCACCAATGATCAGTTAAGAATGATCACTTTAGCTGGCCGATCAAATTGACATGTCCTCACTAAATCGTCCGAACTTTTGATTTAAAGGTTAGACAGGCACGAATCCAATGCCCATGTTAAACTAGATCAATTTTCTATATTGTGCCAAAATTCGAGATAGAAATCGATACGACAAAGCGTCCATGTAATCCAATCTATTCCGAACTGCGTGATGCAATGAATTATGCTTCATTTATAAGCCTTTACTCAATGAGCACCAATGATCAGTTAAGAATGATCACTTTAACTGGCTGATCAACTTGAGATGTCCGCACTAAATCGTTCGTAACTTATGAGTTAGAGCTCAAAATGATATGAATCTAATGCCCACGTTAATCTAGCTCAATTTTCTATAGTATGACAAAATTTGAGGTAGGAATAGATACGAAAAAGTATCCAAGTATCCAATCTATCCCGAGCTGCGTGATGTCATGCATTATGCATCATTTATAGCCCTTACTCAATGAGCACCAATGATCAGTTTTGGATTGATCACTTTAACTGGCCGATCAACTTGAAATGTCCGCACTAAATCGTCCGTATCTTTTGATTTCGAGCTCAGAATTACACGAATCCAATGGCCACGTTCAGCTAGCTGTATTTTCTATATTGTGACAAAATTTGAGATAGAAATAGATACGATAAAGCATCCAAGATATCCAATATATCCCTAACTGCGTGATGTCATGCACTATGATCCATTTGTAAGCTATTTATTCAATGAGTACCAATGATCAGTTTAGAATGATCACTTAACTGGCCGATCAACTTGAAATATACGCACTAAATCGTCCATAACATTTGATTTATTGCTCAGAATGACACGAATCCAATGCCCATGTTAAGCTAGCTCAATTTCTATATTGTGACAAAATTTGAGACTGAAATAGAATTGATAAAGTGTCCAAATAATCCAATCTATCCCGAAGTACGTGATGTCATGCATTATGCTTCATTTATAAGCTTTTACTCAATGAGCACCAATGATCAGTTTAGAATGATCACTTTAACTGGGTGATCAACTATACATGTCTGCACTAAATTGACCGTAACTTTTGAGTTAGAGCTCGGAATAACACTAATCCAATGAACACATTAAGCCAGATCAATTTTCTATATTGTGACAATATTTGAGATAAAAATAGATACAAAAAGTGTTCAAATAATCTAATCAGGCCAAAAGAGCGTGATGCCATGCATTATGCTTCATTTATAACCCTTTACTCAATGAGCACCAATGATCAGTTAAGAATGATCACTTTAACTGGCCGATCAAATTGACATGTCCGCAGTAAATCGTCCGATTTTGTGATTTAGAAGTGAGACTGGCACGAATCCAATGCCCATGTTAAACCACCTCAATTTTCTATATTGTGACAAAATTCGAGACAGAAATAGATACGACAAAGCGTCCATGTAATCTAATCTATCCCGAACAGCGTGGTGCCATGCATTATGTTTCATTTATAAGCTTTTACTCAATGAGCATCAATGATCAGTTAAGAATGATCACTTTAACTGGCTGATCAACTTGATATTTCCGCACTAAATCGTTCGTGACTTATGAGTTAGAGCTCAAATGATACGAATCCAATGCCAACGTTAAGCTAGCTCAATTTTCAATATTATGACAAAATTTGAGGCTGAAATAGATACGAAAAAGTTTCTAAATAATCCAATCTATCCCGAGCTGTGTGATGTCATGCATTATGCATCATTTATAGCCTTTACTCAAAGAGCACCAATGATCAGTTAGAATGATCACTTTAACTGGCCGATCAACTTCCCATGTCCGCACTAAATCTTCTGTATCCTTTGATTTAGAGCTCAGAATGACACGAATCCAATGCCCACGTTAAGTTAGCTGAATTTTCTATATTGTGACAAAATTTGAGACACAAATAGAGTGATGCCATGCATTAAGATTCATTTATAAGAATGATCACTTTAACTAGCCGATCAACTTGACATGTCTGCATTAAATCATATGTAACTTTTGATTTATAGCTTAGAATGACACGAATCCAATACCCATATTAAGCTAGCTCAATTTTCTATATTGTGACAAATTTGAGACTGAAATAGATACGACAAAGCGTCCAAATAATCCAATCTATCCTGAACTATGTGATGTCATTAATTATGCTTCATTTATAAGCTTCAACTCAAGGAACACAAATTATCAGTTTAGAAATATCACTTTAACTGGTCGATAAACATGACATGTCCGCACTAAATCGTCCGTATCTTTTGATTTAGAGCTCAAAATGACACGAATCCAATGCCCACGTTAGAATAGCTGAATTTTCTATAATGGGACATAATTTGAGACAAAAATAGATACGAAAAAGCGTCCAAGTAATCCAGTCTATCCTGAAATGCATGATGTCATGCATTATGCTTCATTTGAAAGCCTTTTACTCAATGAGCACCAATGATCAGTTTAGAATGATCACTTTAACTGGCCGATCAACTTGACATGTCCGCACTAAATCGTCAGTAACTTTTAATTTACGGCTCTGAAGGGCACGAATCTAATGCCCACATTAAGCTAGCTCAATTTTCTATATTGTGACAAAATTTGAGACCGAAATAGATACGACAAAGCGTCCATGTAATCCAATCTATCCCGAACTTTGTGATGCCATGCATTATACTTTATTTATAAGCATTTACTCAATGAACACCAATAATCATTTAAGAATGATCACTTTAACTGGCTGATAACCTTGACATGTCTGCATTAAATCATCCGAACTTTTGATTTAGAGATCAAACTAACACGAATCTAATGTCCATGTTAAACTAGATCAATTTTCTGCATTGTGAAAAAATTTGTGACAAAATTTGATACGACAAAGCGTCCAAATAATCCAATCTATCCCAAACTACGTGATATCATGAATCATGCTTCATTTATAAGCTTCAACTCAATGATCACCAATGATCAGTTTAGAATGATCACTTTAACTGGGTGATCAACTGGACATGTCTACACTAAATTGACCATAACTTTTTATTTAAAGCTAACTCAATTTTCTATATTGTAACAAATTTGAGATAGAAATAGGTACAAAAAGCATTCAAGTACTCCAATCTAGCCAAAAGTGCGTGATGCCATGCATTATGATTCATTTATAAGAATGATCACTTTAACTAGCCGATCAACTTCATATAGCTGCAATAAATCATCTGTAACTTTTGATTTAGAGCTTAGAATGACACGAATCCAATACCCATATTAAGCTAGCTCAATTTTCTATATTGCGACAGAATTTGAGATAGATACGACAAAGCGTCCAAATAATCCAATGTATCCTGAACTACGTGATGTCATTAATTATGCTTCATTTATAAGCTTTTACTCAATGAGGACCAATGATCAGTTTAGAAAGATCACTTTAACTGGGCGATCAACTTGACATGTCCGCACTAAATCGTCCGTATGTTTTGATTTAGAGCTCAAAATGACACGAATCCAATGCCCACGTTAGAATAGCTGAATTTTCTATAATGGGACATAATTTGAGACCGAAATAATACGACCAAGCATCCAAGTAATCCAATCGATCCCGAAGAGCGTTATGTCATGCATTATGCTTTATTTGTAAGACTTTTACTCAATGAGCACCGATGATCAGTTTAGAATGATCACTTTAGCTGGCCGATCAACTTTACATGTCCGCACTAAATCGTTAGTAACTTTTAATTTACAGCTCTGAACAACACGAATCTAATGCCCACATTAGGCTAGCTCAATTTTCTATATTGTGACAAAATTTGAGACCGAAATAGATACGACAAAGCATCCATGTAATGCAATCTATCTCGAACTTTTTGATGCCATGCATTATACTTCATTTATAAGCCATTACTCAATGAGCACCAATGATCAGTTAAGAATGATCACTTTAACTAGCGCATAACCTTGACATATCCGCATTAAATCATCCGAACATTTGGTTTAGAGATCAGACTGGCACGAATCCAATGCCCACGTTAAACTAGATCAATTTTCTGTATTGTGAAAAAATTTGAGACAGAAATAGATACGCCAAAGCGTCCATATAATCCAATCTATCCTGAACTGCTTGATGTCATGCATTATGCATCATTTATAAGCCTTTATTCAATGAGCACCAATGATCATTTTAGAATGATCACTTTAACTGGTTAATCAACTTGACATGTCGGAACTAAATCATCTGTAACTTTTGATTTACGGCTCAGAATGACACGAATCCAGTGCCCACGTTAAGCTAGCACAATTTTGTATATTGTGGCAACATTTGAGACAAAAATAGATACGACAAGGGCCTTCATGTAATCCTATCTATCTCGAACTGCGTGATGTCATGCATTCTGCTTCCTTTGTAAGTTTTTTACTCAATGAGCACCAATGATCAGTTTAGAATGATCATTTTAACTGATCGATCAACTTGACATGTGTGCACTAAATTGACCATAACTTTTGATTTAGAGCTCGGAATAACACGAATCCAATGCCCACGTTAAGCTAACTCAATTTTCTATATTGTTAAAAAATTTGAGACAGAAATAGTGATACAAGCCTCGATTCAAGGCTTGGATGCGCGTGGGCTGTTTGTAGAAGATTAGGTGAGAAACTCAACCTTAGGCTTCTGGATGGGGGTTTTCTGGTTGGTAAAAGATGGAAGGGTGAAGTGAACCACACGAGGGGTGATGAACCTCGTGATAAATCACAAACTTAGAGCTAGGAGGGCTGGTCTCAACTAGGTTCTAAGCGCACAAGCTTCTTTGAGAGAATAACTTGTAAAGAAAATTTGATCTTTATTAATTAGCAAAAAGGTTGTCGAACTACAATGCTGGAAGGAGCCTTATTAATATGCTCGACAGCTTGACCTTCTAGGGTCGACTCAAACAAAGAAAAGGAAAGTTTACAAAAGTGCACAAAAGGAAAAAGATACAAAAGTGTATAACCGAAAAAGGACCTATTCCTAAAATGTTCTTGACTCAAAAATGTAAAGTATCTAGATCCTACCCTGCAAAACAGAAAGAGGCATATATTCGAATTGAAACTTACCTTAACTTACCTCACGGCCAAGAAATGGAAGGTGGCCGTCCTTGTGGCATGCACGCGCCTTGCTCCTAGTCTTCGACTTGGAGTAGGGTTAAAAATCTTTGGGCCTTGACCTCTCTTGCCACTAAAGCCCAAGTCTCTGATGTTCCTTGTGTTGTTGAGAAACCTTTGGACTCTACTTTGCCCTTCTGGCCCATTATCCTTAGCTGATCTTCCTCTAGGAGCTTGTCGACCCATAAGCTGAATTTGTGGAAGAGTGCTCTTGATCTGCTTCTTGTCATTGCTCCTTGAGGTACCACAGGTGTAGATACTTCTTCTAGGTGCATTTCCTGGAGCTGGTAGCTCATTTGGTCCGAATCCTCTTGTGTGGAAGTGGAAATGCGCGTGTACTCTGCTGGATCGGCAGTACCGGCTGGATTGTGCGCGGTACTGGCCGGGATGCCTTCACGACCGGCCAAGTTGATCCCGGAGTTGGCGGCATCACCAGAGAGACCGGCGGTGTCATCCACGTCCCCACCAAGTGTGCCGGAAGCTTGGGCCTCTCCGCCGGCGATGCTGACCGGTCTGGTCCTATAGGTCGAGGGTCCGGCGGTACTGCCTGGTCCGGCAGACGTGCCAGATGGTCCTGCTGTCTCGGGCAAGCTTCCTGGTCGGCCAGTCTGGTCTCCTGCTGGATGTACGACCTGATGTCCTCATCATTCCCTCCCTCTTCAGTAGGTTTTGTCCTCAAAACTGGTTCATCTGCATGGAAAGGGGCTAAGTCAGTAACATTGAATGTATTGGACACATTAAACTCACCTGGCAGCTCGATCCGGTAGGCGTTGTTGTTGATCCTCTCGAGCACTCTGAATGGTCCATCTCCTCTTGGTGCTAGCTTGGAGCTCCTTAGGTTTGGGAACCTCTCCTGCTGTAGGTGTAGCCACACCCAATCGCCTGGTTGAAAGATCACCTCCTTTCTTCCCTTGTTGGCATGAGTCACGTACTGTCCGGTCCTCTTCTCCAAGTTTTCTGCTACCTTCTGGTGTAATCTCCTTATGAACTCTGCCTTGGATGCTCCGTTGAGGTTGGTCATCTCAGCTGGTGGTAGTGGTGTTTGCTCCAATGGGGTGAGAGGGTTGAAGCCATATACCACTTCAAATGGTGTCTTCTTGGTTGCTGAGTGCACGGCTCGGTTGTAAGCGAACTCTATGAATGGCAGGCACTCCACCCAAGTCTTTAGGTTCTTCCCTAGTGTAGTTCTGAGAAGAGTTGATATTGTCCTGTTGACAACTTCAGTTTGGCCATCGGTTTGAGGATGGCAGGTGGTAGAGAAAAGTATCTTCGTGCCTAGCTTTCTCCAAAGGGTCCTCCAGAAATGGCTGAGGAACTTGGTGTCCCTGTCTGATACGATTGTCCTTGGCACTCCATGAAGCCGTACTATCTCCCTGAAGAACAGCTCAGCTGTTTGTGTGGCATCATTGACATTGGCACATGGGATGAAGTGTGCCATCTTGGAGAATCTGTCCACCACTACAAAGATTGCATCTTTGTGGTTGATCTTGGGCAGACCTAGAACAAAGTCCATTGAGATGTCCACCCATGGATGTGTGGGTATGGGCAGTGGGAGATACAACCCGTGAGGTTGCACTCGGGACTTTGCCTTCTTGTAAGTGATGCATCTTGCACAATGAGCTTCTACTGTCCTCTTGACGTGTGGCCAGTAGAAGTGCTCCTTGACCACTGCTAGGGTCTTGTCGACACCAAAGTGGCCCATGAGTCCTCCTCCATGAGCTTCTCGGATGATAAGCTCCCTTAATGATCCTTGTGGTATGCACAGCCTTCTTTCTCGGAACAAGAACCCCTCATGGATGTAGAACTTGCCATGACTCCCTGTGCCACACTCCTTGTAGCTCTCAGCAAAGTCAGGATCATCCTTGTATAGGTCCTTGATGTGCTCGAACCCTAGGACCTTTGCCTCCATGGTTGATATCAAGGCAAACCTCCTTGATAGTGCATCGGCTACCACATTATCTTTGCCCTTCTTGTACTTGATGACGTACGGGAAGGTCTCAATGAATTCCATCCACCTGGCATGTCTCCTCTTGAGATTGGTTTGCCCTCTGAGGTGTTTGAGAGTCTCATGATCAGTGTGGATCACAAACTCCTTGGACAGCAAGTAATGCTGCCAAGTCTCCAATGCTCGGACAAGGGCATAAAGCTCCTTGTCATAAGTGGGGTAGTTCAGTGAGGCACCACCTAGCTTCTCACTGAAGTATGCCACTGGTCTCCCTCCTTGGGTTAGCACTGCTCCTATGCCTATTCCAGAGGCATCACACTCCACTTCAAACGTCTTGTTGAAGTCGGGAAGGACTAGCACTGGTGCGTGTGTAAGGCTGTCCTTCAAGGCCTGGAATGCCTTCTCCTGAGCTTCTCCCCAGCTGAATCCCACGTTCTTCTTCACTACTGCCGTCAGTGGTGAGGCAATACTGCTGAAGTTGGGCACGAATCTCCTATAGAAGCTGGCCAGTCCGTGGAAGCTCCTTACTTGGCTGATGTTTCCTGGTGTTGGCCATTCTTGTATGGCTTGAATCTTCTCTTCATCAACCTGTAGGCCCTGTGAACTTACAACAAAACCTAAAAAGACAAGCTTATCAGTACAAAAGGTGCACTTCTTGAGATTGGCATAAAGCTCTTCTTGTCGAAGGGTTTTAAGTACCATCTCAAGATGTGTGAGGTGTTCCCGTAGGCACTTACTATAAACTAGTATATCATCAAAGTAAACTACCACAAACTTACTGATGTACGCCCTAAGAACTTGGTTCATAAGGCGCATGAAGGTGTTTGGGGCATTAGTCAAGCCGAATGGCATGACTGTCCACTCGCAGAGTCCTTGCTTTGTCTTGAAAGCAGTCTTCCACTCATCACCTTCCTTCATTCTTACCTGGTGGTATCCACTTTTGAGGTCTATCTTGGAGAAGACTGTGGCTCCACTCAGCTCATCTAGCATGTCATCCAGTCGTGGTATTGGATGCCTGTATTTGACTGTGATGTTGTTGATTGCTCGGCAGTCCACGCACATGCGCCAAGTCCCATCCTTCTTGGGCACTAGTAGCACTGGTATGGCACATGGACTGAGGCTCTCTCGAACATATCCTTTCTCCAGGAGCTCCTTGACTTGCTTCTCAAGCTCTTTGGACTCCTCTGGACTCATCCCGTAGGCTGGTCGGTTGGGCAGGGCTGCTCCGGGCACTAGATCAATCTGGTGTTCTATGCCACGTAAAGGAGGCAAGCCTGCTGGTATCTCCTCTGGAAATACATCCTGGAACTTGTTGAGGAGAGTTGCTACTTGAGGAGGTAGCTCTACCTGTCCCTGTTCTACACTCAAAACTTCTTTGAAGACCATTAGTAACATTAAATCCTTTGAGGCTAAAGCTCTCCGGACATGGCTTGGTTGAATAAGAAAATTAGACTTGATAAGTTTCTTTTCCTTACTCATTTGGAGTTGTAGCTCGTGTACCTGAGCAGGTGTAAGAGGAGCTAGGCTGACCTTTCTCTTGTCATGCACGAAGGTGTAGAGATTGGTTCGGCCATCATGCCTGGTCTCTTTGTCAAACTGCCATGGTCTTCCTAGTAGAAGATGGCCAGCTTGCATGGGCACCACGTCGCACACGACTTGGTCTTGGTACTTGCCCACACTGAATGGCACAGTGACTTGTTCATGGATCTTGAGCTCCACTTTGTCATCGAGCCATCTCAGTCTATATGGATGAGGATGCTTTGTCTTCTCTAGACCTAGCTTATCAACCATATATGCACTAGCAACGTTAGTGCAAGAACCACCATCTATGATGAGGTTACATACCTTGCCCTTGATGGTGCAACGGCTGTGGAAGATGTTCTCCCTTGGGATGTTCTTTGAAGGATCCACCATTGCACTGAGGATACGTCTAGTGACCAGCACTTCCCCCCACATCAGGGTACTCAATGTCACCATACTCTCCTTCTGGTTCATAGTCCTCTTCATCTTGGGACTCATATTCTCCTGCCTCCGTAATCAGCATGACTCGGTTGTTTGGGCACTCCCTTGAGATGTGTCCAGGTACCCTGCACCTGAAACAAGTTATGTCACGTGATCTTTGAGGGTTAGAAGACTTACGAGGCTCTCTCTGGTCACGGGTGGGTTCAGGAGGCTTGCTCTTGAACCTTGACTCGATCTCTATGCTCTTGCCTTTGTCTACGGTCTTGGGCATGTTGCTTGGTGCCCAAGGTGTCTTAGGCTTGCTGCGGATGTCTTGGCTCTTACGTTTGATGTGCTGCTCAGCTTGCACAGATAGGTGGAACAAGTCTTTGAAGTCATTGTAGATTTGTCTTTCCACCTTGCGGCTGATCCTTTCTTGGAGTCCATCCAAGAATTGTGCCATCAATGCTTCTTCATCATCATTGAGCTCCAATCTGTTCCTTAACTTCTCGAACTCTTCATAGTACTCCTCTACTGATCTGGTACCCTGCTTAAGAGTACGAAAACGATGTTGCAAATCTCTATGAAAGTAAGGTGGAACAAACCTTTGTCGCATGAGGTCTTTCATGTCGACCCATGAGTCTACGGGTCTCATTCTCTTCCTCCTTCTGTCAGATACCTCACGATCCCACCAGATGAGGGCATTTTCCGTGAGTTGTGCTACTGCCATTGAGACTCTTCTAGGTCCTGGTTGGTTGTAGTGATCAAAGATATGATCCATTCTCCTCTCCCAATCTAGGTAAGCCTCGGGGTCTACTTTTCCTGCAAAACTTGGAGGAGTTAGTTTAACATCAGGATGAATTACCCGGTTGTAGGTGCGCTCATCTCCATCCTCATGATGTCTAGGAGGCATTCTTGGTCTCTGGTGAAGACCATATGGCTCAAAGCCATCATCTTCTGCCTCTGGTTGCCGTGGAGGTCCTCTCGGCCTATGGTGATAGTTATGAGGTTGTGTGTCCTCATCTCCATCTGGCTGGGGTTCCTCCTGTTCGTGCCGTGTCCTAAGGTGCTCAGGACCCTCAGGACGGTCTTGCTCAGCTCTCACGTGCCTTATGGCCTGGAATCTCACCGGTCTTTCCACGCGCTCCAACCTCTCGCCTATGGATGCGAGTTGTGTTTGGAGTGTGGTGAACATGGCCATCATGGCTTCGGTTGCTTCTCTATTTTCTTCTCCCATGGTGTGCTACAAAGAAAGAAGACAAGTTAGGATGCTCCTAAATTGTTAGGAGGGTTTTCTTTTTATAAGGGGTTCGAAAAAATGCAAAAAGGAAAAATCCTAAGGAAAGGAAATTCGAATAAAAGGAAAAAGGAAACTTCCTAGACAACTTGTGCTAGCTGTCCAATTCGAAATCTTTTGGGTATTTTCCTATTTTCTTTTCTTTTCTTTTCTTTTTAATTTAACTTAAAATTAATGGAAATATGAATTAAACAAAAAGGAAAACGTGAATGGCAATGCAAAAGTGAATCTAAACCCTAGTGATACACGTAGGAGGCTAGATGCACTCGGTTTGGAGTTTGAGGTTATTTTTTGATTTTTCTTGAATGCGACTTAAACTAATGCAAGAACTAAAAACAAAACAAGCAAAAGGATAGAAACAACCTGGTTTAGGAGCTTTAAGCTCTGATACCAAAATGATACAAGCCTCAATTCAAGGCTTGGATGCGCGTGGGCTGTTTGTAGAAGATTAGGTGAGAAACTCAACCTTAGGCTTCTGGATGGGGGTTTTCTGGTTGGTAAAAGATGGAAGGGTGAAGTGAACCACACGAGGGGTGATGAACCTCGTGATAAATCACAAACTTAGAGCTAGGAGGGCTGGTCTCAACTAGGTTCTAAGCGCACAAGCTTCTTTGAGAGAATAACTTGTAAAGAAAATTTGATCTTTATTAATTAGCAAAAAGGTTGTCGAACTACAATGCTGGAAGGAGCCTTATTAATATGCTCGACAGCTTGACCTTCTAGGGTCGACTCAAACAAAGAAAAGGAAAGTTTACAAAAGTGCACAAAAGGAAAAAGATACAAAAGTGTATAACCGAAAAAGGACCTATTCCTAAAATGTTCTTGACTCAAAAATGTAAAGTATCTAGATCCTACCCTGCAAAACAGAAAGAGGCATATATTCGAATTGAAACTTACCTTAACTTACCTCACGGCCAAGAAATGGAAGGTGGCCGTCCTTGTGGCATGCATGCGCCTTGCTCCTAGTCTTCGACTTGGAGTAGGGTTAAAAATCTTTGGGCCTTGACATCTCTTGCCACTAAAACCCAAGTCTCTGATGTTCCTTGTGTTGTTGAGAAACCTTTGGACTCTACTTTGCCCTTCTGGCCCATTATCCTTAGCTGATCTTCCTCTAGGAGCTTGTCGACCCATAAGCTGAATTTGTGGAAGAGTGCTCTTGATCTGCTTCTTGTCATTGCTCCTTGAGGTACCACTGGTGTAGATACTTCTTCTAGGTGCATGTCCTGGAGCTGGTAGCTCATTTGGTCCGAATCCTCTTGTGTGGAAGTGGAAATGCGCGTGTACTCGGCTGGATCGGCAGTACCGGCTGGATTGTGCGCGGTACTGGCCGGGATGCCTTCAGGACCGGCCAAGTTGATCCCGGTGTTAGCGGCATCACCAGAGGGACCGGCGGTGTCATCCACGTCCCCACCAAGTGTGCCGGAAGCTTGGGCCTCTCCGCCGGCGATGCTGACCGGTCTGGTCCTATAGGTCGAGGGTCCGGCGGTACTGCCTGGTCCGGCAGACGTGCCAGATGGTCCTGCTGTCTCGGGCAAGCTTCCTGGTCGGCCAGTCTTGTCTCCTGGCTGGATGTACGACCTGAAGTCCTCATCAAATAGATACAAAGAAGCGTTCAAGTACTCCAATCTAGCCAAAAGTGCACAATGCTATGCATTATGATTCATTTATAAGAATGATCACCTTGACTAGCCGATCAACTTCACATATCTGCATTAAATCATCTGTAACTTTTGATTTAAAGCTTAGAATGACACGAATCCAATACCTATATTAAGCTAGCTCAATTTTCCATATTGTGACAAAATTTGAGACACAAATAGATACGACAAAGCCTCCAAATAATCTAATCCCTCCTGAACTATGTGACGTCATTAAGTATGCTTCATTTCTAAGCTTTTAGTCAATGAGGACCAATGATCAGTTTGGAAAGATAATTTAACTGGCCGATCAACTTGACATGTACGCTCTAAATCGTCAGTATCTTTTCATTTAGAGCTAAAAATGACACGAATCCAATGCCCACGTTAAGCTGGCTGAATTTTCTATAATGGGATAAAATTTGAGACCGAAATAGATACGACAAAGCGTCCAAGTAATCCAATCTATCCCGAACTGCGTGTGTCATGCATTATGCTTCATTTGTAAGATTTTTACTCAATGAGCACCAATGATCAGTTTAGAATGATCACATTAATTGGCCAATCAACTTGACATGTCCGCACTAAATCATCAGTAACTTTTTATTTACAGCTCTGAATGACACGAATCTAATTCCCACATTAAGCTAGC
Organism: Pugionium cornutum; assembly: GCA_018901935.1. NCBI lineage: Eukaryota > Viridiplantae > Streptophyta > Magnoliopsida > Brassicales > Brassicaceae > Pugionium > Pugionium cornutum. The sequence goes on along the minus strand of CM032164.1, from coordinate 17,083,537 downwards.
TCAATTTTCTATATTGTGCAAAAATTTGAGACCGAAATAGATACGACAAATTGTCCATGTAATCCAATCTATCTCGAACTTTGTGATGCCATGCATTATACTTCATTTATAAGTCTTTTATTCAATGAGCACCAATGATCAGTTAAGAATGATCACTTTAACTAGCTGATAACCTTGACATGTCCGCATTAAATCGTCTGAACTTTTGATTTAGAGATCAGACTGGCATGAATCCAATGCTCACGTTAAACTAGATCAATTTTCTGTATTGTGAAAAAATTTGAAACAGAAATAGATACGACAAAGCGTCCATATAATCCAATCTATCCTGAACTGCTTGATGTCATGCATTATGCATCATTTATAAGCCTTAACTCAATGAGCACCAATGACCAGTTTAAAATGATCACTTTAACAGGCCGATCAACATGACATTTCGGCACTAAATCATCTATAACTTTTGATTTATGGCTGAGAATGGCACGAATCAAGTGCCCACGTTAAGCTAGCTCAATTTTGTATATTGTGACAAAATTTAAGATAGAAATAGATAAGACAAAGCGTCCAAGTAATCCAATCTATCCCTAACTGGGTGATGTCATGCATTATGCTTCATTTGTAAGCATTTACTGAATGAGCACCAGTTATCAGTTTAGAATGATCACTTTAACTGCCCGATCAACTTGACATGTCTGTTCTAAATTTTCTGAACTTTTGATTAAGAGGTCAGATTGGCACGAATCCAATGCCCACGATAAACCAGCTGAATTTTCTATATTGTGACAAAATTTGATACAGAAATAGATACGATAAAGCGTTCAAGTAATCCAATCTATCCCGAACTGCGTGATGTCATGCATTATGCTTCATTTATAAGCCTTTACTCAATGAGTACCAATGATCACTTTAACGGGCCAATCAACTTGACATGTCCGCACTATTTTGTCCGTAACTTTTGATTTAAAGCTTAGAATGACACGAATCCAATTTCCACGTTAAACTAGCTCAATTTTCTATGTTGTAACAAAATTTGAGACAAAAATAAATATGACAGTGTCCATGAAATCCAATCCAACCCAAACTGTTCAATGGCATGCATTATGCTTCATTGATATGCCTTTACTCACTTTGCACAAATGATCAGTTTAGAATGATAACTTTGACTAGGCGATTAACTTGACATGTCCACACTAAATCGTCCGTAACTTTTGATTTAGAGCTTAGAATAACATGAATCCAATGCGCACGTTAAACTAGCTCAATTTTCTATATTGTGACAAAATTTGACACAAAAATATATATGAAAAAGCGTTCAAGAAATCCAAACTAGCCAAAACTACGTGATGCCATGCATTATGCTTCATTTATAAGCCTTTACTCAATGAGCACCAATGATCATTTTAGAATGATCACTTTTACTTGCCGATCAACTTGTCATGTCCGCACTAAATCATCTCTAACTTTTGATTTAGAGCTCCGAATGACACGAATCCAATGGCCACGTTAAGCTAGCTCAATTTTCTATATTGGGACAAAACTTGAGGCAGAAATAGATATAAAAAAGCGTTCAAGTATCCAATCTAGCCAATACTCCGTGATACCATGCATTATTCTTCATTTCTAAGCCTTTACTCCATGAGCACCAACGATCAGTTAAGAATGATCACTTTAACTGTCCGATCAACTTAACATATGTGCACAAAATCGTCCATTACTTATGATTTATAGCTCAAAATGACACGTATCCAATGCCCACGTTAAGCTAGCTCAAGTTTCTAAATGGTGACAAAATTTGAGGTAGAAATAGATAAGACAAAGCATCCAAGTAATTCAATCTTTCCCGAACTTTTTGATTTCATGAATTATGCATCATTTATAAGTCTTTACTCAATGAGCACCAACGATCCATTTAGAAAAATCACTTTAACAGGCCAATCAACTTGACATGTCAGCACTAAATCGTCCGTAACTTTTGATTTAGAGCTCAGAATGACACGAATCCAATGCTCACATTAACCTAGCTCAATTTTGTATATTGTAACAAAATTTGAGACAGAAGTAGATACGAAAAACCATCCAAGTAATCCAATCTATCCCGAACTACGTGGTGTCATGCATTATGCTTCATTTGTATGACTTTACTCAATGAGCACCAATGATCTGTTTAGAATGATCACTTTAACTGGCCGATCAGCTTGACATGTTTGCACTAAATCGTTCGTAACTTTTGATTTAGAAATCAGAATGACATGAATCCTATGCACATGCTAAGCTAGCTCAATTTTCTATATTGTGACAAAATTGGAGACAAAAATAGATATGACAATGCATCCATGTAACCAATCTATACCAAACTGTGTGATGCCATGCATTATGCTTCATTTATAAGCCTTTACTCAATGAGCACCAATGATCAGTTTAGAAAGTTCACTTTAAATGGCCGATCAACTTGACATGTCCGCACTAAATCATCCGTATCTTTTCATTTAGAGCTCAAAATGACACGAATCCAATGCCCACGTTAAGGTAGCTGAATTTTCTATAATGGGATGAAATTTGAGACAGAAATAGATACGACAAAGCGTCCAAGTAATCCAATCTATCCTGAACTGCGTGATGTCATGCATTATGCCTAATTTGTAAGATTTTTACTCAATGAGCACCAATGATCAGTTTAGAATGATCACTTTAATTGGCCGATCAACTTGACATGTCCGCACTAAATCGTCAGTAACTTTTTATTTACAGCTCTGAATGACACGAATTTAATGCCCACATTAAGCTAGCTCAATTTTCTATATTGTTACAAAATTGGAGACCGAAATAGATACGACAAATCGTCCATGTAATCCAATCTATCTCGAAGTTTGTGATGCCATGCATTATACTTCATTGACAAGCCTTTACTCAATGAGCACCAATGATCAGTTAAGAATGATCACTTTAACTAGCTAATAACCTTGACATGTCCGCATTAAATCGTCCGAACTTTTGATTTAGAGATCAGACTGGCATGAATCCAATGCCCACGTTAAACTAGATCAATTTTATGTATTGTGAAAAAATTTGAAACAGAAATAGATACGACAAAGCATCCATATAATCCAATCTATCCTGAACTGCTTGATGTTATGCATTATGCATCATTTATAAGCCTTTACTCAATGAGCACCAATGATCAGTTTAAAATTATCACTTTAACAGGCCGATCAACTTGACATGTCGGCACTAAATCATCTATAACTTTTGATTTACGGCTCATAATGTCACGAATCAAGTGCCCACGTTAAGCTAGCTCAATTTTCTATATTGTGACAAAATTTAAGATAGAAATAGATACGACAAAGTGTCCAAGTAATCCAATCTATCCCTAACTGCGTGATGTCATGCATTATGCTTCATTTGTAAGCATTTACTGAATGAGCACCAATTATCAGTTTAGAATGATCACTTTAACTGCCAGATCAACTTGACATGTCTGCACTAAATTTTCTGAACTTTTGATTTAGAGGTCAGACTGGCACGAATCCAATGCCCACGATAAACTAGCTGAATTTTCTATATCGTGACAAAATTTGATACAGAAATAGATACGACAAAGCGTTCAAGTAATCCAATCTATCCCGAACTGCGTGATGTCATGCATTATGCTTCATTTATAAGCCTCTACTCAATGAGTACCAATGATCACTTTAACGGGCCAATCAACTTGACATGTCCGCGCTATTTTGTCCGTAACTTTTGATTTAAAGCTTAGAATGACACGAATCCAATGTCCAGGTTAAACTAACTCAATTTTCTATATTGTGACAAAATTTGAGACAAAAATAAATATGACAGTGTCCATGAAATCCAATCAAACCCGAACTGCTCGATGGCATGCATTATGCTTCATTAATAAGCCTTTACTCAATGAGCACAAATGATCAGTTTAGAATGATAACTTTAACTAGGCGATTAACTTGACATGTCCACACTAAATCGTCCGTAACTTTTGATTTAGAGCTGAGAATAACATGAATCCAATGCCCACGTTAAACTAGCTCAATTTTCTATATTGTGACAAAATTTGAGACATAAATATATACGAAAAAGCATTCAAGAAATCCAAACTAGCCAAAACTATGTGATGCCATTCATTATGCTTCATTTATAAGCTTTTACTCAATGAGCACCAATGATCATTTTAGAATGATCACTTTTACTTGCCGATCAACTTGTCAAGTCTGCACTAAATCATCTCTAACTTTTGATTTAGAGCTCCGAATGACATGAATCCAATGCCCACGTTAAGCTAGCTCAATTTTCTATATTCGGACAAAATTTGAGGCAGAAATAGATATAAAAAAGCGTTCAAGTATCCAATCTAGCCAATACTCTGTGATACCATGCATTATGCTTCATTTGTAAGCCTTTACTCCATGAGCACCAACGATCAGTTCAGAATGATCACTTTAAATGTCCGATCAGCTTCACACAAGTGCACAAAATCGTCCGTTACTTATGATTTATAGCTCAAAATGACATGTATCCAATGCTCAAGTTTCTAAATGGTGACAAAATTTGGGGTAGATACAGATAAGACAAAGCATCCAAGTAATCCAATCTGTGCCGAACTGTGTGATTTCATGAATTATGCATCATTTTTAAGTCTTTACTCAATGAGCACCAACGATCAAATTAGAAAAATCACTTTAACTGGCCGATCAACTTGACATGTCAGCACTAAATCGTCCGTAACTTTTGATTTAGAGCTTAGAATGACACAAATCCAATGCCCACATTAACCTAGCTCAATTTTGTATATTGTGACAAAATTTGAGACAGAAGTAGATAAGAAAAAGCATCCAAGTAATCCAATCTATCCCGAACTACGTGGTGTCATGCATTATGCTTCATTTGTAAGGCTTTACTTAATGAGCACCAATGATCTGTTTAAAATGATCACTTTAACTGGCCGATCAACTTGACATGTTTGCACTAAATTGTTCGTAACTTTTTATTTAGAGATCAGAACGACATGAATCCTATGCCCATGCTAAGCTAGCTCAATTTTCTATATTGTGACAAAATTGGAGACAAATATAGATACGACAATGTGTCCATGTAACCAATCTATACCAAACAGTGTGATGCCATGCATTATGCCTCATTTATAAGACTTTACTCAATGAGCACCAATGATCAGTTATGAGTGATCACTTTAACTGGCCGATAAACTTAACATGTCCACACTAAATCGTCCGTATCTTTGATTTAGAGCTCAGAATGACACGAATCCAATGCCCACGTTAAGCTAGCTCAATTTTCTATTTTGTGACAAAATTTGAGACTGAAATAGATATGAAAAAGTGTCCAAGTAATCCATTCTATCCGGAACTGCGGGATGTCATGCGATATTCTTCATTTGTAAGCCTTTTACTCAATGAGCACCAATGATCACTTTAATTTGCCGATTAACTTGACATATCTGCACTAAATAGTTCATAACTTTTGATTTAGAGCTCAGAATGACAGGAATCCAATGCCCATGTTAAGATAGCTCAATTTTTTATATTGTGAAAAAATTTGAGACAGAAATAGATACGATAAAGTTTCCATGTAATCCAATATGTCCCGAACTGAGTGATGCCATGCATTATGTTCATTTATAGGCGTTTACTCAATGAGGACAAATGATCGGTTTATAATGATAATTTTAACTAGGCGATCAACTTGAAATGTCCCCATTAAATCATCTGTAACTTTGATTTAGAGCTCAGGATAACAAGAATCTAACGCCCACGTTAAGCTAGCTCAAATTTATATATTGTGACCAAATTTGACAAAAAATAGATACGAAAAAGCAATCAATTAATCCAATCTAGCCAAAACCGTGTGATGCCATGCAGTATGCTTCATTTATTAGCCTTTACTCAATGAGCAGCAGTGATCACATTAACTGGGCGATCAGCTTGACATGTCCGCACTAAATCGTCTGCAACTTATGATTTAGAGCTCATAAGGACACGAATCCAATGCCCACGTTAAGCTAGCTCAATTTTCTATATTGTGACAAAATTTGTGACTGAAATAGATACGACAAAGCATCCAAGTAATCCAATCTATCCCGAACTGTGTGATGTCATGCATTATGGATCATTTATAAGCCTTTACTCAATGAGCACCAACAATAAGTTTAGAATGATCACTTTAACTGGCCGATCAACTTGACATGTTCGCACTAAATCGTCCGTAAATTTTTATTTAGAGCTCAAAATAACAATAATCCAATGCCCACGTTAAGCTAGCTCAATTTTCAACATTGTGACAAAATTTGAGATAGAAATAGATACGACAAAGTGTCCATGTAATCCAATATATTCCGAACTGCGTGATGCCATGCATTATGCTTCATTTATTGCCCTTTACTCAATAAGCACCAATGATCAGTTTAGAATGATCACATTAACTTGCAGATCAACTTGACATATCTGCACTAAATCGTCCATAACTTTTGATTTAGAGCTCAGAATGACAAGAATCAAATGCCCACGTTAACCTAGCTCAATATTTTATATTGTGACAAAATTTGAAACAAAAATAGATACGACAAAGTGTCCATGTAATCCAATTTGTCCAGATCTGACTGATGCCATGCATTATGCTTCATTTATTAGCCTTTCTCAATGAACCCAAATGATCAGTTTAGAATGATAACTTTAACTAGGCGATCAATTTGAGATATCCGCATTAAATCTTCTGTAACTTTTGATTTAGAGCTCAGAATAACACGAATCCAATGCCCTCGTTAAGCTAGCTCAATTTTCTATATTGTGACCAAATCTAACACAAAATAGATACAAAAAAGTGTTCAAGTAATCCAATCTAGCCAAAACTGCATGATGCCATGCATTATACTTCATTTATAAGCCTTTACTCAATGAACACCATGTTCAGTTTAGAATGATCACTGTAACTGGCCGATCAACTTGACATGTCTGCACCAAATTGTCCGTAACTCATGATTTATAGCTTAGAACGCACGAATCCAATGCCCACGTTAAGCTAACTCAAATTTCTATATTATGGCAAAATTTGAGATAGAAATAGATTCAAAAGCGTTCAAGTAATCCAATCTAGCCAAAACTGCATGATGCCATGCATTTTGATTCATTTATAAGCCTTAAGCACCAATGGTCAGTTTAAAATGATCACTTTATTTCGCCGATCAACTTGACATGTCCGCACAAAATCGTCCCTAACTTTTGACTTAGAGCTTAGAATGACACGAATCCAATGCCCACGTTATGCTAGCTCAATTCTCTATGTTGTAACAAAATTTGAGACAGAAATACATACAAAAAGCATTCAAGTAATCCAATCTATCCCGAATTGCGTGATGTCATGCATTATGCATCATTTATAAGTGTTTAGTCAATGAGCACCAATGATCAGTTTATAAAGATCACTTTAACTGGCCGATCAACTTGACATGTCCGCACTTAATCGTAGGTAACTTTTGATTTAGAGCTCAGAATGACACGGATCCAATGCCCACATTATGCTAGCTCAATTTCTATATTGTAACAAAATTTGACATAGAAATAGATATGACAAAGTATCCAAGTAATCCAATCTATCCCAAACTACGTGATGTCATGCATTATGCTTTATTTGTAACCCTTTACTCAATGAGCACCAATGATCTGTTTAGAATGATCACTTTAACTGGCCGATCAACTTGACATGATCGCACTAAATCGTTCGTAACTTTTTATTTAGAGCTCAGAATGACACGAATCCAATGCCCACATTAAGCTATCTCAATTTTCTATATTGTTATAAAATTTGAGACAGAAATATATACAATAAAGCGACCAAGTAATCCAATCTATCCCTAACTGCGTGATGTCATGCATTATGCTTCATTTGTAAGCCTTTACTGAATGAGAACCAATGAGCTGTTTAGAATGATCGCTTTAACTAAGTGATCAACTTGACATGTCCCCACTAAATCGTCCTTAACTTTTGATTTATAGCTCAGAATGACACGAATCTGATGCCCACGTTAAGCTAGCTCAATTTTCTATATTCTGACAAAATTTCAGACAGAAATAGATACGAGAAAGCGTCCAAGTAGTCCAATATATCCTAAAATGTGTGATGTCATGCATTATGCTTCATTTATAAGCCTTTACTCAATCAACACCAATGATCAGTTAAGAATGATCACTTTTACTGGCCGATCAACCTGATATGTTCGTACTAAATCGTCCGTAACTTATGATTTAGAGCTCAGAATGACACGAATCCAATGCCCACGTTAAGCTAGCTCAATTTTCTATATTCTGACAAAATTTCAGACAGAAATAGATACGACAATGCGTCCAAGTAATGCAATCTATCCCGAACAGTTTGATGTCATGCATTATGCATCATTTATAAGCCTTTACTCAATAAGCACCAACATTCAGTTTAGAATGATCACTTTAACTGGCCAATCAACTTGACATGTTCGCACTAAATCGTCCATAAATTTTGATTTATAGCTCAAAATAACACGAATCCAATGCCCACGTTAAGCTACCTCAATCTTCAATATTTTGACAAAATTTGAGATAGAAATAGGTACGACAAAGTGTCCATGTGATCCAATATATTCCAAACTGCGTGATGGCATACATTCTGCTTCATTTATAAGCCTTTACTCAATGAGCACAAATGATCAGTTTAGAATGATAACTTTAACTAGCGATCAACTTGACTTGTCCGCATTAAATCGTCCGTCAGTTTTAATTTACAGCTCAGAATAACACGAATCAAACGCCCATGTTAGGCTAGCTCAATTTTCTTTATTGCGACCAAATTTAACACAAAATAGATTTGAAAAAGCGTTCACATAATCCATTCTAGCCAAAACTGCGTGATGTCATGCATTATGCTTCATTAATAGGCCTTTACTCAATGAGCACCAATGATCAGTTTAAAATGGTCATTTTGACTGGCCGATCAACTTCACATGTCTGCACGAAATCGTTCCTAAAATTTGATTAAGAGCTTAGAATGACACGAATCAAATGCCCACGTTAATCTAGCTCAATTCTCTATGTTGTAACAAAATTTGAGATAGAAATAGATACAAAAAAGCGTTCAAGTAATCCAATCTAGCCAAAACTGCATGATCCCATGCATTATGCTTCATTTATAAGCCTTTACTCAATGATTACAAATGATCAGTTTAAAATGATCACTTTAACTGGCATATCAACTTGACATGTCCGCACTAAATCGTCCGTAAGTTATGATTTATAACTCTTAATGACACGAATCCAATGCCCACGTTAAGCTAGCTCAAGTTTCTATATGGTGACAAAATTTGAGATAGAAATAGCCTTCACTCAGTTTACATTTATAAGCCTTCATTCAATGAGCACCAATGATGAGTTTAGAATGATCACATTAACTGGCAGAACAACTTGAAATATCCGCACTAAATCATCACTAACTTTTGATTTAGAGTTCCGAATGACACGAATTCAATGCCCACGTTCAGCTAGCTCAATTCTCTCTGTTTTGACAAAATTTGAGACGAAAATAGATAAGATAAAGTATTCATGTAATCCAATCTATCCCAAACTTCGCGATGCCATGCATTATGCTTCATTTATAAGCATTTACTCAATGAGCACCAATGATCAGCTAAGAAGGATCAGTTTAACTGGGCGATCAACTTGACATGTCCACACTAAATCGTTCCTAACTTTTGATTTAGAGCTCAGAAGGACATGAATCCAATGCCCACGTTAAGTTAGCTCAATTTTATATATTGTGACAAAATATGAGACATAAATACATACAAAAACTGTTCAAGTAATCCAATCAAGCCAAAACTACGTGATGCCATGCATTATGCTTCATAGATAAGCCTCTACTCAATGAGTATAAATAATCAGTTAAGAACGATCACTTTAATTGCCCGATCAACTTGGCATATCCACACTAAATCGTCCGTAAATTTTGATTTAGAGCTCAGAATGACACGAATCCAATGCCCACGTTAAGCTAGCTCAATTTCTACACTGGGAAAAAGTTTGAGACATAAATAGATACGACAAATGTAATCCAATATATCCCAAACTGAGTGATGTCATGCATTATGCTTCATTTATATTCCTTTGCTCAATGACACCAATGATCAGATTAGAATGATCACTTTAACTGGCCGATCAACTTGACATGTCTGCACTAAATCGTCTGTAACTTTTGATTTAGAGCTCAAAATGATACGAATCCAATGCCCACGTTAAGCTAGCTCAATTTTTTTCTTTTATTGTGATAATTGTTAGGACTAAAAATGCTTCAACAAGTCCTCCCAGTAATCAAATCTTTCCCACACTATGTGATGTCATGCGCATTATGCTTCATTTATAAGCCTTTAATCAATGAGCACCAATGATCAGTTTATAATGATCAATTTGACTTGGTGATCAGTTCAAGAAGTCCTCCAAGTAAATTGTCTAAAATTTTTGATTTAGAGCTCATAATAACATGAATCGAATGCCCACGTTAAACTAGCTAAGTTTTCTATATTGTGACAAAATTTGAGACAAAAATAGATACAACAAAGGGTCCAAGAAATCCAATCTATCCCGAACTGCGTGATATAATGAATTATGCTTCATTTATAAAGCTTTACTCAATGAGCACCAATGATCAGTTTAGAATGATATGTTTAACTGGCTGATCAACTTGAAATGTCTGAACTAAATCATCTGTAACTTTTGATTTAGAGTTCAGAATGACACGAATTCAATGCACACGTTAAACTAGCTCAATTTTCTTTATTGTGACAAAATTTGAGACAAAAATATATACGAAAAAGTTTCCATGTAATCCAATATATCCCGAGCTGTGTGATGCCATGTATTAGGCTTCATTTATAAGCCTTTACACAATGAGCACAAATGATCAGTTTAGAATGATAACTTTAACTTGCCGATCAACTTGACATGTCCGCAATAAATTGTCCCTAACTTTTGATTTAGAGTTCAGAATGACACGAATCAATTTACTATATTTTAACAAAGTTTGAGACAAAGATATATACGACAAAGCTTCCAAGTAATCCAATCTATCTCCAACTACGTGATGTCATGCATTATGCTTCATTTATAAGCCTTTACTCAATGAACACCAATGATCAGTTTAGAATGACCACTTTAACTGGCCAATCAACTTGACATGTCCGCATTTAATCGTCTGTAACGTTTGATTTAGTGCTTAGAATAACAAGAATCCAACGCCAACGTTAAGCTAACTCAATTTTCTATGTTGTGACTAAATTTGAGACAAAAATAGATACGACAAAGGATCCATGTAATCCAGTCTATCCCGAACTTTGTGATACCATGCATTATGCTTCATTTATACGCTTTTACTCAATGAGCACCAACGATAAGTTTAGAATGATCACTTTAACTGGCCAATCAACTTGACATGTCCGCATTAAATCGTCCGTGACTTTTAATTTAGTGCTCAGAATGAGACGAATCCAACGCCCATGTTAAGCTAACTCAATTTTCTATAGTGTGACTAAATTTGAGACAAAAATAGAGACGACAAAGCCTCCATGTAATCCAATCTATCCCGAACTGTGTGATACCATGCATGATGCTTCATTTATATGCTTTTACTCAATGAGAACCAATGATCAGCTTAGAATGATCACTTTAACTGGCCGATCAACTTGACATGTACGCACTAAATCGTTCGTAGCTTTTGACTCAGAGCTCAGACTGACACAAATACAATGCCCACGTTAATCTAGCTCAATGTTTTTATATTCTAGTAAATTTTAAGACTAAAATTGCTTCAACAATTCCTCCAAGTAATCAAACCTTTCCAAAACTACGTGGTGTCATGCATTATGATTCATTTATAATCCTTTAATCAATGAGCACCAATGATCAGTTTAGAATGTTCAATTTAACAAGGCGATCAACTTGACATGTCCGCACTAAATCGTCCATAACTTTTGATTTAGAGCTCAGAATGATACGAATCCAATGCCCACGTTAAGCTAGCTCAATTTCTATATCTTGAAAAAATATGAGACCATAATAGATACGACAAAGCATCCATGTAATCCTATCTACCCCAAAATACGTGACACCATGCACTATGCTTCATTTATAAGCCTTTACTCAATGAGCACCAATGATCAGTTAAGAAAGATCACTTTATCTAACCGATCAACTTAACATATCTGCACTAAATCGTTCGTAACTTTGAATTTAGACATCAGAATGACACGAATCCAATGCCCATGTTAATCTAGCTCAATGTTTAATATTGTGATAAAATGGAAGACAACAATTGCTTCGACAAGTCCTCCAAGTAATCAAATCTATCCAAGACTGCATGATGTCATGCATTACGTTTCATTTATAAGTCTTTACTCAATGCGCACAAATGATCAATTTAGAATGATTAATTTAACTGGGCGATCAACTTGACATGTCTGCAGTAAATCGTTCATAAATTTTGATTTATAGCTCATAACGACACAAATCAAATGCCCACATTAAGATAGCTCAACTTTCTATATTGTGACAAAATTTGAGACAGAAATAGATACAAAAAAAACGTTTAAGTAATCCAATCTAGCCAAAACGGTGTGATGTCATGCATTATGCTTCATTTATAAGCCTTTACTCAATGAGCACCAATGATCAGTTTATAATGATCACTTTAACTAGGCGATCAAGTTAACATGTCCCCACTAAATTGTCCGTAACTAATGATTTAGAGCTGAAAATAACACGAATCCAATGGCCATGATAAGCTAGCTCAATTTTCTATACTCTGACAAAATTTGAGACAAAATAGATACGACAAAGCATACAAGTACTCCAATCTATCCCGAACGGCGTGATATCAGGCATTACACTTTATTTATAAGCCTTTACTCAATGAACACCAATGATCAGTTTAGAATGATCACTTTAACTGGCCGATCAACTTGAAATGACGGCACTAAATCTTCCGTAACTTTTGATTTAGAGTTCATAATGACACGAATCCAATGCCCACTTTAAGCTAGGTCAATTTTCTATATTTTAACAAAGTTTGAGACAGAGATAGATACGACAAAGCTTCCAAGTAATCCAATCTATCCCCAACTACGTGATGTCATGCATTATGCTTCATTTATAAGCCTTTACTCAATGAGCACCAATGATCAATTTAGAATGACCATTTTAACTGGCCGATCAACTTGACATGTCCGCATTAAAACGTTCGTAACTTTTTTTTTAGTGCTCAGAATGACACGAATCCAACGCCCACGTTAAGCTACCTCAATTTTCTATATTGTGACTAAATTTGAGATAGAAATAGATACGAGTAATCCAATCTATCCCGAATTGTGTGATACCATGCATTATGCTTCATTTATATGCCTTTACTCAATGAGCTCCAATGATTAGCTTAGAATGATCACTTTAACTGGCCGATCAACTTGACATGTCTGCACTAAATCATTCGTAACTTTTGATTTAGAGCTAAAAATGACACGAATGCAATGTTCACGTTAAGCTAGCTCAATTTTTCTATATTGTGACAAAATTTGAGACATAAATAGATTCAACAAAACGTCCATGTAATCCAATCTATCCCAAACTGCGTGATGTCATGCATTATGCTTCATTTATAAGTCTTTAACTGGCCGAAAAACTTTGACATGTCCACACTAAATCGTACGTAACTTTTGATTTGCAGATTAGAATGGCACGAATACAATGCCCGTCAATAAGCTAGATCAATTTTCTATATCGCGAATAAATTTGAGCAGAAAGAGATACGAAAAAGTGTTCAAGTAATCCAATCTAGCCAAAACTGTGTGATGCCATTCATTATGCTTCATTTATAAGCCTTTACGCAATGAGCATCAATGACAAGTGTAGAATGATCACTTTAAATGGCCGTTCAACTTGACATGTGCGCACAAAATCGTCTGGAACTTTTGATTTACAGCTAAAAATGACACAAATCCAAAGCCCACGTTAAGCTAGCTCAATTTTCTATATTGTGACAAAATTTGAGACAAAAATAGATACAACAAAGTGTCCAAGTAATCCACTATATCTCAAACAGCGTGAGGACATGCTTGATTCTTCATTTATATGCGCTTACTTAATGAGAACCAATGATCACTTTCACTAGGCGATCAACTTGACATGTCCATACTAAATCGTCCGTAACTTTTTATGTAAAGCTCAGAATAACATGAATCCAATACCAATGTTAAGCTAGCTCAATGTCTATATTGTGACAAAATTTGAGATAGAAACAGATACTACAAAGCGTCCATGTAATCCAATCTATCCAAACTGCTTGGTGCCATGCTTTATGCTTCATTTATAAGACTTTACTCAATGAACACCAATGATCAGTTTAGAATTATCACTTTAACTGGCTGATCAACTCCACATGTCCGTACTAAATCGTCCGTAAATTTAACTGGTCGATCAACTCCACGGTAAGCTATCTCAATTTTCTATGTTGTGACAAAATTTGTGGCTGATGTGATACGAAAAAGCGTTCAAAGAATCCAATCTAGCCAAACTTGCGTGATGCCATGCATTATGCTTCATTTATAAGCTTTTACTCAATTAGCACTAATGATCAGTTTAGAATTATCACTTTAACTGGCCGATTTAGAGCTCAGAATAACATGAGTCACTTTAACTGGCCGATTTAGAATTATCACTTTAACTGGCCGATTTAGAATTATCACTTTAACTGGCCGATGACATGTCCACACTAAATCGTTCCTAACTTTTGATTTAGTGCTCAGAATGACATGAATCCAATGCCCACGTTAAGGTAGCTCAATTTTATATATTGTGACAAAATATGAGACATAAATACATACAAAAACCGTTCAATTAATCAAATCTAGCCAAAACTACGTGATACCATGCATTATGTTTCATATATAAATACCATTAATAAGTTAAGAACGATCACTTTAATTGCCCGATCAACTTGACATGTCCAGACTAAATCGTCCGTAAATTTTGATTTAGAGCTCAGAACGACACAAAAAATCAATTCTCACGTTAAGCTAGCTCAATTTCTATATTGGGACAAATTTTAAGACATAAATAGATACGACAAATGTAATCCAATCCATCCCGAACTGTGTGATGTCATGCATTATGCTTTATTTATATGCCTTTGCTCAACGAGCACCAATGATTAGATTAGAATGATCACTTTAACTAGCTGATCAACTTGACATACCCGCACTAAATCGTCCGTAACTTTTTATTTAGAGCTCAAACTGATACGAATCCAATGCATATGTTAAGCTAGCTCAATGTTTTTATATTGTGATAATTTTTAGGACTAATTGTTTCAACAAGTTCTCCCAGTAATCAAATCTTTCCAAAACTACGTGATTTCATGCATTATTCTTCATTTATAAGCCTTTAATCAATGGGTATGAATGATCATATTAGAATGATCAATATGACTGGGTGATCATTTCAACAAGACCTCCAAGTAAATTGTCTATAATTTTTGATTTATAGCTCATAATAACACGAATCGAATGCCCATGTTAAGCTAGCTAAAGTTTCTATATTGTGACAAAATTTGAGACAAAAATAGATACAACAAAGGGTCCAAGAAATCAAATCTATCCCGAACTGCGTGATATCATGAATTATGCTTCATTTATAAGGCTTTACTCAATGAGCACCAATGATCAGTTTAGAATGATCAGTTTAACGGACTGATCAACTTGACATGTTGGAACTAAATCGTCCATAACTTTTGATTTAGAGCTCGGAATGACAGGAATCCTATGCCCATGTTAAGATAGCTCAATTTCTATATTTTGACAAAATTTGAGACAGAAATAGATAAGACAAAGCATCCATGTAATCAATCAATCCCGAACTGCGTGATGTCATGCATTATGTTTCATTTATAAGCCTTTGCTCAATGATCAGTTTAGAATGATGACTTTAACTGGCCGATCAACTTGACATGCCCGCACTAAATTGTCCGTAACTTTTGATATAGAGCTCAGAACAAGACGAATCCAATGTCCATGTTAAGCTAGCTCAGTTTTCTATATTGTGACAAAATTTGAGAGAGAAATATATACGACAAAGCTCCCAAGTAATCCAATCTATCCCAAACTTCGTGATGTCATGCATTATGCTTCAATTATAAGTCTTTACTCAATGAGCACCGATGATCAGTTTAGAATGATCACTTTAACTAGCTGATCAACTTCACATGTCCGCACTAAAGCGCCTGTAACTTTTGATTTAGAGCTTAGAATGACACAAATCTAATGCCCACGTTAAGCTAGCTCAATTTTCTATATTTTGATAAAATTTGAGGCAGAAATAGATAAGAAAAAGCATCCATGTAATCCAATCTGTCCCGAACTGTGTGATACCATGCATTATGCTTCATTTATAAGCATTAACTCAATGAGCACCAATGATTAGTTTAGAATGATCACTTTAACAAACCAATCAACTTGACATGTCCGCATTAAATCATCCGTAACTTTCGATTTAGAACTAAAGCTTACACGAATCCAACGCCAACGGTAAGCTAGCTTGATTTTATATGTTGTGAAAAAATTTTAGATAAAAATAGATACGAAAAACTTTTCAAGTAATCAATTCTAGCCAAAACTACATGATGCCATGCATCATGTTTCATTTATAAGCTTTTACTCAATGAGCACCAATGATCAGTTTAGAATGATCCTTTTAACTAGGCGATCAACTTGACATGTACGCACTAAATCGTCCGTAACTTTTGATTTAGAGCTCAGAACAAGACGAATCCAATGTCCTTGTTAAGCTAGCTCAATTTTCTATATTGTGACACAATTTGAGACAGAAATAGATATGAAAAAGCGCCCAAGTAATCCAAACTATCCCGAACTGTGTGATGCAATGTATTATGTTTCATTTATAAGCCTTTACTCAATGAGCACCAATGATTAGTTGAGAATGATCATTTTAACTGGCCGGTCAACTTCACATGCCCGCGCTAAATCATCTGTAACTTTTGATTTAGAGCTCAGAATGACACGAATCTAATACCCACATTAAGCTAGCTCAATTTTCTATATTTATACAAATTTTGAGACATAAATCGGTAAGACAAAGCGTCCATGTAATCTAATCTATCCCGAACTGCGTGAAGCCATGCATTATGTTTCATTTATAAGCCTTTACTCAATGAGCACCAATGATCAGTTTAGAATGATTACTTTAACTGCCCGATCAACTTGACATGTCAACATTAAATAATCCGTAACTTATGATTTAGACCTAAAACTGACGCAAATCCAAAGCCCACGTTTAGCTAGCTCGATTTTCTATATTGTTACAAAACTTGAGACAGAAATAGATACGAAATAGGGTTCAATTAATCCAATCTAGCCAAAATTGCGTGATGTCATGCATTATGATTCATTTATAAGTCTTTACTCAATGAGCACAAGTATTAGTTTAGAATGATCACTTGAACTAGGCGATCAACTTGACATATCCGCATTAAATCGTCGTAACTTTTGATTTAAAACTAAGAATAACATGAATCCAATGCCCATGTTAAGCTAGCTCAATTTTCTATATTTTGACAAAATTCGAGACACAAATAGATACGACAAAGCGTCCATGTAATCATATCTATCCCAAACTACGTGATGACATGCATTGTGCTTCATTTATAAGCTTTTACTCAATAAGCACCAATGATCAGTTTAGAATGATCACTTTAACTGCCCCATCAACTTGTCATGTCCGCATTAAATCGTCTGTAACTTATGATTTAGAGTAAAAACTGAAGCGTATCCAATGCCCACGTTAAGGTAGCTCAATTTTCTATATTGTGACTAAATTTGAGACAGAAATAGATATCAAAAAGTATTCAAGTAATCCAATCTAGCCAAAACTGTATGATGCCATGCATTATGCTTCATTTATAACCCTTTACTCAATGAGCACCAATGATCAGTTTAGAATGATCAATTTAACTGCCCGATCAACTAGACATGTCCACATTAAATTGTCCATAACATATGTTTTAGAGCTAAAACTGACACGAATCCAATACCCACGTTAAACTAGCTCAATTTTCTATATTGTGACAAAATTTGAGACAGAAATATATAAGACAAAGCATCCATGTAATCGAGCCTATCCCAATCTTTGTGATGTCATGCATTATGCTTCATTTATAAGCCTTTACTCAATGAGTACCAATGATCAGTTTAGAATGATCACTTTAATTGCCCGATCAACTTGACATGTCCGCATTAAATCATCTGTAACTTTTGATTTAGAGCTATAACTTACACGAATCCAATGCTCACATTAAGCTTGCTCACTTTTCTATATTTTGACAAAATTTGAGAGAGAAATAGATACGACAAAGCTTCCAAGTAATCCAATCTATCTTGAACAGCGTGATGTCATGGATTATGCTTCATTTACAATCCTTTCCTCAATGAGCGCCAATGATCAATTTAGAATGATCACTTTAACTTTCTGATAAACTTGACATGAATCATAATGAAATGAATCCAATGTGACGTTAAGCAAGCTCAATTTTTTATATTGCTAACAATTTTGAGACAGAACTTGATACGACAAAGGGTCCCAGTAATCCACTCTTTCGCAAACTGCATTTACGACAAAGCGTCCCATGTTTTATGCTTGATTTATAAGCATTTACTTAATGAGTACCAATGTCAGTTTAGAATGGTCACTTTAACTAAGCGATCAACTTGACATGTCAGCACTAAATCGTTCATTACTTTTGATTTAGAGCTCACAATAACACCAATCAATTCCCACGTTAAGCTAGCTCAATTTTCTATATTGTGACAAAATTTGAGACAGAAATAGATATGAAAAAGCGTTCAAGTTATCCAATCTAGCCAAAACTGTGTGATGCCATGCATTATACTTCATTTATAATCAATGAGCACCAATGATCAGTTTAGAATGATCACTTTAACTGGCCGATCAACTTGACATTTCCACATTAAATCATCCGTAACTTTTGATTTAGATCTCTGAATGACATGAATCCAATGCCCACGTAAAGGTAGCTCAATTTTCTATATTGTGACAAAATTTGAGACAGAAGTAGACACGAAAGCGTCCAAGTAATCCAATCTATCCCGAACTGCGTGATGCCATGCATTATGCTTCATTTATAAGCATTTACTCAATGAGCACCAATGATCAGTTCAGAATGATCACTTTAACTGGCCGATAAACTTAATATGCCCGCACTAAATCGTCCGTAAGTTTCTATTTAGAGCTCAGAATGACACGAATCCAATGCCCACGTTAAGCTAGCTGAATTTTCTATATTGTGAAAAAATTTGAGACAAAAATAGATATGAGCGTTCAAGTAATCCAATCTAGCTAAAACTAAGTGATGTCATACATTATGATACATTTATAAGCCTTTACTCCATGAGAACCAATGATCAGTTTAGAATGATCACTTTTACTGCCCGATCAACTTGACATTTCCGCATTAAATCATGCTTAATTATGATTTACATCTTAAATTGACACAAATCCAATGCCCGCGTTAAGCTAGCTTCATTTTCTATATTCAAACAAAATTTGAGAGAGAAGTAGATATGACAAAGCGTCCAAATAATCCACTCTATTGCATACTGTGGGATGCCATACTTTATGCTTCATTGATAAGCGTTTACATAACGAGTACCAATGATCAGTTTAGAATGATCACTTTTACTCAATGAACACCTATGATAAGTTTAGAATGATGACTTTAATTGCCCGATAAACTTGACATTTCCGTATTAAATCATCTGTAACTTATGATTTACAACTAAAACTTATACGGATCCAATGCCCACATTTCACTAGCTCCATTTTCTATATCGGGAGAAAATTTGAGACACAAATAGATAAAACAAAGCGTCCAAGTAATCCAATCTATCCTGAACTGTGTGATGTTATGCATTATACTTCATTTATAAGCGTTTACTCAGTGAGCACCAATGATCAATTTTGAATAATCACTTTAACTGGCCGATTAACTTGACATGTTTGTAGTAAATCGTCCATAACTTTTGATTGAGAGCTCAGAATGACACGAATCCAGTGCCCACGTTAAACTACTCAGTTTCTATATTGTTACTAAATTTGAGACAAAAATAGATATGGCAAAGCGTTCATGTAATCAAATCTATCCTGAAATAAGTGATGCCATGCATTATGCCTCATTTATATGCCTTTACTGAATGAGCACCAATTATCAGTTTAGAATGATCATTTTAATTGGCCGATCAACTTGACATGTCCACACCAAATCGTCCGCAACTTTTGATTTAGAGCTCACAATGAAACGAATCCAATGCCACGTTAAGCTAGCTAAATTTTTTATATTGTGCATAAATTTGAGATAGGACTAGATACAACAAAGCGTCCAAGTAATCCACTCAATCGCAAGCTGTGTGATGCCATGCTTTATGCTTCATTTATAAGCATTTACTTAATGAGTACCAATGATCAGTTTAGAATGATCACTTTCACTAGGCGATCAACTTGACATGTCCGCACTAAATCATTCGTTACTATTGATTTAGAGCTCAGAATAACACCAATCAATTGCCCACGCTAAGCTAGCTCAATTTTCAATATATTGACAAAATTTGAGACCGAAATAGATACGTAAAAGCGTTCAAGTAATCCAATCTAGCCAAAACTGCGCGATGCCATGCATTATGCTTCATTTATAAGCCTTTACTCAATGACCACCAATGATCAGTTTAGAATGATCACTTTGACTGACCGATCAACTTGACATGTCCACACTAAATCCTTCGTAACTTATGCTTTAGAGCTCAGAATTACATGAATCCAATGCCCATGTTAAGCTAGCTCTATTTTCTATATTGTGACAAAACTTGTGACGAAATTAGATACGACAAAGCTAGCAAGAAATCCAATCTACCCCGTACTGCGTGATATCATGCATTATGCTTTATTTATAAGCATTTACTCAATGAGCACCAATGATCAGTTAGAATGATCACTTTAACTGGCCGATCAACTTGATATGCCCGCACTGAATCGTCCGTAACTTTGGATTTAGAGCTCAGAATGACACGAATCCAATGCCCACGTTAAGGTAGCTCAATGTTTTATATTGTGAAAAAATTTGAGATAGAGCTAGATACGACAACGCGTCAAAGTAATCCACTCTATCCCAAACTATGTGATGCCATGCTTTATGCTTCATTTATCTACGTTTACTTAACGAGTACAAATGATCAGTTTAACTAGGCGATCCACTTGACATGCACATTAAATTCTCCGTAATTTTTTATTTGGAGCTCAGAATAACACGAATCCATTGCCCACGTTAAGGTAGTTCAATTTTCTATAGTGTGACAAAATTTGAGACAAAAATAAATATGAATAACCGTTCAAGTAATCCAATCTAGCTAAAACTGCGTTATGTCATCCATTATGATTCATCAATAAGCCTTTACTCAATGAGCACCATTAATCAGTTTAGAATGATCACTTTAACTGCCCGATCAACTTGATATTTCCGCATTAAATCGTTCGGAACTTATGATTTACAGCTTAAACTAACACGAATCCAATGCCCACGTTAACCTAGCTCAATTTTATATATTGAGGCAAAATTTGCGACAAAAATAGATACGACAAAGCGTCCAAGTAAACCACTCTATCCCAAACTGTGTGATGTAATGCTTTATGCTTTATTTATAAGCCTTTACTTAACATGTGCATATGATCACTTTTAATAGGCGATCAACTTGAAATGTCCACACTAAATCGTCTGTAACTTTTGATTTAGAGCTCAGAATAACACGAATCCAATGCCCACATTAAGGTAGCTCAATTTTCTATATTGTGGCAAAATTTGAGACAGAAATAGATATGAAAATGGGTTCAAGTAGTCCAATCTAGTTAAAACTGCGTGATGCCATGCATTATGCTTCATTTATAAGCCTTTAGTCAATGATCACCAATGATCAGTTTAGAATGATCACTTTAACTGGCCGATCAACTTGACATGTCCATACTTAATCGTTCCTAACTTTTGATTTAGAGCTCAGAATAACATGAATCCACTGCCCACGTTAAGATAGCTCAATTGTCTATATTGTGACAAAATTTGAGATAGAAGTAGATATGACAAAGCGTCCAAGTAATCCAATCTATCCCGAACTGCATGATGTCATGCATTATGTTTCATTTATAAGCGTTTACTGAATGAGCACAAATGATTAGTTTAGAATGATCACTTTAACTGGCCTATCAACTTGATATGCCCTCACTAAATCTTCCGTAACTTTTTATTAAGAGATCAGATTGACACGAATCTAAGGCCCACGTTAAACTAGCTCAATTTTTTATATTGTGAAAACATTTGAGACAGAACTAGATACGACAAAGCGTCCAAGTAATCAACTCTATCCCAATCTGTGTGATACCATGCTTTATGCTTCATTTATAAGCGTTTACTTAACAAGTACCAATGATCAGTTCATAATGATCACATTAACTAGGCGATGAACATGATATGTCCGCACTAAATTGTCTGTAACTTTTGATTTAGAGCTAAGAATAACACGAATCCAATACCCACGTTAAGGTAGCTCAATTTTATATATACTGACAAAATTTGAGATAGAAATAAATATGAAAAAGCGTTCAAGTAATCCAATCTAGCTAAAACAGCGTGATGCCATGCATTATGCTTCAATTATAAGTCATTACTCAATGAGCACCGAAGATCAGTTTAGAATGATCACTTTAACTGCCCGATCAACTTTACATTTCCACATTAATTCATCTGAAACTTATGATTTAGAGCTAAAACTGATACGAATCCAATGCCCACATTAAGCTAGCTCAATTTTCTATATTGAGACAAAATTTGAGATAGAATTAGATACGACAAAGCGTCCCAGTAATCCAATCTATCCTGAACTGCATGATGTAATGCATTATGCGTCATTTATAAGCCTTTACTCAATGAGCACAATGATCAGTTTAGAATGATCACTTTAACTGGCCGATCAACTTGATATGTTTGCACTAAATCGTTCGTAACTTTTGATGTAAAGCTCTGAATGACACGAATCCAATGCACACGTTAAGCTAGCTCAATGTCTATATTGGTGACTAAATTTGAGACAAAAATATATACGACAAAGCATCCATGTAATCCAATCTATCCCAAACTGTGTGATGCCATGCATTATGCCTCAATTATATGCCTTTACTCAATGAGCACAAATGATCAGTTTAGAATGATCACTTTAATTGGCCAATAAACTTGACATGTCCGCACTAAATCGTCCGTAACTTTTGATTCAGAGCTCACAATTAGAAGAATCCAATGCCACGTTAAGCTAGATAAATTTTTTATATTGTGAACAAATTTGAGACCGAACTAGATACAAAAAAGCGTCCAAGTAATCCACTCTATCGTAAACTGCATGATGCCATGGTTTATGCTTCATTTATAAGCATTTACTTCATGAGTACCAATGACCAGTTTAGAATGATCACTTCAACTAGGCGATCAACTTGACATGTCGCACTAAATCATCCATAACTTTTGATTTATAGCTCAGAATAACACTAATCAATTGCCCATGTTAAGCTAGCTCAATTTTCTATATTGTGACAAAATTTAAGACGGAAATATATATATGAAAAAGTGTCCATGTTATCCAATCTATCCCGAACTTTGCTATGCCATGCATTATGATTCATTTGTAAGCTTTTACTTAATGAGCACCAATGATCAGTTTAGAATGATCACTTCAACAGCACGATCAACTTGACATGTCCGCACTAAATCGTCCGTAACTTTTGATTTAGAGCTTAGAATGAAACTGATGAGGACATCAGGTCGTACATCCAGCCAGGTGACCAGACTGGCCGACCAGGAAGCTTGCCCGAGACAGCAGGACCATCTGGCGCACCTGCCGGACCAGGCAGTACCGCCGGACCTTCGACTTATAGGACCAGACCGGTCAACATCGCCGGCGGAGAGGCCCAAGCTTCCGGCACACTTGGTGAGGACGTGAATGACACCGCCGGTCCCCGTGATGACACCGCCGACTCCGGGATCAACGTGGCCGGTCCTGAAGTCATTCCGGCCAGTACCGCGCACAATCCAGCCGGTACAGGCCATCCAGCCGAGTACACGCGCACTTCCACTTCTACACAAGAGGACTCGGATAAAATGAGCTACCAGCTCCAGGACATGCACTTAGAGGAAGTCTCAACACCAGTAGTACCTCAAGGAGCAATGACAAGAAGCAGATCAAGGGCGCTCTTCCACAAATTCAGCCTATGGATCAACAAGCTTCTAGAAGAAGATCGACTAAGGACAATGGGCCAAAAATACAAGGAAGAGTCCAATAGCTTCTCAACAACACAAGGGACATCAGAGACTTGGGCTTTAGTGGCAAGAGAGGTCAAGGCCCAGAGATTTGTAACCCTACTCCAAGTCGAAGACTAGGAGCAAGGCGCGTGCATGCCACAAGGACGGCCACCTTCCATTTCTTGGCCGTGAGGTGAGTTAAGGTAAGTTGACATTCGAATATATGCCTCTTTCTGTTTTTCAGGGTAGGATCTAGTTGCTTTACATTTTTGAGTCAAGAACATTTTAGGAATAGGTCCTTTTTCGGTTATGCACTTTTGTATCTTTTCCTTTTGTGCACTTTTGTAAACTTTCCTTTTTCTTTATTTGTGTCGACCCTAGAAGGTCAAGCTGTCGAGCATATTAATAAGGCTCCTTCCAGCATTGTAGTTCGACAACCTTTTGATTATTAATAAAGTAGAACTTTTTCCCTACGAGCTTTCTCTCAAGAGAGACTTGTGTGCTTAGAACCTTGTTGAGACCAGCCCTCCTAGCTCTAAGTTTGTGATTTATCACGAGGTTCATCACCCCTCGTGTGGTTCACTTCACCCTTCCACCGTTTACCAACCAGAAAACCCCTATCCAGAAGCCTAAGGTTGAGTTTCTCACCTAATCTTCTACAAACAGCCCACGCGCATACATCCTTGAATCAAGGCTTGTATCATTTTGGTATCAGAGCTTAAAGCTCCTAAACCAGGTTGTTTCTATCCTTTTGCTTGTTTTGTTTTGTGTTCTTGCATTAGTTTAAGTCGCATTCAAGAAAAAAAAAAATAACCTCAAACTCCAAACCGAGTGCATCTAGCATCCTACGTGTATCACTAGGGTTTAGATTCACTTTTTGCATTGCATTCACGTTTTCCTTTTTGTTTAATTCATATTTCCATTAGTTTTAAGTTAAATTAAAAAGAAAACAAAAAGAAAAGAAAAGAAAATCGGAAAATACACAAAAGAATTCGAATTGGACAGCTAGCACAAGTTGTCTAGGAAGTTTCCTTTTTTTCGAATTTCCTTTCCTTAGGATTTTCCTTTTTGCATTTTTTCAAATCCCATATAAAAAGAAACTCTCCTAATAATTTAGGAGCACCCTAATTATCTTCTTTCTTTGTAGCACACATGGGAGAAGAGAATAGAGACGCAGCTGAAGCCATGATGGCCATGTTCACCACACTCCAAACACAACTCGCATCCATAGGCGAGAGGTTGGAGCGCGTGGAGAGACCAGTAAGATTCCAGGCCATAAGGCACGTGAGAGCTGAGCAAGACCGTCCTGAGGGTCCTGAGTACCTTAGGGCACGGCACGAACAGGAGGAACCCCAGCCAGATGGAGATGAGGACACGCAACCTCATAACTATCACCATAGGCCGAGAGGACCTCCACGGCAACCAGAGGCAGAAGATGATGGCTTTGAGCCATATGGTCTTCACCAGAGACCAAGAATGCCTCCTAGACTTCATGAGGATGGAGATGAACACACCTATAACCGGGTAATTCATCCTGATGTTAAACTAACTCCTCCAACTTTTGCAGGAAAAGTAGACCCGAGGCTTACCTAGATTGGGAGAAGCGAATGGATCATATCTTTGATCACTACAACCAACCAGGACCTAGGAGAGTCTCAATGGCAGTAGCACAACTCACGGACAATGCCCTCATCTGGTGGGATCGTGAGGTATCTGACAGAAGGAGGAAGAGAATGAGACCCGTAGACTCATGGGTCGACATGAAAGACCTCATGCGACAAAGGTATGTTCCACCTTACTTTCATAGGGATTTGCAACGACGTTTTCGTACTCTTAAGCAGGGTACCAGATCAGTAGAGGAGTACTATGAAGAGTTCGAGAGGTTAAGGAACAGATTGGAGGTCAATGATGATGAAGAAGCATTGATGGCACAATTCTTGGATGGACTCCAAGAAAGGATAAGCTGCAAGGTGGAAAGGCAAATCTACAACGACTTCAAGGACTTGTTCCACCTATCTGTGCAAGCTGAACAGCACATCAAACGTAAGAGCCAAGACATCCGCAGCAAGCCTAAGACACCTTGGGCACCAAGCAACATGCCTAAGACCGTAGACAAAGGCAAAGGCGTAGAGATCGAGTCAAGGTTCAAGAGCAAGCCTCCTGAACCCACCCGTGACCAGAGAGAGCCTGGTAAGTCTTCTAACCCTCAAAGATCACGTGACATAACTTGTTTCAAGTGTAGGGGACGTGGACACATCTCAAGAGAGTGCCCAAACAACCGAGTCATGCTGATTACAGAGGCAGGAGAATATGAGTCCCAAGATGAAGAGGACAGTGAACCAGAAGGAGAGTACGGTGACATTGAGTACCCTGATGTGGGGGAAGTGCTGGTCACTAGACGTATCCTCAGTGCAATGGTGGATCCTTCAGAGACCATCCAAAGGGAGAACATCTTCCACAGCCGTTGCACCATCAAAGGGAAGGTATGTAACCTCATCATAGATGGTGGTTCTTGCACTAACGTTGCTAGTGCGTATATGGTTGATAAGCTAGGTCTAGAGAGGACACGGCATCCTCGACCATATAGACTGAGATGGCTCGATGACAAAGTGGAGCTCAAGATTCATGAGCAAGTAACTGTGCCATTCAGTGTGGGCAAGTACCAAGACCAGGTCGTGTGCGACGTGGTGCCCATGCAAGCTGGCCATCTTCTACTAGGAAGACCATGGCAATTTGACAAAGAGACCAGGCATGATGGCGAACCAATCTATACACCTTCGTGCATGACAAGAGAAAGGTCAGCCTAGCTCCTCTTACACCTGCCCAAGTACATGAGCTACAACTCCAAATGAGTAAGGAAAAGAAACTTGTCAAGTCTAACTTTCTTATCAACCTAGTCATGTCCGGAGAGCTTTAGCCTCGAAGGACTTAATGTTACTAATGGTTTTCAAGGAAGTGTTGAGTATAGAACAGGGACAGGTAGAGCTACCTCATGAAGTAGCAACACTCCTCAACAAATTCCAGGATGTATTTCCAGAGGAGATACCAGCAGGCTTGCCTCCTTTACGTGGCATAGAACACCAGATTGATCTAGTGCCCGGAGCAGCCCTGCCCAACCGACCAGCCTACCGGATGAGTCCAGAGGAGTCCAAAGAGCTTGAGAAGCAAGTCAAGGAGCTCCTGGAGAAAGGATATGTTTGAGAGAGCCTCAGTCCATGTGCTGTACCAGTGCTGCTAGTGCCCAAGAAGGATGGGACTTGGCACATGTGTATGGACTGCCGAGCCATCAACAACATCACAGTCAAGTATAGGCATCCAATACCACGACTGGATGACATGCTAGATGAGCTGAGTGGAGCCACGGTCTTCTCCAAGATAGACCTCAAAAGTGGATACCACCAGGTAAGAATGAAGGAAGGTGATGAGTGGAAAACCGCTTTCAAGACAAAGCAAGGACTCTACGAGTGGACAGTCATGCCATTTGGCTTGACTAATGCCCCAAGCACCTTCATGCACCTTATGAACCAAGTTCTTAGGGCGTACATCAGTAAGTTCGTAGTAGTTTATTTTGATGACATTTTGGTTTATAGTAAGTGCCTACGGGAACACCTCACACATCTTGAGATGGTACTTAAAACCCTTCGACAAGAAGAGCTTTATGCCAATCTCAAGAAGTGCACCTTTTGTACTGATAAGCTTGTCTTTTTAGGTTTTGTTGTGAGTTCACAGGGCCTACAGGTTGATGAAGAGAAGATTCGAGCCATACAAGAATGGCCAACACCAGGAAACATCAGCCAAGTGAGGAGCTTCCACGGACTGGCCAGCTTCTATAGGAGATTCGTGCCCAACTTCAGCAGTATTGCCTCACCACTGACGGCAGTAGTGAAGAAGAACGTGGGATTCAGCTGGGGAGAAGCTCAGGAGAAGGCATTCAAGGCCTTGAAGGACAGCCTTACACACGCACCAGTGTTAGTCCTTCCCGACTTCAACAAGACGTTTGAAGTGGAGTGTGATGCCTCTGGAATAGGCATAGGAGCAGTGCTAACCCAAGGAGGGAGGCCAGTGGCATACTTCAGTGAGAAACTAGGTGGTGCCTCACTGAACTACCCCACTTATGACAAGGAGCTCTATGCCCTTGTCCGAGCATGGGAGACTTGGCAGCATTACTTGCTGTCCAAGGAGTTTGTGATCCACACTGATCACGAGACTCTCAAACACCTCAGAGGGCAAACCAATCTCAAGAGGAGACATGCCAGGTGGATGGAGTTCATAGAAACCTTCCCGTACATCATCAAGTACAAGAAGGGCAAAGATAATGTGGTAGCCGATGCACTATCAAGGAGGTTTGCCTTGATATCAACAATGGAGGCAAAGGTCCTAGGATTCGAGCACATCAAGGATCTATACAAGGATGATCCTGACCTTGCTGAGAGCTACAAGGAGTGTAGCACAGGGAGTCATGGCAAATTCTACATCCATGAGGGATTCTTGTTCCGAGAAAGAAGACTGTGCATACCACATGGATCACTAAGGGAGCTTATCATCCGAGAAGCTCATGGAGAAGGACTCATGGGCCACTTTGGTGTCGACAAGACTCTAGCAGTGGTCAAGGAGCACTTCTACTGGCCACACATCAAGAGGACAGTAGAAGCACATTGTGCAAGGTGCATTACTTGCAAGAAGGCAAAGTCCCGAGTGCAACCTCACGGGTTGTATCTCCCACTGCCCATACCAACACATCCATGGGTGGACATCTCGATGGACTTTGTTCTAGGTCTGCCCAAGATCAACCACAAAGATGCAATCTTTGTAGTGGTGGACAGATTCTCCAAGATGGCACATTTCATCCCATGTGCCAATGTCCATGATGCCACACAAACAGCTGAGCTGTTCTTCAGGGAGATAGTACGGCTTCATGGAGTGCCAAGGACCATCGTATCAGATAGGGACACCAAGTTCCTCAGCCATATCTGGAGGACCCTTTGGAGAAAACTAGGCACGAAGCTACTCTTCTCAACCACTTGCCATCCTCAAACCGATGGCCAAACTGAAGTTGTCAACAGGACCCTATCAACTCTTCTCAGAACAACACTAGGGAAGAACCTAAAGACTTGGGTGGAGTGCCTGCCATTCATTGAGTTCGCCTACAACCGAGCCGTGCACTCAGCAACCAAGAAGACCCCATTTGAAGTGGTATACGGTTTCAACCCTCTCACCCCATTGGAGCAAACACCACTGCCACCAGCTGAGATGACCAACCTCAACGGAGCATCCAAAGCAGAGTTCATAAGGAGGTTACACCAGAAGGTAGCAGAGAATTTGGAGAAGAGGACCAGAACGTACGTGACTCATGCCAACAAAGGAAGAAAGGAGGTGATCTTTCAACCAGGCGATTGGGTGTGGCTACACCTACGGCAGGAGAGGTTCCCAAACCTAAGGAGTTCCAAGCTAGCACCAAGAGGAGATGGACCATTCAGAGTGCTCGAGAGGATCAACAACAACGCCTACCGGATCGAGCTGCCAGGTGAGTTTAATGTGTCCAATACGTTCAATGTTACTGACTTGGCCCCTTTCCATGCAGATGATCCAGTTTTGAGGACAAAACCTACTGAAGAGGGAGGGAATGATGAGGACATCAGGTCGTACATCCAGCCAGGTGACCAGACTGGCCGACCCGGAAGCTTGCCCGACACAGCAGGACCATCTGGCGCGCCTGCCGGACCAGACAGTACCGCCGGACCTTCGACCTATAGGATTAGACCGGTCAACATCGCCGGCGGAGAGGCCCAAGCTTCCGGCACACTTGGTGGGGACGTGAATGACACCGCCGGTCCCCCTGATGACACCGCCGACTCCGGGATCAACTTGGCCGGTCCCCCGAGACTTGTGCGCTTAGAACCTAGTTGAGACCAGCCCTCCTAGCTCTAAGTTTGTGATTTATCACGAGGTTCATCACCCCTCGTGTGGTTCACTTCACCCTTCCACCGTTTACCAACCAGAAAACCCCTATCCAGAAGCCTAAGGTTGAGTTTCTCACCTAATCTTCTACAAACAGCCCACACGCATACATCCTTGAATCAAGGCTTGTATCAGAAACGAATCCAATGCCCACTTTAAGCTAGCTCAATTTTCTATATTGTGACAAAATTTGAGACAACAATAGATACGACAAAGCATCCATGTAATCCAATCTATCCCGAACTGCGTGATGCCATGCATTAGGCCTCATTTATATATCTTTACTCAATGAGCACCAATGATCAGTTTAAAATGATCACTTTAATTGACCGATCAACTTGACATGTCCGCACTAAATCGTCTGTAACTTTTGATTTAGAGCTCATAATGACACGAATCCAATGCCCACATTAAGCTAGGTCAATTTTTTATATTGAGAGGAAAATTTTGACATAAATAGATACAAATAGGCATTCAAATAATCCAACGCAGCCAAAACTGCGTGATGCCATGCATTATACTTCATTTATAAGCCTTTCTCAATGAGCACCAATGATAAGTTTAGAATGATCAATTTAATTGGCTAATCAACTTGACATGTGCACCCTAAATCGCCTGTCACATTTGATTTAGAGCTCAGAATGACATGAATCCAATGCCCACGTTAAGCTAGCTCAATTTTCTATATTGTGACAAAATTTGAGACAGAAATAGATACGACAAAACGTCCATGTAATCCACTCTATCCCAAACTGCGTGATGCCATGCTTTATGCTTTATCTATTAGAGTTTACTTAATGAGTATCAGTGATCAGTTTAGAATGATCACTTTAACGAGGCGATCAACTTGATATGTCCGCACTAAATTGTCCGTAACTTCTGTTTTGAAGCTCAGAATAACACAAATCCAATATCCACGTTAAGGTAGCTCAATTTTTATATTGTGACAAAATTTGAGATAGAAATAGATATGACAAAGCGTTCAACTAATCCAATCTAGCCAAAACTGCGTGATGCCATGCATTTTTTCCACATATAAATCTTTACTCAATGAGCACCAATGATCAGTTTAGAATGATCACTTTAACTGCACGATCAACTTGACATTTCCACATTACGTTGTCGGTAACTTATGTTTTAGAGCTAAAACTGACTCGAACCCAATGCGTCCGTTAAGCTAGCTCAATTTTCTATATTGTGACAAAATTTGAGACATAAATAGATAGGACAAAGCGTCCAAGAATTCCAATCTATCCTTAACTCCGTGATGTCATGCATTATACTTCATTTATAAGGTTTTACTCAATGAGCACTGATGATTAGTTCAGAATGATCAGTTTAACGGGCCGATCAACTTCACATGTCCACACTAAATCATCCAATGCCCATGTTAAGCTTGCTTAATTTTCTATGTTTTGAGAAAATTTGAGGCATAATTATATTCAAAAAGGCGTTCAATTAATCCAATCCAGCCAAAACTGTTGATGCCATGCATTATGCTTCATTTATAAGCCATGCATTATTCAATGAGCCCCAATGATCAGTTTAGAATGATCTCTTTAACTGGCCGATCAACTTGACATGTCCGCACTAAATCGTCCCTAACTTTTGATTTAGAGCTCAGAATGACATGAATCCAATGCCGAGGTTAAGCTAGCTCAATTTTCTATATTGTGACAAAATTTGAGACATAAATAGATACGAAAAAGCATTCGAGTAATCCAATCTATCCCGAGCTGCATGCTGTCATACATTATGCTTCATTTATAAGCCTTTACTCAATGAGCACCAATGATCAGTTTAGAATAATCACTTTAATTGGCCAATCATTTTGACATATCTGCAATAAATCATCCGTAACGTATGATTGGGAGCTCAGAATAACACGAATGTAATGCCCACTTTAACTAGCTCAATATCTATATTGTGACAATTTTGAGACAGAAATATGACAAAGTGTCGAAGTAACCCAATCTATCACAAACTTCATGATGTCATGCATTATGCCTCATTTATATGCATTAACTCAATGAGCACCAATGATCAGTTTAGAATGATCACTTTAACTAGCCGATCAACTTGAAATGTCCACACTAAATCATCCGTAATTTTTGATATAGAGCTTAATGACACGAATCCAATGCCCACATTAAGGTAGCTCGATTTATATATTGTGAAAAAATCTGAGATCGAAATAGATACGTCAAAGCATCCATGTAATCCAATCTATCCCGAACTGCGTGATGCCATGAAATATGCTTCATTTCTATGCCTTTACTCAATAAGCACCAAGATCAGTTTAGAATGATCCCTTTAACTAGCTGATCAACTTGACATGTCTGCACCAAATCGTTTGTAACTTTTGATTTAGATCTCAGAATGACATGAATCCAATGCCCATGATAAGCTAACTCAATTTTCTATATTGTGAAAAAATTTAAGAGAAAAATAGATACGAAAAAGTTTCTAAGTAATCCAATATATCCCGAACTGCGTGATGGCATTCATTATGCTACATTTATAAGCTTTTAATTAATGAGCACCATTGATCAATATAGAATGATCACTTTAACTGGTCGATCAACTTGACATGTCCACACTAAATCGTTCATATCTTTTTATTTATAGCTCAAAATGACACGAATCCAATTCCCACGTTAAGCTATAATAATTTTCTGTAATATAACAAAATTTGAAACAGAAATAGATACGAAAAACTGTCCAAGAAATTCAATCTCTCTGAAACTGTGTGATGTCATGCATTATGCTTCATTTATAAACTTCTACTCAAAGAGCACCAATGATTGTTTTAGAATAATCATATTTACTAGCCTATTAACTTGACATGTCCGCATTAAATCATATGTAAATTTTGATTTAGACCTCGGAATGGCACGAATCCAGTGCCCATGTTAAGCTAGCTCAATTTTCTATATTTTGACAAAATTTGAGACAGAAATAGATATGACAAAGCATCCAAGTAATCCAATCTATCCCGAACATCATAATGCCATGCTTTATGCTTCATTTATAAGCGTTTACTTTATCAGCACCAATGGTCAATTAGAATGATCACTTTAACTGGCATAGAAATTTTACATGTCTGCACTAAATCATATGTAACTTATGGTTTAGAGCTCAAAATGACATGAATCCAATACCCACGTTAAGCTAGCTCAATTTTATATATTTTGAAAAATTATAGACAAAAATAGAGACGACAAACGTCCAACAAATCCAATCTTTCCCAAACTATGTGATGTCATGCATTATGCTTCATTTATAAGTTTTTAATCAATGAGCACCAAATATCAGTTAAGAACGATCATTTTGACTTTCCAATCAACTTGACATATCCACACTAAATAGTCTGCACTAAATAGTCCGTAATTTTTGATTAAGAGCTGAGAAAGACATGAATCCAATGCCCACATTAAACTAGCTCAATTTTTAATATTGTGAAAAAGTTGAGACATAAATGGATACGAAAAACTGTTCAAGTAATCCAATCTATCCCGAACTGTGTGATGCCATCCATTATGTTTCATTTAAAAGCCTTTACTCAATGAACACCAATGATCAGTACAGAATAATCATTTTAACCACCCGATCAACTTTACATGTATGCACCAAATCGTTCGTTACTTTTAATTTAGAGCTCAGAATGACATGAACCAATGCCCATGATAAGCTAACTCAATTTTCTATATTGTGACAAAATTTAAGACAAAAATAGATACGAAAAAGCGTTTAAGTAATCCAATCTATCCCAAACTGCGTGATGACATTCATTATTCTACATTTATAAGCCTTTACTTAATGAGCATCAATGATCAGTTTAGAATGATCAATTTAACTGGAAGATCAACTTAACAGGTCTGCACAAAAATGTCCATAACTTTTGATTTATAGCTCAAAATGATACGAATCCAATTCCCACATTAAGTTTCACAATTTTCTATATTGTGACAAAATTTGAAACAGAAACAAATAAGAAAAACCGTCCAAGTAATTCAATCTACCCGAACTTATGTGATGCCATGCATTATGATTCATTTATAAGCCTTTACTCAACCACCACCAATGATCACTTTAGAATAATCATATTAACTGGCCTATCAACTTGACATGTCCGCACTAAATCGTATGAAACTTTTGATTTAGACTTCGGAATCACATGAATCCAATTCCTATGTTAAGCTAGCTCAATTTTCTATATTTTGACAAAATTTAAGATAGAAATAGAGATGAAAAATTTTCCAAGTAATCCAATCTATCCCGAACTTCGTAATGCCATGCTTTATGCTTCATTTATAACGTTTACTTTATCAGCACCAATGGTCAGTTTAGACTGATCACTTTAACTGGCCTAGAAACTTTACATGTCCGCACTAAATCTTTTGTAACTTATGATTTAGAGCTAAGAATGACATGAACCCAATGCCCATGTTAAGCTAGCTCAATTTTCTATATTTTGACAAAATTATAGACAGAAATAGAGATGAAAAAGTGTCCAAGTAATCTAATCTATTCCAAAGTGCGTGATGCCATGCATTATGCTTCATTTATAAGCTTTTAATCAATGAGTACCAATGATCAGTTAAGAATTATCATTTTAACTGGCCAATCAACTTGACATTTCCGCACTAAATCATCCGTAACTTAAGATTTAGAGCTCAGACTGACACGAATCCAATGCCCACGATAAGCTAGCTCAATTTTCTATATTGTGACAAAATTTGAGACAAAAAAGATACAAAAAAGTGTCTAAGAAATCCAATCTATCCCGAACTGTGTGATGGCATTCATTATGCTTCATTTATATGCCTTTACTCTATGGGCACCAATGATCAGTTAAGAATGATCATTCTTAACTGATCATTGGTGTTCATTGAGTCAAATCTTATAAATGAAGCATAATGCATGGCATCACGCAGTTTGAGGTAGTTGGATTACTTGGACACTTTGTCGTATCTAGTTTTGTCTCAAATTTTGTCACAATATAGAAAAATGAACTAGCTTAATGTGGGCATTGGATTCGTGTCATTCTGAACTTTAAATCAAAAGTTATGGACGAATTAGTGCAAACATGTCAAGTTGATCGGCAAGTTAAAATGATCATTCTAAACTTATCATTGGTGCTCATTGAGTAAAAGCTTCTAAATCAAGAATAAAGCATGGCATCATGCAATATGGGATGGATTGGATTACTTGGACGCTTTGTCGTATCTATTTCTGTCTAAACTTTTATCAAAATATAGAAAATTGAGCTAGCTTAACGTGGGCATTGGATTCATATCATTTTAAGCCCTAAGTCAAAAGTAACTAATGATTTAGTGTGGACATGACAAGTTAATCGGCTAGTTAAAGTGATCATTCTAAACAGATCATTGGTGCACATTGAGTAAAGGCTTATAAATGAAGCATAATTCATGGCATCAAACAGTTTTAGATAAAATTGATTACTTGAACGCTTTTTCATATCTATTTTGTCTCAGATTTTGTTACAATACAGAAAATTGAGCTAGCTTAACGTGGGCATTAAATTCGTGTGTTTCTGAACTCTAAATCAAAAGTTACAAACGATTTAGTGCGAATACGTCAGGTTGATCGGGCAGTGAGAAGGATCATTCTAAATTGATCATTGGTGCTCATTGAGTAAAAGCTTATAAATGAATAATAATGCATGGCATCACGCAATTCGGGATGGGTTGGATTACTTTGACGCTTTGTCGTATCTATTTCTGTCTCAAATTTTATCAAAATATAGAAAATTCAGCTATTTTAACGTGGGCATTGGATTCATGTCATTTTAAGCACTATATCAAAAGTTACAAATGATTTAGTGCGGACATGTCAAGTTGATCGGCTAGTTAAAGTGATCATACTAAACTGATCATTGGTGCACATTGAGTAAATGCTTATAAATGAAGCATAATGCATGGCATCAAACAGTTTTATATAGATTGGATTACTTGGACGCTTTATCGTATCTATTTTTGTCTCAACTTTTGTTTCAATATAGAAAATTGATCTAGCTTAACGTTGGCATTGGATTCGTGTCATTCTGAGCTCTAAATCAATGCGGACTATTTAGTGCGGACATATCAAGTTGATTGGCAAGTTAAAATGATAATTCTAAACTAATCATTGGTGCTTATTAAGTAAAAGCTTATAAATGAAGCATAAAGCATGGCATCAAGCAGTTTGGATGAATTGGATTACTTGGACGCTTTGCCGTCTCTATTTCTGTCTCAAATTATTTCAAAATATAAAAAATTGAGCTAGATTAACGTGGGCATTGTAATCGGGTCATTTTGAGCTCTAGATCAAAACTTACGGAAGATTTAGTGGGGACATGTCAAGTTTATCGGCCAGTTAATATGATTATTCTTAACTGATCATTGGTGCTCATTGAGTCAAAGCTTATAAATGAAACATGATGCATGATATCACGCAGTGTGGGATAGATTGGATTACTTGAATGCTTTGTCGTATCTAGCTTTGTCTCCAATATTGTCACAATATAGAAAATTGAACTAGCTTAATGTGGACATTGGATTCGTGTCATTCTCAGCTATAAATCTAATGTTATGTACGATTTCTTACGGAAATGTCAAGTTGATCGGCCAGTTAAAGTGATCATGCTAAACTGATAATTGGTGCTCATTAAGTAAAGGCTTTTAAATGAAGCATAAAGCAAGGCATCACGCATTTTGGAGTAGATGGGATTACCTGAATACTTTGTTGTCTCAATTTCTATATTAAATTTAGTCAAAAATATTGAAAATTGAGCTAGCTTAACATGGGCATTGGATTCGTGTCATTCTTAGGTCTAAATCAAAAGTTACGGACGATTTAGTGTGGACATGTCAAGTTGATCAGCCAGTTAATATGATTATTCTAACTGATCAATGGTGCTCATTGAATCAAGGCATATAAATGAAACACAATGCATGGCATCATCCAGTTTGGGATAGATTGGATCACTTGGACGTTTTGTCTTATATTATTTTATCTCAAATTTTGTCCCAATATTGAAAATTGAAATAGTTTAATATGGGCACTGGATTCCTGTCATTCCGAGCTATAAATCAAAAGTTATGGATGAATTAGTGCGGACATGTCAAGTTTATCGGAAAGTTAAAAGGATCATTCTAAACTGATTATTGGTCCTCATTGAGTAAAAGCCTATAAATGAAGAATAATGCATGGCGTCACGTAGTTTGGGATGGATTGGATTACTTGGATGCTTTCATATCTATTTATGCCTCAAAGTTTGTCACAATGTAGAAAATTGAGCTAGCTTAACATGGGCACTGGATTCGTGTGTTTGTGAGCTCTAAATCAAAAATTACGGACGATTTAGTGCGAACATGTCAAGTTGATCGGGCAATTAAAATGATCATTCTAAACTGATCATTGGGTGCTCATTGAGTAAAAGCTTCTAAATGAACAATAATGCATGGCATCACGCAATTTGGGATGGATTGGATTACTTGGACGCTTTGTCGTATCTATTTATGTCTCAAATTTTATCACAATATAGAAAATTGAGCTAGCTTAACGTGGGCATTGGATTCCTATCATTTTAAGCCCTAAATCAAAAGTTATGAATGATTTAGTGCGGACATGTCAAGTTAATCGGCTAGTTAAGGTGATCATTCTAAACTGATCATTAGTGCACATTGAGTAAAGGCTTATAAATGAAGCATAATGCATGGCATCAAACAATTTTAGATAGATTGGATTAGTTGGACGCTTTGTCATATCTATTTTCGTCTCAAATTTTGTTACAATATAGAAAATTGAGCTCACTTAACGTGGGCATTAGATTCATGTGTTTCTGAACTCTAAATCAAAAGTAAAGGACGATTTAGTGCGAATATGTCAGGTTGATCGGGCAATTAGAAGTATCATTCTAAACTGATCATTGGTGCTCATTGAGTAAAAGCTTATTAATGAATAATAATGCATGGCATCACGCAATTTGGGATGGATTGGATTACTTTGTTGCTTTGTCGTATCTATTTCTATCTCAAATTTTATCAAAATATAGAAAATTGAGCTAGTTTAACGTGGGTATTGGATTCATGTCATTTTAAGCCTTATATCAAAAGTTACGAATGATTTAGTGCAGATATGTCAAGTTGATCGGATAGTTAAAGTGATCATACTAAACTGATCATTGGTGCATATTGAGTAAAGGCTTATAAATGAAACAGAAAGCATGGCATCAAGCAGTTTGGATCGATTGGATTTCTTGGATGCTTTGTCGTCTCTATTTCTGTCTCAAATTCTGTCAAAATATAGAAGATTGAACTAGCTTAAAGTGGGCACTGGATTCGAGTCATTCTGAGCTCTAAATCAAAAGTTACGGACGATTTAGTGCGGATATGTCAAGTTAAACGGCCAGTTAGTATGATTATTCTAACTTGATCGTTGTTGCTCATTGAGTCAATGCCTGTAAATGAAGCATAATCCATAGCAGCACGTAATTTGGGATAAATTGGATTACTTGGACGCCTTGTCGTATCTAGTTTTGTCTCAAATTTTGTCACAATATAGAAAATTAAATTAGGTTAATGTAGGCATTGGATTCGTGTCATTCTGAGATATAAATCAAAAGTTATGGACGAATTGGTGCAAACATGTCAAGTTGATCGGCAATTTAAAAAGATCATTCTAAACTGATTATTGGTGCTCATTGAGTAAAAGCTTATAAATGAAGAATAATGCATGGCAACACACAATTTGGGATGGATTGGATTACTTTCACAATTTTTCATATCTATTTCTGTCTCAAATTTTATCAAAATATAGAAAATTGAGCTAGCTTAACGTGGGCATTGGATTCGTGTCATTTTAAGCACTATATAAAAAGTTACGGATGATTTAGTGCGAACATGTCAAGTTGATCGGCTAGTTAAAGTGATCATACTAAACTGATCATTGGTGCACATTGAGTAAAGGCTTATAAATGAAGCATACTGCTTGGCATCAAACAGTTTTAGATAGATTGGATTATTTGGACGCTTTGTCGTATCTATTTCTGTCTCAATTTTTATTTCAATATAGAAAATTTAGCTAGCTTAATGTTCGCATAGGATTCGTGTCATTCTGAGCTCTAAATGATGCAGACTATTTAGTGCGGACATGTCAAGTTGATTGGCAAGTTAAAATGATCATTCTAAACTATTCATTGGTGTTCATTATGTAACAGCTTATAAATAAAGCATAAAGCATGGCATCAAGCAGTTTGGATAAATTGGATTACTTAGACGCTTTGTCGTCTCTATTTCTGTCTCAAATTGGTCAAAATATAGAAAATTGAGCTAGGTTAATGTGGGCACTGAATTCGTGTCATTTTGAGATATAAATCAAAAGTTATGGACGAATTAGTGCAGACATATCAAGTTGATCGCCAATTTAAAAGGATCATTCTAAACTGATTATTGGTGATCATTGAGTAAAAGCTTATAAATGAAGAACAATGCATGGCATCAAGCAGTTTGGGATGGATTGGATTACTTTGACGCTTTGTCGTATCTATTTCTGTCTCAAATTTTATTAAAATATAGAAAATTGAGCTACCTTAGTGTGGGCATCGGATTCGAGTCATTTAAGCCCTATATCAAAAGTTACGAATAATTTAGTGCGGACATGTCACGTTGATCGGCTAGTTAAAGTGCTCATACTAAACTGATCATTGGTGCACATTGAGTAAAGGCTTTTAAATGAAGCATAATACACAACATGAAACAGTTTTAGATAGATTGTATTACTTGGACGCTTTGTCGTATCTATTTTTGTCTTAATTTTTGTTTCAATATAGAAAATTGAGCTAGCTTAACGTTGGCATTGGATTCATGTCATTCTGAGCTCTAAATCGATGCGAACTTTTTAGTGCGGACATGTCAAGTTGATTGGCCAGTTAATATGATTATTCTAACTGATCAATGGTGCTCATTGAATCAAGGCGTATAAATGAAACACAATGCATGTCATCATCCAGTTTGGGATAGATTGGATCACTTGGACGTTTTGTCTTATATTATTTTATCTCAAATTTTGTCCCAATATTGAAAATTGAACTAGTTTAATGTGGGCACTGGATTCCTGTCATTCTGAGCTATAAATCAAAAGTTATGGATAAATTAGTGCGGACATGTCAAGTTTATCGGAAAGTTAAAAGGATCATTCTAAACTGATTATTGGTCCTCATTGAGTAAAACCCTATAAATGAAGAATAATGCATGGCGTCACGTAGTTTGGGATGGATTGGATTACTTGGATGCTTTCGTATCTATTTATGTCTCAAAGTTTGTCACAATGTAGAAAATTGAGCTAGCTTAACGTGGGCACTGGATTCGTGTGTTTGTGAGCTCTAAATCAAAAATTACGGACGATTTAGTGCAAACATGTCAAGTTGATCGGGCAATTAAAATGATCATTCTAAACTGATCATTGGGTGTTCATTGAGTAAAAGCTTCTAAATGAAGAATAATGCATGGCATCACGCAATTTGGGATGGATTGGATTACTTGGACGCTTTGTCGTATCTATTTATGTCTCAAATTTTATCACAATATAGAAAATTGAGCTAGCTTAACGTGGGCATTGGATTCCTATCATTTTAAGCCCTAAATCAAAAGTTATGAATGATTTAGTGCGGACATGTCAAGTTAATCGGCTAGTTAAGGAGATCATTCTAAACTGATCATTGTTGCACATTGAGTAAAGGCTTATAAATGAAGCGTAATGCATGACATCAAACGATTTTAGATAGATTGGATTAGTTGGACGCTTTGTCATATCTATTTTCGTCTCAAATTTTGTTACAATATAGAAAATTGAGCTAACTTAACGTGGGCATTATATTCGTGTGTTTCTGAACTCTAAAAAAAAAGTAAAGGACGATTTAGTGCGAATATGTCAGGTTGATCGGGCAATTAGAAGGATCATTCTAAACTGATCATTGGTGATCATTGAGTAAAAGCTTATTAATGAATAATAATGCATGGCATCACGCAATTTGGGATGGATTGGATTACTTTGACGCTTTGTCATATCTATTTCTATCTCAAATTTTATCAAAATATAGAAAATTGAGCTACTTTAACATGGGTATTGGATTCATGTCATTTTATGCCTTATATCAAAAGTTACGAATGATTTAGTGCAGATATGTCAAGTTGATCGGATAGTTAAAGTGATCATACTAAACTGATCATTGGTGCATATTGAGTAAAGGCTTATAAATGAAACAGAAAGCATGGCATCAAGCAGTTTGGATCGATTGGATTTCTTGGATGCTTTGTCGTCTCTATTTCTGTCTCAAATTCTGTCAAAATATAGAAGATTGAACTAGCTTAAAGTGGGCATTGGATTCGAGTCATTCTGAGCTCTAAATTAAAAGTTATGGACGATTTAGTGCAGATATGTCAAGTTCAACGGCCAGTTAATATGATTATTCTAACTTGATCGTTGTTGCTCATTGAGTCAATGCCTGTAAATGAAGCATAATCCATGGCAGCACGTAGTTTGGGATAAATTGGATTATTTGGACGCTTTGTCGTATCTAGTTTTGTCTCAAATTTTATCACAATATAGAAAATTAAACTAGGTTAATGTAGGCATTGGATTCGTGTCATTCTGAGATATAAATCAAAAGTTATGGACGAATTAGTGCAAACATATCAAGTTGATTGGCAATTTAAAAAGATTATTCTAAACTGATTATTGGTGCTCATTGAGTAAAAGCTTATAAATGAAGAATAATGCATGGCATCACACAATTTGGGATGGATTGGATTACTTTCATGATTTTTCATATCTATTTCTGTCTCAAATTTTATCAAAATATAGAAAATTGAGCTAGCTTAACGTGGGCATTGGATTCGTCTCATTTTAAGCCCTATATAAAAGGTTACGAATGATTTAGTGCGAACATGTCAAGTTGATCGGCTAGTTAAAGTGATCATACTAAACTGATCATTGGTGCACATGGAGTAAAGGCTTATAAATGAAGCATAATGCTTGGCATCAAACAGTTTTATATAGATTGGATTATTTGGACGCTTTGTCGTATCTATTTCTGTCTCAATTTTTATTTCAATATAGAAAATTTAGCTAGCTTAATGTTGGCATAGGATTCATGTCATTGTGAGCTCTAAATGATGCAGACTATTTAGTGCGGACATGTCAAGTTGATTGGCAAGTTAAAATGATCATTCTAAACTAATCATTGGTGTTCATTATGTAACAGCTTATAAATAAAGCATAAAGCATGGCATCAAGCAGTTTGGATAAATTGGATTACTTGGACGCTTTGTCATCTCTATTTCTGTCTCAAATTCTGTCAAAATATAGAAAACTGAGCTAGGTTAATGTGGGCACTGGATTCGTGTCATTTTGAGATATAAATCAAAAGTTATGGACGAATTAGTGCAGACATGTCAAGTTGATCGCCAATTTAAAAGGATCATTCTAAACTGATTATTGGTGATCATTGAGTAAAAGCTTATAAATGAAGAACAATGCATGGCATCACACAGTTTGGGATGGATTGGATTACTTTGACGCTTTGTCGTATCTATTTCTGTCTCAAATTTTATTAAAATATAGAAAATTGAGCTACCTTAGTGT
Source organism: Pugionium cornutum (assembly GCA_018901935.1). NCBI lineage: Eukaryota > Viridiplantae > Streptophyta > Magnoliopsida > Brassicales > Brassicaceae > Pugionium > Pugionium cornutum. The sequence goes on along the minus strand of CM032164.1, from coordinate 17,040,481 downwards.
GGGCATCGGATTCGAGTCATTTAAGCCCTATATCAAAAGTTACGAATAATTTAGTGCGGACATGTCAAGTTGATCGGCTAGTTAAAGTGCTCATACTCAACTGATCATTGGTGCACATTGAGTAAAGGCTTATAAATGAAGCATAATACACAACGTGAAACAGTTTTAGATAGATTGTATTACTTGGACGCTTTGTCGTATCTATTTTTGTCTTAATTTTTGTTTCAATATAGAAAATTGAGCTAGCTAAACGTTGGCATTGGATTCATGTCATTCTGAGCTCTAAATCGATGCAAACTATTTAGTGCGGACATGTCAAGTTGATTGGCAAGTTGAAATAATCATTCTAAACTAATCATTGGTGCTCATTAAGTAAAAGCTTATAAATGAAGCATAAAGCATGGCATCAAGCATGGCATCAAGCAGTTTGGATCAATTGGATTTCTTGGATGCTTTGTTGTCTCTATTTCTGTCTTAAATTCTGTCAAAATATAGAAAATTGAACTACCTTAACGTAGGCATTGGATTCGTGTCATTTTGAGCTCTAAATCTAAAATTACGGACGATTTAGTGCGGATATGTCAAGTTCAACGGCCAGTTAATATGATTATTCTAAACTTATCATTGGTGCTCATTTAGTCAAAGCTTATAAATGAAGCATAATCCATGGCATCAAGCAGTTTGGATAAATTAGATTACTTGGACGCTTTGTCGTCTCTATTTCTGTTTCAAATTCTGTCAAAATATAGAAAATTGAACTAGCTTAACGTGGGCATTGGATTCGTGTCATTCTGAGCTCTATATCAAAAGTTACATATGATTTAGTGCGAACATGTCAAGTTGATCGGGCAATTAAAATGATCATTCTAAACTGATCATTGGTGCTCATTGATTAAAAGCTTCTAAATGAAGAATAATGCATGGCATCACGCAATTTGGGATGGATTGGATTAATTGGACGCTTTGTCGTATCTATTTCTGTCTCAAATTTTATCAAAATATAGAAAATTGAGCTAGCTTAACGTGGGCATTGGAATCGTCTCATTTTAAGCCCTAAATCAAAAGTTACGAATGATTTAGTGTGGAAATATCAAGTTAATCGCCTAATTAAAGTGATCATTCTAAACTGATCATTGGTGCACATTGAGTAAAGGTTTATAAATGAAGCATAATGCATGGCATAAAACAGTTTTAGATAGATTGGATTACTTAGATGCTTTTTCGTATCTATTTTTGTCTCAAATTTTGTTACAATATAGAAAATTGAGCTAGCTTAACGTGGGCATTAGATTCGTGTGTTTCTGAATTCTAAATCAAAACTTACGGACGATTTAGTGCGAATATGTCAGGTTGATCGGGCAATTAGAAGGATCATTCTAAACTTATCATTGGTGGTCATTGAGTAAAAGCTTATTAATGAATAATAATGCATGGCATCACGCAATTTGGGATGGATTGGATTACTTTGATGCTTTGTCGTATCTATTTCTATCTCAAATTTTATCAAAATATAGAAAATTGAGCTAGTTTAACGTCAGTATTGGATTCATGTCATTTTAAGCCTTATAACAAAAGTTACGAATGATTTAGTGCAGATACGTCAAGTTGATCGGATAGTTAAAGTGATCATACTAAACTGATCATTGGTGCATATTGACTAAAGCCTTATAAATGAAACAGAAAGCATGGCATCAAGCAGTTTGGATCGATTGGATTTCTTGGATGCTTTGTCGTCTCTATTTCTGTCTCAAATTCTGTCAAAATATTGAAGATTGAACTAGCTTAAAGTGGGCATTGGATTCGAGTCATTCTGAGCTCTAAATCAAAAGTTACGGACGATTTAGTGCAGATATGTCAAGTTCAACGGCCAGTTAATATGATTATTCTAACTTGATCGTTGTTGCTCATTGAGTCAATGCCTGTAAATGAAGCATAATCCATGGCAGCACGTAGTTTGGGATAAATTGGATTACTTGGACACATTGTCGTATCTAGTTTTGTCTCAAATTTTATCAAAATATAGAAAATTGAGCTAGCTTAACGTGGGCATTGGATTCGTGTCATTTTAAGCCCTATATAAAAGGTTACGAATGATTTAGTGCGAACATGTTAAGTTGATCGGCTAGTTAAAGTGATCATACTAAACTGATCATTGGTGCACATTGAGTAAAGGCTTATAAATGAAGCATAATGCTTGGCATCAAACAGTTTTAGATAGATTGGATTATTTGGACGCTTTGTCGTATCTATTTCTGTCTCAATTTTTATTTCAATATAGAAAATTTAGCTAGCTTAATGTTCGCATAGGATTCGTGTCATTCTGAGCTCTAAATGATGCAGACTATTTAGTGCGGACATGTCAAGTTGATTGGCAAGTTAAAATGATCATTCTAAACTAATCATTGGTGTTCATTATGTAACAGCTTATAAATAAAGCATAAAGCATGGCATCAAGCAGTTTGGATAAATTGGATTACTTAGACGCTTTGTTGTCTCTATTTCTGTCTCAAATTTGTCAAAATATAGAAAATTGAGCTAGGTTAATGTGGGCACTGAATTCGTGTCATTTTGAGATATAAATCAAAAGTTATGGACGAATTAGTGCAGACATGTCAAGTTGATCGCCAATTTAAAAGGATCATTCCAAACTGATTATTGGTGATCATTGAGTAAAAGCTTATAAATGAAGAACAATGCATGGCATCACGCAGTTTGGGATGGATTGGATTACTTTGACGCTTTGTCGTATCTATTTCTGTCTCAAATTTTATTAAAATATCGAAAATTGAGCTACCTTAGTGTGGGCATCGGATTCGAGTCATTTAAGCCCTATATCAAAAGTTACGAATAATTTAGTGCGGACATGTCACGTTGATCGGCTAGTTAAAGTGCTCATACTAAACTGATCATTGGTGCACATTGAGTAAAGGCTTATAAATGAAGCATAATACACAACATGAAACAGTTTTAGATAGATTGTATTACTTGGACGCTTTGTCGTATCTATTTTTGTCTTGATTTTTGTTTCAATATAGAAAATTGAGCTAGCTTAACGTTGGCATTGGATTCATGTCATTCTGAGCTCTAAATCGATGCGAACTATTTAGTGCGGACATGTCAAGTTGATTGGCCAGTTAATATGATTATTCTAACTGATCAATGGTGATCATTGAATCAAGGCATATAAATGAAACACAATGCATGTCATCATCCAGTTTGGGATAGATTGGATCACTTGGACGTTTTGTCTTATATTATTTTATCTCAAATTTTGTCCCAATATTGAAAATTGAACTAGTTTAATGTGGGCACTGGATTCCTGTCATTCTGAGCTATAAATCAAAAGTTATGGATGAATTAGTGCGGACATGTCAAGTTTATCGGGAAGTTAAAAGGATCATTCTAAACTGATTATTGGTCCTCATTGAGTAAAACCCTATAAATGAAGAATAATGCATGGCGTCACGTAGTTTGGGATGGATTGGATTACTTGGATGCTTTAGTATCTATTTATGTCTCAAAGTTTGTCACAATGTAGAAAATTGAGCTAGCTTAACGTGGGCACTGGATTCGTGTGTTTGTGAGCTCTAAATCAAAAATTACGGACGATTTAGTGCGAACATGTCAAGTTGATCGGGAAATTAAAATGATCATTCTAAACTGATCATTGGGTGTTCATTGAGTAAAAGCTTCTAAATGAAGAATAATGCATGGCATCACACAATTTGGGATGGATTGGATTACTTTGACGCTTTGTCATATCTATTTCTATCTCAAATTTTATCAAAATATAGAAAATTGAGCTACTTTAACATGGGTATTGGATTCATGTCATTTTATGCCTTATATCAAAAGGTACGAATGATTTAGTGCAGATATGTCAAGTTGATCGGATAGTTAAAGTGATCATACTAAACTGATCATTGGTGCATATAGACTAAAGGCTTATAAATGAAACAGAAAGCATGGCATCAAGCAGTTTGGATCGATTGGATTTCTTGGATGCTTTGTCGTCTCTATTTCTGTCTCAAATTCTGTCAAAATATTGAAGATTGAACTAGCTTAAAGTGGGCATTGGATTCGAGTCATTCTGAGCTCTAAATCAAAAGTTACGGACGATTTAGTGCAGATATGTCAAGTTCAACGGCCAGTTAATATGATTATTCTAACTTGATCGTTGTTGCTCATTGAGTCAATGCCTGTAAATGAAGCATAATCCATGGCAGCACGTAGTTTGGGATAAATTGGATTACTTGGACGCTTTGTCGTATCTAGTTTTGTCTCAAATTTTATCACAATATAGAAAATTAAACTAGGTTAATGTAGGCATTGGATTCGTGTCATTCTGAGATATAAATCAAAAGTTATGGACGAATTAGTGCAAACATGTCAAGTTGATCGGCAATTTAAAAAGATTATTCTAAACTGATTATTGGTGCTCATTGAGTAAAAGCTTATAAATGAAGAATAATGCATGGCATCACACAATTTGGGATGGATTGGATTACTTTCATGATTTTTCATATCTATTTCTGTCTCAAATTTTATCAAAATATAGAAAATTGAGCTAGCTTAACGTGGGCATTGGATTCGTATCATTTTAAGCCCTATATAAAAGGTTACGAATGATTTAGTGCGAACATGTCAAGTTGATCGGCTAGTTAAAGTGATCATACTAAACTGATCATTGGTGCACATTGAGTAAAGGCTTATAAATGAAGCATAATGCTTGGCATCAATCAGTTTTAGATAGATTGGATTATTTGGTTGCTTTGTCGTATCTATTTCTGTCTCAATTTTTATTTCAATATAGAAAATTTAGCTAGCTTAATGTTGGCATAGGATTCGTATCATTCTGAGCTCTAAATGATGCAGACTATTTAGTGCGGACATGTCAAGTTGATTGGCAAGTTAAAATGATCATTCTAAACTAGTCATTGGTGTTCATTATGTAACAGCTTATAAATAAAGCATAAAGCATTGCATCAACCAGTTTGGATAAATTGGATTACTTAGACGCTTTGTCGTCTCTATTTCTGTCTCAAATTCTGTCAAAATATAGAAAATTGAGCTAGGTTAATGTGGGCACTGGATTCGTGTCATATTGAGATATAAATCAAAAGTTATGGACGAATTAGTGCAGACATGTCAAGTTGATCGCCAATTTAAAAGGATCATTCTAAACTGATTATTGGTGATCATTGAGTAAAAGCTTATAAATGAAGAACAATGCATGGCATCACGCAGTTTGGGATGGATTGGATTACTTTGACGCTTTGTCGTATCTATTTCTGTCTCAATTTTTGTTTCAATATAGAAAATTGAGCTAGCTTAACGTTGGCATTGGATTCATGTCATTCTGAGCTCTAAATCGATGCGAACTATTTAGTGCGGACATGTCAAGTTGATTGGCAAGTTACAATAATCGTTCTAAACTAATCATTGGTGCTCATTAAGTAAAAGCTTAAAAATGAAGCATAAAGCATGGCATCAAGCATGGCATCAAGCATTCAAGGATCAATGGCATCAAGCATGGCATTTCTTTGGATCAATTTGCTTTGTTGTCTCTATTTCTGTCTTAAATTCTGTCAAAATATAGAAAATTGAACTAGCTTAACGTAGGCATTGGATTCGTGTCATTTTGAGCTCTAAATCTAAAATTATGGACGATTTAGTGCGGATATGTCAAGTTCAACGGCCAGTTAATATGATTATTCTAAACTTATCATTGGTGCTCATTTAGTCAAAGCTTATAAATGAAGCATAATCCATGGCATCAAGCAGTTTGGATAAATTAGATTACTTGGACGCTTTGTCGTCTCTATATCTGTTTCAAATTCTGTCAAAATATAGAAAACTGAACTAGCTTAACATGGGCATTACATTCATGTCATTCTGAGCTCTATATCAAAAGTTACAGATGATTTAGTGCGAACATGTCAAGTTGATCGGGCAATTAAAATGATCATTCTAAACTGATCATTGGTGCTCATTGATTAAAAGCTTCTAAATGAAGAATAATGCATGGCATCACGCAATTTGGGATGGATTGGATTAATTGGACGCTTTGCCGTATCTATTTCTGTCTCAAATTTTATCAAAATATAGAAAATTTAGCTAGCTTAACGTGGGCATTGGAATCGTCTCATTTTAAGCCCTAAATCAAAAGTTACGAATGATTTAGTGTGGAAATATCAAGTTAATCGCCTAATTAAAGTGATCATTCTAAACTGATCATTGGTGCACATTGAGTAAAGGCTTATAAATGAAGCATAATGCATGGCATAAAACAGTTTTAGATAGATTGGATTACTTAGATGCTTTGTCGTATCTATTTTTGTCTCAAATTTTGTTACAATATAGAAAATTGAGCTAGCTTAACTTGGGCATTAGATTCGTGTGTTTCCGAATTCTAAATCAAAACTTACGGACGATTTAGTGCGAATATGTCAGGTTGATCGGGCAATTAGAAGGATCATTCTAAACTGATCGTTGGTGCTTATTGAGTAAAAGCATCGAAATGAAGAATAATGCATGGCATAACACAGTTTGGGATGGATTGGATTACTTTGACGCTATTTCATATCTATTTCTGTCTCAAATTTTGTCATATTACAGAAAATTGAGATAGCTTAACGTGGGCATTGGATTTGTGTCATTTTAAGCTATAAATCAAAAGTTATGGACAATTTAATGCGGACATGTCAAGTTGATCGGCCAGTTAAAGTGATGATTATAAACTGATCATTGGTGCTTATTGTGTGAAGACTTATAAATGAAGCATAATCTAAGGCATCGCACAATTTTAGATAGATTGGATTACTTGGATGCTTTGTCGTATCTATTTCTGTCTCAAGTTTTGTCACAATATAGCAAATTGAGCTAGCTTAACCTGGAAATCGGATTCGTGTCATTCTGAGCTCTAAATCAAAAGTTATGGCAGATTTAGTGTGGACATGTAAAGTTGATCGGCTAGTTAAAGTGATCATTCAAAACTTATCATTGGCGCACATTGAGTAAAAGCTTATAAATGAAGAATAATGCATGGCATCACGTAGTTTGGGATGTATTGGATTACTTCGATGCTTTGTCAAATCTATTTCTATCTCAAATTTTGTCATATTATAGGAAATTGAGCTAGCCTAACGTGGGCATTGGATTCGTGTCATTTTAGGCTCTAAATCAAAACTTAAGGACGATTTAGTGCGAACATGTCAAGTTGATCGACCAATTAAAGTGATGATTCTAAACTGATCATTGCTGCTCATTGAGTGAAGGCTTATAAATGAAGAATATTCCAAGGCATCACACAATTTTAGATAGATTGGATTACTTGGATGCTTTGTCGTATCTATTTCTGTCTCAAATTTTGTCACAATATAGAAAATTGATCTAGCTTAACGTGGACATTGGATTCGTGTCATTCCGAGCTCTAAATCTAAAGTTACGCCGGATTTAGTGTGCACATGTCAAGTTGATCGGCCAATTAAAGTGATCAGTCCAAACTGATCATTGGTGCTCATTAACTAAAGGCTAATAAATGAAGCATAAGGCATGGCATCACACAGTTTTAGATAGATTGGATTACTTGGACGCTTTGTTGTATCTAGTTATGTCTCAAATTTTGTCAGATTATAGAAAATTGAACTAGCTTAATGTGGGTATTGGATTCGTGTCATTCTGAGCTATAAAGCAAAAGTTATGGATGATTTAGTGCAGACATGTCAAGTTGATTCGCCAGTTAAAAGGATCATTCTAAACTGATCATTGGTGCTCATTAAGTAAAGGCTTATAAATGAAGCATATAGCATGGCATCACACATTTTTGGATAGTTTGGATTACTCTGATGCTTTGTCGTCTCTATTTCTATCTCAATTTTTCTCAAAATATAAAAATTGAGCTAGCTTAACGTGGGCATTAGATTCGTGTCATTCTGAGCTCTAAATTAAAAGTTACAAACGATTTGGTGAGGATATGTCAAGTTGACCGGCCAGTTAAAGTGATCCTTTTAGACTGATCACTGGTGCCCATTGAATAAAAGCTTATAAATGAGGAATAATGCATGGTGTCACGTAGTTTGGGATGTATTGGGTTACTTGGACGATTTGTCGTATCTATTCCATCTCAAATTTTGTCAGATTCTAGTAATTGAGCTAGCTTAACATTGGCACTGGATTCGTGTCATTTTAAGATTTAAATCAAAATTTACGGATGATTTAGTGCGGACAAGTCAAATTAATCGTCCAGTTAAAGTGATGATTCTAAACTGATCGTTGTGCTCATTGAGTAAAGGCTTTTAAATGAAGCATAATCCAAGGCATCACACAATTTTAGATATATCGGATTACTTGGATGCTTTGTCGTATCTTTTTCTATCTAAAATTTTGTCACAATATAGAAAATTGAGCTAGCTTAAGGTGGACATTCGATTCGTGTTTTTCTGATCTCTAAATCAAAAGTTACGGCATATTTAGTGTGGACTTGTCAAGTTGATCGGCCAATTAAAGTGTTCATTCTAAACTGATCATTGGTGCTCATTAACTAAAGGCTTAGAAATGAAGCATAGAGCATGGCATCACGCATTTTTGGATAGTTTGGGTTACTTTGACGCTTTGTCGTCTCTATTTCTATCTCAAATTTTCTTAAAATATAAAAAATTGAACTAGCTTAACGTGGGCATTAGATTCTTGTCATTCAGAGCTCTAAATCAAAAGTTACAAATGATTTAGTGTGGATATGTCAAGTTGATCGGCCTGTTAAAGTGATAATTCTAAACTGATCATTGTTGCCCATTGAGTAAAAGCTTATAAATGAGTAATAATGCATGGTGCACGTAGTTTTGGATGGCTTGTGTTACTTGAAGGATTTGTCGTATCTATTCTATCTCAAATTTTTTCATATTATAGGAATTGAGTTACCTTAATGTGGGCATTGGATTTGTGTCATTTTAAGCTCTAAATCAAAACTTACGGACGATTTAGTGCGTACATGTCAAATTGATCGGCCAGTTAAAGTTATGATTCTAAACTGATCATTGTGCTCATTAACTAAAGGCTAATAAATGAAGCATAAGGCATGGCATCACACAGTTTGTGATAGATTGGATTACTTTGACGCTTTGTCGTATCTATTTCTATCTCAAACTTTGATAAAATATAGAAAATTGAGCTAGCTTAACAAGGTCATTGGATTCTTGTCATTCTGACCTCTGAATAAAAAGTTTTAGACAATTTAGTGCGGACGTTTCCAGTTGATCGGCCATTTATAATGATCATTCTAAAATGATCATTGGTGCTCATTAAGTAAAGGCTTATAAATGAAGCATAAGGCATGGCATCACGCAGTTTGGGATAGATTGGATTACTTGGTCAATTTTTTCATATCTAGTTCTACCTCAAATTTTGTCACAATATAGAAAATTGAGCTAGCTTAAGGTGGAAATTCGATTCATGTCATTCATAGCTCTAAATCAAAAGTTACATACGATTTAGTGTGGAAGTGTCAAGTTGATCGGCCAGTTAAAGTGATCATTCTTGACTGATCATTGGTGCTCATTAAGGAAAGGCTAATAAATGAATCATAATGCATGGCATGACGTGGTTTGGGATAGATTGGATTACTTGGACGCTCTGTCGTATCTAGTTCTGTCTAAAATTTTGGCACAACATAGAAAATTGAACTAGCTTAATATGGCTATTGGATTCATTTTAGTCCGAGCTATAAATCAAAAAGAGGACGATTTGATGTAGACATGTCAAGTTGATCGGTCAGTTAAAATGATCATTCTAAACTGATCATTGCTGCTCATTGAATAAAAACTTTTAAATGAACAATAATGCAAGGCATCACATAGTTTGTGATTGATTGGATTACTTGGACGCTTTGTCGTATCTATTTTTGTCTCAAATTTTGTTATAATATAAAAATTTAGCTAGCTTAATGTGGGTATTGGATTCTTGTGTTTTTGAGCTCTAAATCAAAAGGTACAGACGATTTAGTGTGGACATGTCTAATTGATCGGCCAGTTAAAGTGATAATACTAATCTGATCATTGGTGCTCATTATGGAAAGGCTAATAAATGACGCATAATGCATGGCATCACGTAGTTTGGGATAGATTGGATTACTTGGATGCTTTGTCGTATCTAGTTCTTTCTCAAACTTTGTCACAATATAGAAAATTGAACTAGCTTAATGTGGGTATTGGATTCATTTCATTCTGAGCTATAAATCAAAAGTTATGGATGGATTAGTGTAGACATGTCAGGTTGATCGTCCAGTTAAAATGATCATTCTAAACTGATCATGGGTACTCATTACGTAAAAGCTTATAAACGAAGAATAATGCATGGCGTCACGTTATTTGGGATTGGCTTGATTACTTGGACATTTTATTGTATCTATTTCTGTCTCAAAGTTTGTCACAATATAGAAAATTGAGTTAGCTTAACGTCGGCATTGGATTCGTGTCATTCTGAGCTCCAAATCAAAAGTTACGGACGATTTATTGTGGACATGTCAAGTTAATCGGCTGGATAATATGATTATTCTAAACTGATCATTGGTGCTCATTGATTCAATGCTTATAAATCATGCATAATGCATGGCATTACGCAGTCTGAGATAGATTGGATTACTTGGACGTGTTGTCGTCTCCATTTCGGTCTTAAATTTTGTAAAAATATAGAAAATTGAGCTAGTTTAACAAGGACACTGGATTCGTGTCATTCGGAGCTCTAAAAAAACAGTTACATACAATTTAGTGTGGATATGTCAAGTTGATCGACCAATTAAAATGATCATTCTAAAATGATCATTGGTACTCATTAAGTAAAGGCTGATAAGGGAAGCATAAGGCATGGCATTACGGAGTTCGGGATAGATTGGATTACTGGGATGCTTTTTCTTATCTAGTTCTATCTCAAATTTTGTCACAATATAGAAAATTGAACTAGCTTAATGTGGATATTGGATTCGTCCCATACTGAGCTATAAATAAAAAGTCACAGACGATTTAGTGCAAACATGTCAAGTTGATCGGCCAGTTAAAATGATCATTTGAAAGTGATCTTTGGTGATCATTGAGTAAAAGCTTATAAATGAAGAATGGCGCATGGCATCACGCTTTTTGGGATTGACTAGATTACTTGGATGCTTTGTCATATCTGTTTATATCTCAAATTTTGTCATATTATAGAAAATTGAGCTAGTTCGCATGGGCACAGGATTCATGTCATTTTAATCTCTAAATCAAAAGTTACGGACGATTTAGTGCGGACATGTCAAGTTGATCGGCTAGTTAAATTGATGATTCTAAACTGATCATAGGTGGTCATTGAGTAAAAGCTTATAAATGAAGCATAATCCAAGGCATCACACAATTTCAGGTAGATTGGATTACTTGGATGCTTTGTCGTATCTAATTCTATCTCAAATTTTGTTAAAATATAGAAAATTGAGTTAGCTTAACGTGGGCATTGAATTCGTGTGTTTCTGATCTTTAAATCAAAAGTTACAGATAATTTGTGCAGACATGTCAGGTTGATCGGCCAGTTAAAGTGATCATTCTAAACTGATCATTGGTTCTCATTAAGTAAAGCCCTATAAATGAAGCATAAAGCATGGCATCATGTAGTTTGGGATAGATTGGATTACTTGGACGCTTTGTCGTCTCTATTTTGTCTCAAATTTTGTCAAAATATAGAAAATTGAACAAGCTTACCATGGGCATTGGATTCCTGTCACTCTGATCTCTGAATCAAATGTTCTAGACGATTATTGCGGACATGTCGATCATTCTAAAATGATTATTGGTGCTCATTAAGTAAAGGCTTATAAATGAAGCATAAGGCATCACATCATGCAGTTTGGAATAGATTGGATTACTTGAACACTTTTTCCTATCTAGTTCTATCTCAAATTTTGTCACAATAAAGAAAATTGAACTTGCTTAATCTAGGCATTGGATCCGTGTCATTTTTAGCTATAAATCAAAAGTTATGGACAATTTAGAGCAGACATATCAAGTTGATCGGCCTGATAAAATGATCATTCTAAACTGATCATTGGTGCCCATTGAGTAAAAGCTTATAAATGAAGAATAATGCATGTCGTCACGTAGTTTGCGATGGATTGGATTACTTGGATGCTTTTTCGTATCTATTTCTGTCTCAAAGTTTGCCATAATATAGAAAATGGAGCTAGCCTAACGTGGGCATTGGATTTGTGTCATTTTGAGCTCTAAATCAATCGTTACGGACGAATGCGGACATGTCAAGTTTATAGGCCAGTTAAAGCGATCATTCTAAATTGATCATTGGTGCGCATTGAGTAAAGACCCATAAATGAAGCATAATGCATGGCATCACATAGTTTTGGATAGATTGGATTACTTCGACACTTTGTCGTATCTATTTCTGTCTCAAATTTTGTTACACTATTGAAAATTTAGCTAGCTTAACGTGGGAATTGGATTCTTGTGTTTCTGAGGTCTAAATTAAAAATTACGGACGATTTAGTATGGAAATGCAAGTTGATCGGCTAGTTGACCATCCAACTGTATTAGTGGCCGTCAAATTTGTTTTTCAAAATATTTGAAATTTGACGGATTATTGCCTCTTTGTCCCGGTCAAATCTAATTCATTAAATATATAAAATATAAGTATCTTAAATACATATTTACAAATATTAAATTTTAAATTTAAATTATTTATTTATAATATATATTTTTATATTTATTATGTAATTATATGAAATAAAAAATAAAAATAAAATAAATCTTTAAACGTACCATATTGTGTTCGGTGCTGGCACAGGAGACAGTACAGTCAAGTACTGGTCCCCCTATGGAGTTTGTAATAAACTATCAAGTGTGATAGTTTGTTTCTCCATTTCCGTTTCAGAAGGCAGAACCTATTCCTCCTCATGCTCATCGGCTTCCTGAAACCAAGGAGACGGATCAGTTTCGAGAACCGAGTGAGGGTTGAAGGTGTATTTTGGAGGGAGGCGGGATACCACTCAATAAGCGTTAGGTGAGGGGTTTGAGGAGGCTGAGAGTTACCATGGCCGGAAGACGACGGGATTTGTCGTCTTCCATGACCTCTCATCGACCTACCGATACTTGCCATTGGGTATTGGGTGTTTGAGAGAGTTTTAGGTGTTTCAGAGAGTTTGAAGTGTTTGAGAGAGTTTTAGGAAGTAGGAAGTCTGAAGTGTGAAAATGAGGGAAAACAGTCACATATTTATAGGAAATATTTGCAACCACGCATGTGGTCGTAAAATCAGTCGCAAAGTGGGAAATTAAATACGTGGTCGCAAATCAGCTGCAAATTTGTGACTGAATTGCGACCACAAATTTTTTGAGAATTCTGGTTTCCACCGAATGCATTGGTCGTCGCAAATTAGTCGCAAATTTGCGACTGATTTGCAACCACGTATTTAAAGTTTATAAAATAACAGGTGGTCGAAAATCAGTCGCAAATTTGTGACTAATTTGCGACCACCAGTACATCCGGTGGGACTTGAAATTTTTTAAGAATTTACATCTCCCACCATTTTCATGGTGGTCACAAATCAGTCACAAATTTACGACTGATTTGCGACTACGGTTTAAAATATTGACATTAATATGTTTTTTATATGTGGTGGCAAATGAGTCGCACATATGTGACTGATTTGCGACCACGGGTTATTTTAGGGACCAATTTGCCACCACATTCCCAATGTAGTGGCAATGTGGTGACAAAGTAGTCACAATTAATACCCTAAACCCAAATTTATGTGATTTTGTTGACTACCATGAATTTATATAAGATTGATAACATCATTTGGAGTTGTAGAAACTTCAATTACTAAGTAAACATTTAACACATTCACTTAACCTTATACCTCTTATATACAATTCAAATGTTTCTAACATTTACATCAACACAAATATGATTTTGTTTATATTTGGCCATCTATAATGGTTAGTACTTACCTAGAAATGCAAAATAAGTTGTAAGTGTGAATAATACATAGGAAAAATGTAAATTTACACTATGTAGTCGCAAAATGATCGCTATTTTGTGACCAATTTTCGACTACAATGAACTCGTGGTCGCAAATTGGTCGCAAATGTAGACTGATTTGCGATCATGGATTATTTTTGTGACCAATTTGCCATAACATTACCAATGTAGTGGCACTGTGGTGGCAAATTAGTCACAATTAATGCCCCAAAACCTAAATTATATGATTTTCGTGTATACTATGAATTATATATATGATTGATAACATCATTCGGAGTTGTACAAAAATATTCAATTCAAAACAACAACATTTTAGAAATATATATTAGAATCAAATGTAAAATACATAAAAAGTCAAATATATTACATATTTTCCTCCTCCTCATCATCTAAAGATGAAATATTACACTAAAAATCATCTTCTAGTTCGGCATCTCCGACATTAAAATCAATTTCTTCGGTATGATTAACTCTATCAACCAAACAATCCACTTCTATCTCTTCGACCACCGTTACCTCTTCATCATTTTCTTGTTGCAAAAAGGCCAATCTCATCTTTGTTTTTGTATTTCCCCAAAATGTTAGATCTGGGGTTAACACTGAGAACACTGAGCCATGTTTGTTTTGATGATGATTTGGTGTGCGGATAAGGAATATAACAAACTTGCTCTGCTTGAGAGGCTGAGGTACATCATAACTAATAAAATGTAAATTAGTTAAATAATTATATAATAAAATTATTTATAAAATTTGACGTACGTAATATACATAATTAACATATACTTATAGTTAATTAGTTACGTACCTAGAATAAATTGTTCGTATTTTTAGTATTTCCCTGATGATAACACATCAACGACGGCATTTTCCAACTTCCGAATGCCTTTCGAAACTGTAGGATCGTACCACTCACATTCAAAAAGCGTGATCTTCAAATTTATGAGTCGAACATACTCAAGTTGAATGATATCAGTTAAAATCCCATAGAAATCAGCTTCATCAGATGCATCTGAGTAATTGTCTCCCTTGACATAAATGCCGTAGATACATGTCTTTCTCCTGTGTCCATGTTTCTTTGTGTGGAACATATAACCTCTTGTAAAATAGATCGGCCAATTTAACGCTTTATTCTTCGGCCCTTGAAATAATTCTTGAGTCTATATCGGAAAGGCGTGTGGCCGAAAATAAATGATTTTTTTCATATTATTTAACTCTCTAGTGGCCAAAAATATTCACAATTCCGCAAAACATATGCATGTGCATATTTGTATTCTTTTACGGAGAGCCATATTTCTCTACATTTACCACTTGGACGACCCATGTGAGTAAATATATCTGGCACTCCGAGATCCGGATATACAGGGACGTCACCTTCATCAAATCTAGTAGACCTGTATATATATATATATATTATACACGATATTTAGCAAGAAAAAATTTAATTAATTAACCTTACAAATAAAATAATTAAATAATATAAACACAACAATTTATGGCTACTATGTACGTACCTGTTTTTGGTGCGTATGTGGGCAGCAAAGTAATGCTCTGAGAAGTAAGATATCTCATCATTCACATATGATTCAACAATCGACCCTACATCATATCGTTTGTTCTTCACCTTGCTTTTAAGTTTTTTAAAACACCTTTCAAATGGATATATTCACCTATATTGCACAGGTCCATCCGATTCAGCTTCGTATGGCAGATGTATAGGTAGGTGCTCAATGACGTAGAAAAATGCAGGTGGAAAGATCTTCTCCAAATTTCACAAATTTATGACCATGATTTTCTTCAGAATTCGGACACAGCTTTGTTGCAATGATATGGGGCATAGATCGCGGAAAAAACCCTCCAATCTCTACATTACAATCTAGTAATTAGTACATGCAATTATTATTATTTCACGTACTTAAAATATAAAATATGTTTACTAATATATACCTGATAATGCTAGATGAACGTTTCGTGGTAAAAGTTCTGAAAATATAAAAGGGAAAAGCCTTTTCATAAAACATGGCAGTCATGGCTATTCATGCCCGAGAACTTGAGTCCATCCATATCCACACAATTTGCTAAATTTGCTGCATAGCTGTCCGGAAATTTGACATCATTTTTGATACATTCCAACAAGCGTTCTTTGGCTTTTTGTGTCAATCTAAATATAAGGAATTGAGCATTATCCCGATCATCCATGTCCAACTCTTTTCGGCAGCAAAACTTTGCAATATCCAACCTTGATTTAACTGTATCTTTTGATTTATCACTAACATTCATAATAATATTAATGATGTTATCGAAGAAATTCTTTTCTATATGCATCACATCAAGATTATGTCGAAGGTTAAGATCCGTACAGTACGGCAACTCACAAAAAATGCTTTCTTTATGCCAATTATGCCAGCTTCCATAAACTTCTTATTACTTTCATGACCATTTCTTCCACATTCAGATGTTCTTAGAGCATTGACTGTTTTTATTCGCTCATATAAAACTTGTTCGCCTGTCAATGATTGTGGAGGATAGTCATTCAAAGCATGCTTCCCCTTTAAAAAATTTGTTTTATTTTTCTGTAACTGATGACCCTTAGGAAGAAACCTTAAGTGACAATCAAACCAACATATCTTTCTACCATTTGGTAATTGAAATGCCTTCGTAGCATCCATACAAATTGGACAAGACAGTATACCATGCATTGTCCATCTTTACAACATTCCATAAGCTGGAAAATTGCTTATCGTCCACAGTAACACGACTTTTAGGTTGAAATTTTGATTCAACGATACATCATATGCATCAACTCCCATAGACCACAATTCTTTCAACTCATCAATCAAAGGTCGGAGGAATATATCCAGACTAGCGCACGGATGATTTGGCCCTGAATTCAGAATTGTTAGAAACAAGTAAACTTTCTTCATACACATACAAGTTATATGGAGTGATAATCACCGGCCATAATGAATGATTTCGAGACATCCCAAATGGTTTGAACCCATCAGTACATAAGCCAAGATAAACATTTCGAGACTCAGCAGCAAATCTTGGATGTAGATATTGAAAAATTTTCCACTCCGCAACATTAGATGGATGACTCATTTCTCCGTCTTCTGCTTCATGCTATGCGTGCCACCTCATTGCCTATGCGGTTTTCTCGCTTTGATACATTCACTTAAGTTTGTCACCTATACGTAAATACCACATACGACTGAAAGGTATTCTCGTCCTGCCCTCACTTGGCTTATATCAGGGGGAATCGCAAAATTTACATTTTTCCCATATCTCATCTTTTTTCCAAAAGATCATACAGTTGTGAACACACACGTCAATTGTATAAAACGGGAGCCCTAAATTTTGCATCTGTTTTTTGGTTTCATAATATGAACCCGTTGCTTGATTCTCCTCAAGCAATTATTCTGTAAATAGCTCCGCCCAAGAATCCATGCATTTTTCTGGTAGATTAAGATCTGATTTAATGTTTATGAACCGAGCAGCCAAAGATAATTGTGAGTGCCCTTCATGACAACCATCATACAATGGATATTTTGCAGCTTCTAACATGTTGTAAAACTTTTGTTCTTCTAAATTTGGTTCTTCTACATTATTATATTCCTTCTTGTTCTGATTATAGTGCTCATCAGTCGTACTCTCACGAAATGCATCCATCTCCATTTCAACATATCTATACCGGTTGTTCCAAGTGTTTCTTCACTAGAACCACTGTACCTCCCTTATTTCCTTGGACATCACTTCGACTACTCGTCCCTAACTGAACATTCAGCTCTTCTCCATGTTTATACCAAATTTAATAATTTGGCATAAATCCTTGACTATATAGATGATTCCATATTTTGCATCCTAGAAGAAATTTATCATTTTTGCAATTAATACAAGACAGAAAAACTTAGCTCCCCTACATTGCGCTATTGGTTGACTACTTGCAAAATTCATGAACTGCTCCATGCCTTGTGCAAATTCCACCGATATACTTGTTTGATTATCAATCCATTTGTACATCCAATCTCTCGAATTATGATAATTTCCCCACATAGCCCTATGAAGACTCGCTTTTGCTACGGCTCCTATGAAGTTCTTTTTTCCTTATGAATTCTACAAATGAGAGAATGGGATGGGGGCATATATATATATATATATATAATTTTGTGACTACTTTGCCACTATTTTGCGACAAAACAGTGTTGGTCGCATATTAGTCGCATATTCGTCGCTTAAAAATCGGTATACCTACCATGCACATGTTTTTTATGTTGTGACTTTGCCACCACTTTGTGACCGAAGAGCCACTCCAACCGTGGTCGCAAATTGGTCGCATATTTTGCGACCAATATGCGACCAACAGGTGCTTTCTACCACACACAGTTGCAAATAAGTCACCAATTTGCAATGGATTAGCGACAGCCAACACCGGTCACAAATTAGTCGCATATTAGTCGCAAAATGGTTCCGTATTACGATCAATATGCGACTACAGCTCCGTAGTCACAAATTGGTCTTAAAACAATGGAAAATGTGGTCGCAAATTTTCCCACCACGTATGTTGTCGCAAAATGCAGTGGCATTTTGGCAGCTTTCTTGTAGTGGTGGGAATTGGATTCGTGTAATTCTGAGCTATAAATCAAAAGTTATGAAAGATTTAGTGCAGACATGACAAGTTGATCGGCCAGTTAATATGATCATTATAAACTGATCATTGGTGCTCAATGAGTAAAAGCTTATAAATCAAGAATAATGCATGGATCACGCAGTTTAGGATGGATTGGATAACTTGGACACTTTGTCGTATCAATTTATGTCTCAAATTTTGTCATATTATAGAAAATAAGCTAACTTAAAGTGGGCATTGGATTCATATCATTTTAAGCTCCAAATCGAAAGTTACGGATGATTTAGTGCAGACATGTCAACTTGATCGCCAATTGAAATGATCATTCTAAACTGATGATTAGAATGATCATTGGTGCTCATTGGGTAAAAGCTTATAAATGAAGAATAATGCATGGCATCACGCAGTTTAGGATGGATTGGATTACTTGTATGCTTTGTCGTATCTATTTCTGTCTCAAATTTTGTCATAATATAGAAAATTGAGCTAGCTTAACGTGGACAATGGATTCGTGTCATTCTGAACTCTAAATCAAAATTTACGGACGATTTAGTGTGTACATGTCAAGTTGATCGGCCGGTTAAAGTGATCGTTCTAAACTGATCATTGGTGCTCATTAAGTAAAGGCTTAGAAATGAAGCATAAGACATGGCATCACGTAGTTTGGGGTAGATTGGATTACTTGGATACTTTTTTTGTATCTAGTTCGGTCTCAAATTTTGTCACAATATAGAAAATTGAACTAGCTTAATGTGGGTATTGGATTTGTGTCATTTTGAGCTATAAATTAAAAGTTATGGACAATTTAGTGCAGACATGTCAAGTTGATCGGCCAGTTAAAACGATCATTCTAATCTGATCATTGGTGCTCATTAAATAAAGGCTTATAAATGAAGCATAAAGCATGGCATCACGCATTTTTGGATAGATTAGATTACTTGGACGCTTTGTCATCTCTATTTCTATCACAAATTTTGTCAAAATATAGAAAATTGAGCTAGTTTATCGTGGGGATTGGATTCGTATCATTCTAGTGTTGACATGTCAAGTTGATCGACAAATTAAAATGATCATTCTAAAATGATTTTTCTAAAAATGATCCTTGCTGCTCATGAAGTAAAGGCTTACAAATGAAGCCTAAGGCTTGGAATCACGCAGCTTCTCATAGATTGGATTACTTGGACACTTTGTCATCTCTACTTCTGTCCCAAATTTTGTCAAAATATATAAAACTTACATAACTTAACATGGGCATCGGATTCGTGTCATTCAGAGCTCAAAATCAAAAGTGATGGACGATTTAGTGCGGACAAGTCAAGTTGATTAGCCTGTTAATATGATTATTCTAAGGTGATCATTGATGCTCATTGAGTAAAGGCTTATAAATGAAGCATAATGCATGGCATCACAAAGTATGGGATAGATTGGATTTCTTGGACGCTTTTTCGTCTATACTTCCATCTCAAATTTTGTCAAAATATAGAAAATTTATCTAGCTTAATGTGGGCATCAGATTCGTGTCATTCTAAGCTCGAAATCAAAAGTTACAGATGATTTAGTGAGGACATGTCAAGGTTATCGGCCAGTTATTATGATTATTCTAAACTGATCATTCCTGCTTATTGAGTAAATGCTTATACATGAAGCATAATGTATGGCATCACACAGTTTTGGATAGATTTGATTACTTGCAAGCTTTTTCTTGTCTATTTTTGTCTCAAATTTTGTTATAATATAGAAAATTGAACAAGCTTAACGTGGGCATTGGATTCATGTCATTCTGAGCTCTAAATCGAAAGCCACGGACGATTTAGTACGGATATGTCAAGTTGTGTGGCTAGTTAAAGTATTCATTCTAAATTGATCATTGGTGGTCATTAAGTAAAGACTTATAAATGAAGCATAATGCATGGAATCAAGCAGTTTGGATAGATTGGATTAGTTGGATGCTTTGTCATCCCTATTTCCTTCTCAAATTTTGTTAAAATATAGAAAATTGAGCTAGCTTAACGTGGGAATTGGATTCGTGTCATTTTGAGCTTAAAATGAAAAGTTACGGACGATTTAGTGCGGACATGTGAAGTCGATAGGACAGTAAATATGATTATTCTAAAATGATCATTGCTGCTCATTAAGTAAAGGATTATAAATGAAGAATAATGCATGGCATCACGCAGTTGTGATAGATTGGATTGCTTGGACGCTTTGTTGTCTCTACTTCCATCTCAAATTTTGTCAAAATATCGGAAATTTATCTACGTTAATGTGGACATTGGATTTGTGTCATTTTAAGCTCAAAATCAAAACTTACGGACGATTTAGTGCGGACATGTCAAGTTGATCGGCCAGTTATTATGATTATTCTAAACTGATCATTGTTGTACATTGAGTAAAGGCTTGTAAATGACGCATAATGCATGGCATCACACAGTTTTTGATAGATTAGATTACTTGGAAGCTTTGTCATGTCTATTTTTGTCTCAAATTTTGTTACAATATAGAAAATTGAACAAGCATTGGATTCAAGTCATTCTGAGCTCTAAATCAAATGTTATGGATGATTAAGTACAGAGAATTCAGGTTGAGTGGCCAGTTAAAGTGATCATTCTAAATTGATCATTTGTGCTCATGAAGTAAAGGCTTATAAATGAAGAATAATGCATGGCATCAAGCAGTTTGGATAGATTTGATTAGTTGGATGCTTTGTCGTCTCTATTTGTGTCTCAAATTTTGTCAAAGTATAGAAAATTGAGCTAGATTAACGTGAGTATTGGATTTGTGTCATTCTATGCTCTAATTCAAAAGTTAGGGATGATTTAGTGCGGACATGTCAAGTTGATCGGCCATTTAAGTGATCATTGTAAACTGATCATTGGTGCTCGTTAAGTAAAGGCTTATAAATGAAGCATAAAACATGGTGTCACGTAGTTCTGATAGATTGGATTACTTGGACACTCTGTCATCTCTAATTATGACTCAAATTTTTTCAAACCATAGAATAATGAGCTAGCTTAATGTGGACATTGGACTCGTGTCCTGAGCTCTAAATCAAAGTTACTGACGATTTAGTGCGGACATGTTAGCCGATCATCCAAATAAAATGATCATTCTAAACTGATCATTGCTGCTCATCAAATAAAAATTTATAAATGAAGAATAATGCATGGCGTCATGTATTTTGGGATGGATTGGTTTACTTGGACGCTTTGTCATATCTATTTCTGTCACAATATAGAAAATTGAACTAGCTTAACGTGGGCATTGGATTCGTGTCATTCTAAGCTCTAAATCAAAAGTTTGTCACAATATAGAAAATTGAGCTAGCTTAACGTGGGCATTGGATTCGTGTCATTCTGAGCTCTAAATCAAAAGTTACGGACGATTTATTGCGGACATGTCAAGTTGATCGGCCATTTAAAGTGATCATTCTTAACAGATCATTGGTGCTCATTAAATAAAGGCTTATAAATGAAGCATAAAGCATGGTACCACGTAGTTTGGATAGATTGGATTACTTGGATGCTTTATCATCTTTAATTTTGTCTCAAATTTTGTCAAACCATTGAATAATGAGCTAGCTTAACGCGGGCATTGGATTCGTGTCATTCAGAGCACTAAATCAAAAGTTATAGACGATTTAGTGTGGACATGTCAAGTCGATCGGCCAGTTAAAATGATCATTCTAAAATGACCATTGGTGCTCATTAAGAAAAGGCTTATAGATGAAGACCAAGGCATGGCATCACGCAATTTGTGATAGATTGAATGACTTGGACGCTTTTTCGTCTCTTCTTCTGTCTCAAATTTTGTCAAAATAGTGTAAATTTGTCTAGCTTAACGTGGACATTGGATTCGTGTCATTCTGAGCTCAAAATCAAAACTTACAGACGATTTAGTGCGGTCATGTCAAGTTGATTGGCCAGTTAATATGATTATTCTAAGCTTATTATTGCTGCTAATTGAGTAAAGGCTTATACATGAAGCATAATGCAAGGCATCACACAATTTTGGATAGATTGGATTACTTGGAAGCTTTGTCATGCATATCTCAAATTTTGTTGCAATATAGAAAATTGAGTTAGCTTAGCGTGGGCTTTGGATTCGTGTCATTTTGAGCTCTAAATCAAAAGTTAATGATGATTTGGTATGGACATGTCAAGTTGAGTGGCCTGTTAAAGTGACCATTCTAAACTGATCATTGGTGCTCATTAAGTAAAGGCTTATAAATGAAGCATAATGCATGCCATCAAGTAGTTTGGATAGATTGAATTACTTGGATGCTTTGTCGTCTCTATTTTTTTCTCAAATTTTGTCAAAATATAGAAAATTGAGCTAGCTTAACATGGGAATTGGATTCGTGTCATTCTAAGCTCTAAATCTAAAGTTACGGACGATTTAGTGTGGACATGTCAAGTTGATCGGCCATTTAAAGTGATCATCCTAAACGGATAATTGGTTCTAATTAAGTAAAGGCTTATAAATGAAGCATAGAGCATGACATCAAGTAATTTGGATATATTGGATTACTTGGACGCTTTGTCATCTCAATTTACGTCAAATTATAGAAAATTGAGCTAGCTTAACGTGGGCATTGGATTCATGTCATGCTGAGCTCTAGATCAAAAATTACGGACGATTTTGTGGGGACATGTCAAGTGGATAGGTCTGTTAAAGTGAGCATTCTAAACTGATCTTTGGTGCTCATTATGTAAAGGATTATAAATGAAGCATAAAGCATGGCACCACGTAGTTTGGGATATATTGGATTACTTGAATGCTTTGTCGTCTCTAATTCTGTCTCAAATTTTGTCAAACCATAGAATAATAAGCTAGCTTAACGTGGGGATTGGATTTGTGTCATTCTGAGTTCTAAATCAAAAGTTATAGACGATATAGTGTGGACATGTCAAGTTGATTGGCCAGTTAAAATGATCATTCTAAAATGATCATTGGTGCTCATTAAGTAAAAGGTTATAAATGAATTCTAAGGCTTGACATCACATAGTTTCTGATAGATTGGATTACTTGTACGCCTTGTCATCTCTACTTTCGTCTCAAAGTTTTTCAAAATATAGAAAATTTATCTAACTTAACGTAGGAATTGGATTCGTGTCATTCTAAGCTCAAAATCAAAAGTTACGGACGATTTAGTGCGGATATGTCAAGTTGATCGGACAGTTAATATGATTATTTTAAACTGATCATTACTGCTCATTGAGTAAAGGCTTATACATAAAGCATAATGCATGGCATCACACAATTTTGGATAAATGGAATTACTTGGAAGCTTTATCGTGTCTATTTCTGTCTCATGTTTGTTACAATATAGAAAATTGACCTATCTTAACGTGCGCATTTCATTCATGTCATTCTGAGCTCCAAATCAAAAGTAACATACGATTTAGTGTGGATATGGCAAATTGGTCGGCCAGTTAATATGATCATTCTAAAATGATGATTGGTGCTCATTAAGTAAAGGCTTATAAATGAAGCATAATGCATGACATCACGCAATTTGGGATATATTGGATTACTTGGAAGCTTTGTCGTGTCAATTTTTATCTCAAATTTTGTCAAAATATAGAAAATTTATCTAGCTTAACGTGGGCATTGGATTCGTGTCACTCAGAGTTCAAAATCACAAGTTATGGACAATTTACTACGGACATGTCAAGTTGGTCGGCCAGTTAATATGATAATTCTAAACTTATCATTGATGCTCATTGAGTAAAGGCTTATTAATGAAGCATAATGCATGGCATCCCACAGTTTTGTATAGATTGGATTACTTGGAAGTTTTGTCATGTCTAGTTTTGTATCAAATTTTGTTACAATATAGAAAATTGAGCTAGCTTAACGTGGGTATCGGATTCGTGTAATTCTGAGCTCTAAATCAAAAATTACAAACGATTTAGTGCAGAAATGTCAATTTGATCGGCCATTTAAAGTGATCATTCTAAACAAATCATTGGTGCTCATTAAGTAAAAGCCTATAAGTGACGCATAATGCATGGTATCAAGCATTTTGGATAGATTGGATTACTTAAACGTTTTGTTGTCTCTATTTTGGTCTAAAATTTTATCAAACTATATAAAATTGAGCTAGCTTAACCTGGGCATTGGATTCGTATCATTCTGAGCTCTAAAATGATCATTCGTGCTCTTTAAAATGATTTAGTGCGGAAATGTCAAGTTGATCGGCCAGTTAAAATGATCATTCGTGCTCTTTAAAATGATCATTCAATGCTCATTCTAAAATGAAGCCTAAGGCATGCATCACGCAATTTGTGATAGATTGGATTACTTGGACGCTTTTTCGTCTCTACTTCTATCTCAAATTCAGTCAAAATATAGAAAATTTATCCAGCTTAACGTGGGCATTGGATTCATGTCATTCTAAGCTCAAAATCAAAAGTTACGGACGATTTAGTGTGGATTTGTCAAGTTGATTGGCCAGTTAATATGATTATTCTAAGCTGATCATTGATGCTCATTAAGTAAAGGCTTATAAATAAAGCATAATGCATGGTATCACACAGTTTTGGATAGATTGGATTACTTGGAAGCTTTGTTGTGTCTATTTCTCTCTCAAATTTTGTTACAATATATATAAAATTGAGCTAGCTTAACGTGGGGGTTGGATTTGTATCAATCTGAGCTCTAAATCAAAAGCTACAGACGATTTAGTACGAACATGCCAACTTGAGTGGCCAGTTGAAGTGATCATTCTAAAATGATCATTGGTGGTCATTAAGTAAAGACTTATAAATGAACCAAAAGGCATGGTATCACCCAGTTTATGATAGATTGGATTGGTTGGACACTTTGTCGTCTCTACTTCTGTCTCAAATTTTGTCAAATTATAGAAAATTTATCTAGCTTAATGTGGGCATTGAATCTGTGTCATTCTGAGCACTAAATCAAAAGTTACAGACGATTTAGTGTGGACATGTGAAATTGAGTGGCCAGTTAAAGTGAAAATTCTGAACTGATCATTGGTGCTCATTTAGTAAAGGCTTCTAAATGAAGCTTAAGGCATGGCATCACGCAGTTTGTGATAGATTGGATTACTTGGACGCTTTCTCATCTCTACTTATTTCTCAAATTTTGTCAAAATATAGAAAATTTATCTACCTTAATGTGAGCATTGGATTCGTGTCATTCTGAGCTCAAAATCTAAAGTTACGGACGATTTAGTACGGACATGTCAAGTTGGTCAGAAAGTTAATATGATAATTCTAAACTGATCATTGCTGCTCATTGAGTGAAGGCCTATAAATGAATCATAATTCATGGCATCAAATAGTTTGGGATAGATTGGATTACTTGAACGCTTTTCTGTCTCTATTTCTGTCTCAAATTTTGTCAAACCATATAAAATTGAGATATCTTAATGTGGGCGTTGGATTCGTGTCATTCTGAGCACTAAATCAATAGTTATAGACGATTTAGTGCAGACATGTCAAGTTGATCGGCCAGTTAAAGGTATTATTCTAAAATGATCAATGGTGCTCAGTAAGTAAAGGCTAAGGCATGGCATCATGCAGTTTGTGATATATTGGAATACTTTGACGCTTTGACGTCTCTAACTTTGTCTCAAATTTTGTCAAGATATTGAAAATTTATCTAGCTTAACGTGGGTATTGGATTTGTGTCATCGTGAGCTCAAAATCAAAAGTTACGGACGTTTTAGTGTGGATATGTCAAGGTTGTCGGCCAGTTAGTATGATCACTCTAAAATGATCATTGGTGCTTATTAAGTAAAGGCTTATAAATGAAGCATAATGCATGGCATCACACAGTTTTGGATAGATTGGATTACTTGGAAGCTTTGTTGTGTCTATTTTTGTCTCAAATTTTGTCAAACTATAGAAACATTATCTAGCTTAACGCGGGCATTGGATTCGTATCATTCTGGGCGCAAAATCAAAAGTTACGAACGATTTAGTGGTCAAGTTGGTCGGGAAAACTTATAAATGAAGCATAAAGCATGGCATCACGCAGTTTGGGATAGACTGGATTACTTGGAAGCTTTGACATCTCTATTTCTGTCTTAAAGTTTGTCAAAATATAGAAATTTTATCAAGCTTAACGTGTGCATTGGATTCGTGTCATCCAGAGTTCTAAACAAAAAGTTATAGACGATTAATTGCAGACATGTCAAGTTGATCGGCCAGTTAAAGTGATCATTCTAAAATGTTCATTGGTAAGTAAAGGCTTATAAATGAAGCCTAAGGCATGGCATCATGCAATTTAGGATAGATGGCATTACTTGGACGCTTTGTGGTCTCTACTTCTGTCTTAAATATTGTCAAAATATAGAAAATTTATCTAGCTTAACGTGTGCATTTGATTCGTGTCTTCTGATCTCAAAATCAAAAGTTAAGGACAACTTATTGCGTACATGTCAAGTTCATCAGCCAGTTAAAATGATTATTCTAAACTGATCATTGGTGCTCAATATGTAAAGGCTTATAAATGAAGCATAATGCATGGCATCACACAGTTTTGGATATATTGGATTTTGTGGACGCTTTATCGTATCTATTTCTGTCTCAAATTTTGTTACAATATAAAAAATTGAGCTACTTAACGTGGAAATTGGATTTGTATCATTCTGAGCTCTAAATGAAAAGTTATGGACGATTTACTGCATACATGTCAAGTTGTGTAACCAGTTAAAGTGATCTTTCTAAACTTATCATTGGTGCACATTAAGAAAAGACTTATAAATGAAGCATAATGCATGGCATCAAGTAGTTTCGATAGATTTGATTACTTGGACGCTTTTCCGTCTCTATTTATATCTCAAATTTTGTCAAAATATAGAAAATTGATCTAGATTAACATGGCCATTGGATTCGTGTTATTCTGAGCTCGAAATAAAAAGATACAGATGATTTACTGCAAACATGTTAAGTTGATCAGCCAGTTAAAATGATCATTCTAAACTGATCATTGTTGCTCATTGAGTAAAAGCTTATATATGAAGCATAAGGCATGGCATCACGTAGTTTGGGATAGATTGGATTACTTGAACGTTGTGTCCTCTCTATTTCTGTTCAAATTTTGTCAAAATATAGAAAATTGATCTAGCTTAACGTGGGCAATGGATTCGTGTCATTCTAAGCTCTAAATCAAACGCTTACAGATGATTTAGTGCGGACATGTCAAGTTGATTGGCCAGTTAATATGATTATTCTAAGCTTATTATTGCTGCTAATTGAGTAAAGGCTTATACATGAAGCATAATACAAGGCATCACACAATTTTGGATAGATTCGATTTCTTGGAAGCTTTGTCATGCCTATTTCTGTCTCAAATTTTGTTGCAATATAGAAAATTGAGTTAGCTTAACGTGGGCATTGGATTCGTGTCATTCTGAGCTCTAAATCAAAAGTTAATGAAAATTTGGTACGGACATGTCAAGTTGAGTGGCCAGTTAAAGTGACCATTCTAAACTGATCATTGGTGCTCATTAAGTAAAGGCTTATAAATGAAGCATAATGCATGGCATCAAGTAGTTTGGATAGATTGAATTACTTGGATGCTTTGTCATCTCTATTTTTTCTCAAATTTTGTCAAAATATAGAAAATTGAGCTAGCTTAACATGGGAATTGGATTCGTGTCATTCTAAGCTCTAAATCTAAAGTTACGGACGATTTAGTGCGGACATGTCAAGTTGATTGGCCGTTTAAAGTGATCATTCTAAACTGATAATTGGTGCTAATTAAGTAAAGGCTTATAAATGAAGCATAAAGCATGACATCAAGTAATTTGGATATATTGGATTACTTGGACGCTTTGTCGTCTCAATTTACGTCAAATTATAGAAAATTGAGCTAGCTTAACGTGGGCATTGGATTCGTGTCATGCTGAGCTCTAGATCAAAAATTACGGACGATTTTGTGGGGACATTTCAAGTGGATCGGTCTGTTAAAGGGATCATTCTAAACTGATCATTGGTGCTCATTAAGTATAGGATTATAAATTAAGCATAAAGCATGGCATCACGTAGTTTGGGATATATTGGATTACTTGAATGCTTTGTCGTCTCTAATTCTGTCTCAAATTTTGTCAAACCATAGACTAATGAGCTAGCTTAACGTGGGGATTGGATTCGTGTCATTCTGAGTTCTAAATCAAAAGTTAAAGACGATATAGTGTGGACATGTCAAGTTGATTGGCCAATTAAAATGATCATTCTAAAATGATCATTGGTGCTCATTAAGTAAAAGGTTATAAATGAAGTCTAAGGCATGACATCACATAGTTTCGGATAGATTGGATTACTTGTACGCCTTGTCATCTCTACTTCCGTCTCAAATTTTTTCAAAATATAGAAAATTTATCTAACTTAACGTGGGAATTGGATTCGTGTCATTCTAAGCTCATAATCAAAAGTTACCTACGATTTAGTGCGGATATGTCAAGTTGATCGGACAGTTAATGTGATTATTCTAAACTGATCATTGCTGCTCATTGAGTAAAGGCTTATACATAAAGCATAATGCATGGCATCACACAATTTTGGATAGATTGGATTACTTGGAAGCTTTATCGTGTCTATTTCTGTCTCATGTTTATTACAATATAGAAAATTGACCTATCTTAACGTGCACATTTGATTCATGTCATTCTGAGCTCAAAATCAAAAGTTACATACGATTTAGTGTTGATATGTCAAGTTGGTCAGCCAGTTAATACGATCATTCTAAAATGATGATTGGTGCTCATTAAGTAAAGGCTTATAAATGAAGCATAATGCATGACATCACACAGTTTGGGATATATTGGATTGCTTGGAAGCTTTGTCGTGTCTATGTTTATCTCAAATTTTGTCAATATATAGAAAATTTATCTAGCTTAACGTGGGCATTGGATTCGTGTCACTCAGAGTTCAAAATCAAAAGTTACAGACAATTTAGTACGGACATGTCAAGTTGGTCGGCCAGTTAATATGATAATTCTAAACTGATCATTGATGCTCATTGAGTAAAGGATTATAAATGAACCATAATGCATGGCATCTCACAGTTTTGTATAGATTGGATTACTTGGAAGCTTTGTCGTGTCTAGTTTTGTATCAAATTTTGTTACAATATATAAAATTGAGCTAGCTTGACGTGGGATCGGATTTGTGTAATTCTTTTCTCTAAATCAAAAGTTACAAACGATTTAGTGCGGAAATGTCAATTTGATCGGCCATTTAAAGAGATCATTCTAAACAAATCAATGGTGCTCATTAAGTAAAAGCCTATAAATGACACATAATGCATGGTATCATGCATTTTGGATAGATTGGATTATTTAAACATTTTGCATCTCTATTTTGGTCTAAAATTTTGTCAAACCATAAAAAATTGAGCTAGCTTAACCTGGGCATTGGATTCGTATCATTCTGAGCTCTAAATCAAAAGTTAGAGACGATTTAGTGCGGACATGTCAAGTTGATCGGCCAGTTAAAATGATAATTCTAAAATGATAATTCGTGCTCTTTAAAATGATCATTCAATGCTCATTCGAAAATGAAGCCTAAGGCATGCATCACACAGTTTGCGATAGATTGGATTACTTGGATGCTTTTTCGTCTCTACTTCTATCTCAAATTCAGTCAAAATATAGAAAATTTATCCAGCTTAATGTGGGCATTGGATTCGTGTCATTCTAAGCTCAAAATCAAAAGTTACGGACGATTTAGTGTTGACTTGTCAAGTTGATTGGCCAGTTACTATGATTATTCTAAGCTGATCATTGATGCTCATTAAGTAAAGGCTTATAAATGAAGAATAATGCATGGCATCACACAGTTTCAGATAGATTGGATTACTTGGAAGCTTTGTCGTGTCTATTTCTCTCTCAAATTTTGTTACAATATATAAAATTGAGCTAGCTTAACGTGGGGATTGGATTCGTATCATTCTAAGCTCTAAATCAAAAGCTACAGACGATTTAGTACAAATATGCCAAGTTGAGTGGCCAGTTGAAGTACGATTTAGACGATTCTGTCTCAAATTTTGTCCAAATATAGATAATTTAGATGGCTTAACGAATGCATTGGATTCGTGTCATTTGAAGCTTTAAATCAAAAGGTACAGACGATTTAGTGCGGACATATGTCAAGTTGATTGGCCAGTTAATATGATTATTCTAAACAGATCATTGGTGCTCATTGAGTTAAGGCTTATAAATGAAGCACAATGCATGATATCACGCAATTTGGGATAGATTGGATTACTTAGACACTTTGTTGTCTCTACTTCCTTCTCAAAATTTGTCAAAATATAAAAAATTTAACTAGCTTAACGTGGGTACTGTATTCGTGTAATTTTGAGCTCAAAATCAAAAGTGACGGACGATTTAGTGTGCACATGTCAAGTTGATTGGCAAGTTAATATGATTATTCTAAACTGATCATTGGTGCTCATTGAGTAAAGGCTTATAAATGAAGCATAATGCATTGCATCACACAGTTTTAGATAGATTGGATTAGTTGAACGCTTTGCCGCATCTTATTCTGCCTCAAATTTTGTTGCCATATAGAAAATTGAGCTAGCTTAACGTGGGCATTGGATTCGAGTCATTCTGAGCTATAAATCAAAAGTTACAAACGATTTAGTGCGGACATGTCAAGCTGAGTGGACAGTTAAAGTGATCATTCTAAACTGATAATTGGTGTTGATTAAGCTAAGGCTTATAAATGAAGCATACTGCATGGCATCAAGCTGCTTGGAAAAATTGGATTACTTGGATGTTTTGTCATCTCTATTTCTGCCTCAAATTTTTTCAGAATATAGAAAATTCAACTATTTAACGTGGGGATTGGATTCGTGTCATTATAAGCTCTAAATCAAAAGTTACAGATGATGTAGTGCAGACATGCCAAGTTGATCGGCCTGTTAAAGTGATCATTCTAAACTGAAATTGATGCTCATTGAGTATAGGCTTATAAATGAAGCATAATGCATGGCATCACACAGTTTTGGATATATTGGATTACTTGAAAGCTTTCTCATATCAAGTTCTACCTCAAATTTTGTCACAATATAGAAAATTGAACTAGATTAATGTGGACATTGGATTCGTGTCATTCTAAGCTATAAATTAAAAGTTATGGACGATTTAGTGCAGACATGACAAAGTCTTCGGCCAATTAAAATAATCATTCTAAACTGATCATTGGTGCTCATTGAGTAAAAGCTTATAAATGAAAAATAATGCATTGCATCACGCAAGTTGGGATTGATTGCATTACTTGTATGATTTGTCGTATCTTTTTATGTCTCAAACTTTGCCAAATTATATAAAATTCAACTAGATTAATGTGGGCATTGGATTCGTGTCATTCGGAGCTATAAATCAAAAGTTATGGACGATTTAGTGCATACATGACAAAGTCATATGCCAGTTAAAATGATCATTCTAAACTGATCATTGGTGTTTATTGAGTAAAAGCTTATAAATTAAAAATAATGTATGGCATCACGTAGCTTGGGATGGATTGGATTACTTGAACACTTTGTCGTATCTATTTTTGTCTCGAACTTTGTCAACATATAGAAAATTGAGCTAGCTTAACATGGGCATTGGATTCGTGTCATTTTGAGCTCTAAATCAAAAGTTATGGACGATTTAGTGTGTACATGTCATTTTGATCGGCAAGTTAAAGTGATCATTTTAAACTGATTATTGGTACTCATTGAGTAAAGGCTTGTAAAAGAAGCATAATGAATGGTATCACGCAGTTTGGGATAGACTGGATTACTTGTTCGCTTTGTCATACATAGTTCTGTCTCAAATTTGGTCACAATATAGAAAATTGAAGTAGCTAAATGGGGGCATTAGATTCGTGTCATTCTGAGCTACAAATCAAAAGTTATGGACGATTTAGTGCAGATAGGAAAAGTTGATCGGCCAGTTAAAATGATCATTCTAAACTGATCATTGGTGCTCTCATTGAGTAAAAGCTTATAAATGAAAAATAATGCATGGCATCATGCAGTTTATGATTGATTGGATTAGTTGGACGTTTTGTCGTATGTATTTCTGTCTCAAACTTTATCACAATATAGAAAATTGAGCTAGCTTAACTTGGGCACTGGTTTCATGTCATTCTGAGTTCTAAATCAAAAGTTACGAACGATTTAGTGCGGAAATATCAAGTTGATCGGACAGTCAAAGTGATCATTCAAAACTGATCATTGGTGCTCATTAAATAAAAGGTTATAAATAAAGCCTAAAGAATGGCATGACGCAGTTTGGGATGGATTGAATTACTTGGATGCTTTGTCGTATCTATTTCTGTTTCAAACTTTGTCACAATATAGAAAATTGAGCTAGTTTAACGTGAACATTAGATGTAAGAATATTGAGATTAGAGAGGAGAAATGTGAAGAATTGAATCTTGAAACTCAAAGAGAAGCATGAGAAAATGAGAAATATCTAAGATTTCTGGAGAAGAATATCCTAAGAGTTAACTTATACACTGAGTCTTTACAGCCCTTTTATAGAGGGTTTACAATGTGAACACAAAACAATTCAAAATTAAACTTGTGCATGAGCTTGAATAGAGGAGGAGCTTATTGACAACCAATGGGAAGAGAGGGGAAGAGCTGCAAAGAGACTTATGGCAGTTTGGTGTGGTTACCAAGGCTGTGTAGTAGTAGTCATGACTATTTGGTTTGGTTACCAAGGCTGTATGCAGCATGGACATGTCCTTGTCACTGTGATTCTTCTTCCAAGGCAGTTATATCACCATATTAACCATTTTAAATAATAACTTCCCTCTTTTTTTCCTTTTCCCTTGTTATTCAAACTGAATGTTCTTTTCCCTCCATGAATTAAATTGCTCACACTTGCCTTGTAGGTCAAGATAGGTCTTATTTGATTTTCCCATGTCAATACTCCCCCTCAAGCTAAAGACTTTGGAATCACCCTAAAGTCTTAAGTTTGGGAACCCAAGGCAACACCTCATTAAAAACCTTATTAAGGAAAACCAGTTGGGACAAAATCTTAATAAGGGAAAAAAGTGTGTTGCTCTTGGATTAGGTGACCTTTGATCATGTATGTGATAAATCAACGAACCCAAGTTTGATAAAGATGTTCTTGCAAACTTTGAGACTTGCTGCCTTGTATAACATGGCAGAATGGTTCCATCTTGAACTTTCTCCCTAACCTTATGGCAATCGATCTCTATGTGCTTGGTCCTCTCGTGAAACACTGAGTTTGAAGCTATGTGAATGGCTGCCTGATTATCACAATGGAAGGTAATTGGCCCTGGTTGTTCAATACCGAAGTCGTTCAAGAGCGCTTTGATCCAAGTTACTTCACTTGTCAGCTTCCTCATAGCTTTATATTCTGCTTCAGCACTAGAACATGATACCACCTTCTGCTTCTTAGTCTTCCAAGTGACTAATTTCCCACCATTGAAGTTGCAATACCCAGTGGTTGATTTCCTATCCACCCTATCACCAGCCCAATCCGCATCACAATACCCGACAATGTCAGTGTTCCCATTCTTGCCCATCCATATGCCTTGACCAGGAGATCCTTTGATGTATCTAAGGATCCTTTCTACCATTCTCCAAGGATATACACTAGGTTTTTGCATATGTTGACTCACTTGATTCACAGCAAAATACAAGTCTGGTCGTGTGATGGGGAGGTAGATTAGCTTCCCAACTAGTCTTCTATACTGAGAAACATCCTTAAATAACTCATCAGCTTTCTCCCCCTTTCCATTGACCTTGTAGCCATCTTCAATAGGAGTTTTGACCGGTTTAGCCCAAAACTTTCCTGTTTCTGTCAACAAATCAAGTGAATGAATATTGAGATTAGAGAGGAGAAATGTGAAGAATTGAATCTGGAAACTCAAAGAGAAGTATGAGAAAATGAGAAATGTTTTAGACTTATGGAGAAGAATCTCCTAAGAGTTCTATCATACATTGAGTCTTTACAGCCCTTTTACAGAGGATTTACAATGTGAACCCAAAAGAAAATGAATTCAAACTTGTGGATGAGTTTGAATAGAGGAGGAGCCTTTCAACAACCAATGAGAAGAGAGGGAAAGACCTGCAAACTGTCTTATGAACGTTTGGTGTGGTTACCAAGGCTGTGTGCAGCAGGCATGACTGTTTGGTGTGGTTACCAAGATTGTGTGCAGCATGGACATGTCCTTTTCACCTTGATTCTTCTCCCAAGGTAGCTATTTAAAATTTTTAACCATGTGGTTAATAATAACTCCCTCCTTTTTCTTTTCCCTTGTTATTCAAACTGAATTTTCGTGGACACACTTGCCTTGTACGTCAAGATAGGTCCTATTTGATTTTCCTATGTCAATACTCCCCCTCAAGCTAAAGACTTTGGAATCACCCTAAAGTCTTAAGCTTGGAAACCCAAGGCAACACCTCATTAAAAACCTTATTAAGGAAAACCACTTGGAATAAAACCTTAATAATGGAAAATTAGTGTGTTGCTCTTGGATTAGAGACGTTTGATCATGGATGTGATAAATCAACAAGTCCAAGTTTTCTAAAGATGTTCTTGCAAACTTTGAGACTTGCTGCCTTTGTGAAGATGTCAGCTAATTGGCCTTCACTCCTTCTATAACATGGGAGAATGGTTCCATCTTGAACTTTCTCCCTAACCTTATGGCAATCGATCTCTATATACTTGGTCCTCTCATGAAACACTGAGTTTGAAGCTATGTGAATGGCTGCCTGATTATCACAATGGAAGGTGATTGGCCCTAGTTGTTCAATGCCGAAGTCTTTCAAGAGCGCTTTGATCCAAGTTACTTCACTTGTCAGCTTCCTCATAGCCCTATATTCTGCTTCAGCACTAGAACATGATACCACCTTCTGCTTCTTAGTCTTCCAAGTGACTAAGTTCCCACCAATGAAGGTGCAATACCCAGTGGTTTATTTCCTATCCACCCTATCACCAGCCCAATCCGCATAACAATACCCAACAATCTCAGTGTTCCCATTCTTGCCCATCCATATGCCTTGACTAGGAGATCCTTTGATGTATCTAAGGATCCTTTCTACCATGCTCCAATGATATACAGTAGGTTTTTGCATATTTTGACTCACTTGGTTCACAGAAAAACACAAGTCTGGTCGTGTGAGGGTGAGGTAGATCAACTTCCCAACTAGTCTCCTATACTGAGAAACATCCTTAAATAACTCATCAGCTTTCTCCCCCTTTCCATTGACCTTGTAGCCATCTTCAAGAGGAGTTTTGGCCGGTTTTGCCCCAAGCTTTCCCGTGTCTGTCAACAGATCAAGAGCATACTTTCTTTGGGATAGAAAGAGCCCTTCCTGAGACCGACACACTTCAATACCTAAGAAGTACTTCAACTCTCCAAGATCCTTGATGTCAAATGATCTGTTTAAGAAGGCCTTTGTGGACTGAACTCCTTCCTTATCATCTCCTGTGGCGTTTTGACGAGTGAACAAAGTATGATCTGAATGGGATTTCCTAAACCCATTATCAGTAAGTGTGGAGCTTAATTTGTTATACCAGGCTCTTGGTGACTGCTTCAACCCATACATTGCCTTCCTAAGTCTTAGAACTTGTCCCTCTTTGCAAAGATCTTCAAGGCCTGGTGGTGGAGTCATATACACTTCCTCTTCAAGTTCTCCTTGTAGGAATGCGTTCTTGACATCCATTTTCCATAAGTCCGAAGTCAGATTCATAGCTAGTGAAAGAACAACCCTTACAGTGTGTAACTTAGCCACCGGTGCAAATGTATCAGTATAGTCCTCTCGATATGTCTGAGTGAAACCTCTTGCAACTAGACGTGCCTTATACCTTTCTATGTCCCCATTGCTCTTATACTTGATGGTGAACACCCACTTGGAACTCACAGCCTTCTTGCCTTTGGGAAGTTCTTGTATATCCCATGTATGATTCCTTTCCATAGCTCCCTTATCATCTTTTACTGCATCTAACCATTCTTTCTTGCTCTTAGCTTCTTCATAAGTCCTTGGAATCTGACTTTGTTCAATCTTTCCAAGGAATGCTTGATGACTAGATGGCAAGAGGTCAAGGGAACAAACAGCTTGTATGGGGTGAGCCACGGCCTGGTTGTTGTAGAAGACCCTAGTGTTTACCCAATTGGATGGATCTTTCCTAAGGCTAGTACTCCTCCTTAGTTGCTGAACAGGAGGTACAGCCTCCTCTACAACCGTTTCCTCTTCCATTTGGTGAATAGGTTTCTCTATACCCACTTCGAACTGGTCTTGTTCTTGGTTTTGGGCCGTAGCTTCTTCTTGGATTGGAGTTGGTTCTTGAGTTACCGCCCCTTGTTCATTCTCTTGGGTATCTTGTGAACTACTTGGAGTTCTTGCTTCTTCTTGTCTTGAATCCTTTGGCACACCATTTCCCAAATGATTCAAGAGAAACCTCAAACTCGTAGCCAAATCAGAAGGTGACCTTGAGAGATCCTTCAATCCTTCCCAATCTTTCTGATCATAATAGCTTCGTTCTTCTATGAACTTGACATCTCTAGACACATACGTCCTCTTCGAAATCAGGGAGCTTTGGCTCTCTTAGGATGCACTTAATCACGTCCTTAAAGGCTGGATTTAGGTTGAGAAGGAGCCCAAATATCTTGTCTTGTTCCTTCCTTTCATTAAGCACCTTTGGATCCATAGAACTTGGTCTCAACATGTCAAACTCGGACCATGTTGATTGGAACTTGCCTAGGAACTTTGTGAACTCCATATCCTCTTGGTGTAGATCATTGAGAGCCTTCTTAACCTCATACACACGGCTGAGGTTTGAAACATCCCCATACACCCTCTTGAGAGTCTCCCAAAGAGACTTGGCGGTTTCACAATATGAATAAGCTTCAAGTATGGATGGGTCCAATGAATTTTGGAGGAATCCAAGGACTGATTGATCTTCTTGGAACCACCTAGCTTCTTCTTTTCTTATTGCCTCATCCTTCTTCTCCTTTGGATCATCTATAGTTGGAGTATTATCCGCCAAGATGTGATTCCAAAGTCCTTTGCCACAATTGGCTGTCTTGAAGGTTCTTGACCATAATGTGTAGTTCAAGCCTTTGAGAAAAACTACTGGTATCACCGTAGGTTTCAAGCTGGAACTAATTTGAATTGTATCCTCCATTGTTAGGCTTTGAGAGCTCAAAGGAGGCAGCTTTTATGGTTGAATAAAAGCGAGAGTTTTTAGTTTAAAGGCTGAGAGATTTTTGACAGAATTTTAAATTAGAAACTGAAAGATTTGAGTAGAAAAGATAAGAGAATGATTTTATGCTCTGATTCCATGTAAGAAAATTGAGATTAGAGAGGAGAAATGTGAAGAATTGAATCTGGAAAATCAAAGAGAAGCATGAGAAAATGAGAAATGTCTAAGACTTCTGAAGAAGAATCTCCTAAGAGTTAGCTTATACACTGAGTCTTTACAGCCCTTTTATAGAGGATTTACAATGTGAACACAAAACAATTCAAAATTAAACTTGTGGATGAGCTTGAATAGAGGAGGATCTTGTTGACAACCAATGGGAAGAGAGGGGAGGAGCTGCAAACAGTCTTACGACCATTTGGTGTGAATACCAAGGCTGTGTGCAGTAGTCATGACTGTTTGGTGTGGTTACCAAAGCTGTGTGCAGCCTGGAAATGTCCTTGTCACTGTGATTCTTCTCCCAATTCAGCTATATAACCATATTAACCATTCTAAATAGTAACTTCCCTCCTTTTCTCCTTTTCCCTTGTTATTCAACTGAATTTTCTTTTTTCGTGTCATTCCGAGCTTTAAATCAAAAGTTACAGACGATTTAATGCGGACATGTCAAGTTATCGGCCAGTAAAAATGATCCTTCTAAACTAATCATTGGTGCTCATTAAATAAATGCTTATAAGTGAAGCATAATGCATGGCATCAAGCAGTTTGGATAGATTGGATTACTTGGATGCTTTGTCCTCTCTATTTTTGTATCAAATTATGTCAAAATATAGAAAATTGTGCAAGCTTAACATGGGCATTGGATTCGTGTCATTCTGAGCTCTAAATCAAAAGTTATGGATGATTTAGTGTGGACATGTTAAGTTGATCGGCCAATTAAAGTCATCATTCAAAACTGATCATTAGTGCTCATTGAGTAAAGGCTTATAAATGAAGAATAATGCATGGCATCACACATTTTTGGATAGATAGGGTTACTTGGATGCTTTGTCATATCTATTTCTACCTCAAATTTGGTTACAATATAGAAAATTTAGCTAGCTTAACGTGGGCATTTGAATCGTGCGTTTCGGAGATCTAAATCAAATGTTACGGATGATTTAGTGTGTACATGTCAAGTTAATCGGCCAGTTTAAGAGATCATTCTAAATTGATTATTGGTGCTCATTAAGTAAAGGCTTATAAATGAAGCATAAAGCATAGCATGACGCAGTTTGGGATAGATTGGATTACTTGGACGCTTTGTCATCTCTATTTATGTATCAAATTTTGTCACAATATAGAAATTGATCTAGCTTAACGTGGGCATTTGATTTGTGTCATTCTGATCTCTAAATCAAAAGTTACTGTCGATTTAATGCGGACTTGTCAATTTGATCGGCCTATTAAAGAGATCATTTTAAACTGATCATTGGTGCTAATTATGTAGAGGCTTAGAAATGAACCATAAAGCAAGGAAACAACAAATTTGGGATAGATTGGACTACTTGGACGTTTTGTCATCTCTATTTCTCTCTCAAATTTAGTCAAAAAAGAGAAATTATGTTTTCTTCATGTGGGCATTGGATTCGTGTCATTCCGAGCTTCAAATCAAAAGTTACAGATAATTTAGTACGGACATGTCAAGTTGATAGGCCAGTTAAAGTGATCATTCTAAACTGATCTTTGGTGCCCATTCAGTGAAAGCTTATAAATGAAGCATAATGCAAGGCATCACACAGTTTTTGATATATTGGATTACTTGGACGCTTTGTCGTCTTTTTATTTCTGTTTCAAATTTTTTCAAAATATAGAAAATTGAACTAACTTATCAGGGGAAATGGATTCGTGTGTTTCTGAGCTCTAAATCATAAGTTTCAGACGATTTAGTCCAGACATGTCAAGTTGATAGACCAGTTACGGACGATTTGTTCGGACATGTCAAGGTTATCGGCCCGTTAAAGTGATCATTTTAAACTGATCATTGGTGCCCATTGAGTAAAGGCTTATAAATGAATCATATTGCATGGCATCACACAATTTTGGATAGTCTGGGTTACACGGACGCTTTATCGTATCTAGTTCTGTCTCAAAGCTTGTCACAATATATAAAATTGAGCTAGCTTAACCTAGGTATTTGATTTGGGTCATTCGGAGCTCTAAATCAAAAGTTACAGTCGATTTAGTGCGGGCATGTCAGGTTGATCGGTCAGTTAAAGTGATCATTCTAACCTGATCATTGTTGCTCATTTTGTAAAGGCTTTGAAACGAAGCATAATGCATGGCACCAAGCAGTTTCATATATTGGATTACTTGGATGCTTTGTCATCTCTATTTCTGTCTTGAATTTTGAAATGTTTTTAGCAAATTGAGCTAGCTTAACGTGTGCATTGGATTCGTATCATTCTGAGATTTAAATTAAAAGTTTGGACTATTTAGTAAATGCTTAATAATGCAATATAATGCATGTCATCACGTAGTTTGGGATGTATTGGATTACTCGTACGCTTTTTCATATCTATTTTTATCTCAAATCTTAACGTATGCATTGGATTCGTGTGTTTCTGAGCTCTAAATACAGATGATTTATTGCGGACATGTCAAGTTGATCGGCCAATTAAAGTCATAATTCTAATGTAATAGGTGCTCATTAAGTAAAGGCTTATAGAAGAAGCATAAAGCATGGCATCACGCATTTTGGGATCGATTGGATTACTTGGATGCATTGTCATCTCTATTTCTGTCTCAAATTTTTTCAAAATATAGAAAATTGAGCTAGCATAACGTGGGCATTCGATTTGTGTCGTTCTGAGCTCTTATTCAAAAGTTACGGACGATTAGTGTGGACATGTCAAGTTGAACGGCAAGTTAAAATGATCATTCTAAACTGATCATTGCTGCCCATTGAGTAATGGCTTATAAATGAAGCAAATTGCATGGCATCATACATTTTTGGATAAATTGAATTACATGGACGCATTGTTGTATCTAGTTATGTCTCAAATTTTGTCATAAAATTGAATATTAAGCTAGCTTAATGTGGTCATTTGATTTGTGTCCTTCTGACCTCTAAATCAAAAGGTACAAATGATTTAGTGCGCACATGTCAAGTTGATCAGCCAATTAAAGTAATTATTTTAATCTGATCATTGGTGCCCATTGAATAAAGGTTTATAAATCAAGCATAATGCATAGCAACACACAGTTTTGGATAGATTGGATTACTTGGACACTTTGTCGTATCTAGTGCTGTCTCAAATTTTGTCACAATATAGAAAATTGAGCAAGCTTAATGTGGACATTGGATTCGTATCATTCTGAGCTCTAAATTAAAAGTTACAAACGATTTAGTGCGAACATGTGATCGGCCAGTTAAAGTGATCATTATAAACTTATCTTTGGTGCCCATTTACTAAAGGCTTATAAATGAAGCATAATGCATGGCATCACACAGTTTTCGATAGATTGGATTACTTGGACACTTTGTCGTCCCTATTTCTGTCAAAACATTTCTCAAACTATAGAATATTGAGCTAGCTTATCGTGGGCATTGGATTCGTGTGTTTCTGAGTTCTAAATCAAACAAAAGTTTCATATGATTTAGAGCGGACATGTCAAGTTGATTGGCCAGTTAAAGTGATCATTCTAAACTGATCATTGGTGCTCATTGAGTAAAGGCTTAGAAATGAAGAATAATGCATGGCATCAAGCAGTTTGGATAGATTGGATTACTTAGATGGTTCGTGGTCTGTATTTCTATCTCTAATTTTGAAAAAATAAAGCAAATTGAGCTAACTTAACGTGGACTTTGGATTCGTGTCATTCTCAGCTCTAAATCAAAAGTTACGGACGATTTGGTGTGGACATGTCAAGTTGATCGGCCAGTTAAATTGATCATTCTAAACTGATCATCGGTGCCCATTGAGTAAAGGCTTATAAATGAAGCATAATGGATCGCATCACACATTTTTGGATAGATTGGATTACTTGGATGCTTTGTCGTCTTTATTTTTGTCTCAAATTTTGTCAAAATATAGAAAATTGAGCTATATTATCGTGTGCATTGGACTCGTGTCATTCTGAGCTCTAATTCAAAAATTACTGACGATTTTGTGCGGACATGTCAAGTTGATCAGCCAGTTAAAATATCATTCTAAACTGATCTTTGGTGCCCATTGAGTAAAGCCTTATAACTGAAGCATAATGCATGGCATCACACAGTTTTGGATAGATTGGATTACTTGGATGCTTTGTCGTATCTAGTCCTATCTCAAATTTTGTCACAATATAGAAAATTGAACTAGATTCTGGGCATTGGATTTGTGTCATTCTGAGCTATAAATCAAAAGGTATGGACGATTTAGTGCAGATTTGACAAATTGATCGACCTTAAAAGATCATTCTAAACTAATCATTGGTGCTCATTGAGTAAAAGCTTAATAATGAAAAAGAATGCATGGCATCACGCAGTTTGGGATGTTTTGGATTACTTGGATGCTTTTTCATATCTATTTGTGCCTCAAATTTTGTCATCATATAGAAAAGTGAGCTATCTTAACGTGGGCATTGGATTCTTGTGTTTCTGAGCTCTTAATACGGACGATTTATTGCAAACATGTCAAGTTGATCGGCCAGTTAAAGTAATAACTTTAAACTAATCATCGGTGCTCATTAAGTAAAGGCTTATAGATGAAGCATAAAGCATGACATCACACATATTGGGATAGATTGAATTACTTGGACGCGTTGTCATCTCTATTTCTGTCTCAAATTTTGTCAAAATATAGAAAATTGAGCTACCATAGCGTGGGCATTTGATTCGTGTCATTCTGAGCTCTAAATCAAAAGTTACGGACGATTAATGCAGACATGTCAAGTTGATCGGCTAGTTAAAATGATCATTCTAAACTGATCATTGGTACCCATTGAGTAAAGGCTTATAAATGAATCATATTGCATGGCAACACACATTTTTGGATAAATTGGATTACTTGTATGCTTTGTTGTATCTAGTTCTGTCTCAAATATTTTAGAAATATAGAAAATTAAGCTAGCTTAACGTGGGCATTTGATTCATGTCATTATGAGCTCTAAATCAAAAGTTACAAACGATTTAGGGCGGACATGTCAAGTTGATCGGCCAATTAAAGTGATCCTTTTACACTGATCATTGGTGCCCATTGAGTAAAGGCTTATAAATCAAGCATAATGCATAGTATCACTCAGTTTTGGATAGATTGGATTACTTGAACGTTGTTTCGTATCTAGTCCTGTCTCAACTTTTGTCAGAATAGAAAATTGAGCTAGCTTAACGTAGACATTTGATTTGTGTCATTTTGATCTCTAAATCAAAAGTTTCAGACGATTTATTCCAGATATGTCAAGTTGATCGCCCAGTTAAAGTGATCATTCTAAACTCATCATTGGTGCTCATTGAGTAAAGGCTTATAAATGAAGCATAATGCATGACATCACACATTTTTGGAGAGATTGGATTATTTGGACGCTTTTTCGTATCTAGTCCTGTCTCAATTTTGTCACAATATAGAAAATTGAGTAGCTTAACGTGGGCATTGGATTCATATCATTCGGAGCTCTAAATCAAAAGCTAGAGACGATTTAGTGCAGCCATGTCAAGTTGATCGGCCAGTTAAAGTGATCATTCTAAACTGATCTTTGGTGCCCACTGAGTAAAGGCTTATAAATGAAGCATAATGCATGGCATCACACAGTTTTGGATCGACTGGATTACTTGGACGCTTTATCATATCTAGTTCTGTCTCAAATTTTGTCACAATATAGAATATTGAACCAACTTAGTGTGGGCATTGGTTTCGGGTCATTCTAAGCTATAAATCAAAAGGTATGGTTGATTTAGTGGAGACATGACAAGTTGATTGGGCTGTTAAAACTATCATTCTAAATTAATCAATGATGCTCATTGAGTAAAAGCTTAATAATGAAACATAACGCATAGCATCACGCAGTTAGGGATGGATTGGATTACTTAGACGCGTTGTCATATCTATTCATGTCTCAAATTTTGTCAAAATATAGAAAATTGAGCTAGCTTAACGTGGGCATTGGATTCATGTCATTCTGAGCCCTAAATTAAAAGTTGTGGATGATTAGTTCGGGCATGTCAAGTTGACCGGCCTGTTAAAGTGATCATTCTAAACTGATCATTGGTGCCCATTAAGTAAAGGCTTATAAATGAAGTATATTTCATGGCATCACACAATTTTGGATAAATTGGATTACTTGCACGCTTTATCGTATCTAGTTCTGTCTCAAATTTTGTCACATTATAGAAAATTAATCTAGTTTAATGTGGGCATTTGATTCGTGTCAATCTGAGTTTAAAATCAAAAGTTACGGACGACTAATGTGGACATGTCAAGTTGATTGGCTAGT
Organism: Pugionium cornutum; assembly: GCA_018901935.1. Classification (NCBI taxonomy): domain Eukaryota; kingdom Viridiplantae; phylum Streptophyta; class Magnoliopsida; order Brassicales; family Brassicaceae; genus Pugionium; species Pugionium cornutum. The sequence goes on along the minus strand of CM032164.1, from coordinate 16,996,244 downwards.
TAAAGTCATCATTATAAACTGATCATTGCTGCTCATTAAGTAAAGGCTTAGAAATGAAGCATCATGCATAGCATCAATCAGTTTGGATAGAATGGATTACTTGGATGCTTTGTCGTCTCTATTTCTGTCTCAAATTTTGTCAAAATATAAAAAACTGACCTAGATTAACGTGGGTATAGGATTCGTGTCATTTTGAGCTCTAAATAAAAAAGTACGGACAATTTAGTGAAGACATGTCAAGTTGATCGGCCAATTAAAATGATCATTCTTGACTGATTTTTGGTGCCCACTGAGTAAAGACTTATAAATGAAGCATAATGCATGCCATCACACAGTTTTGGATAAATTGGATTACTTGCACGCTTTATCGTATCTAGTTCTATCTCAAATTTTGTCACACTATAGAAAATTAAGCTAGTTTAATGTGGGCATTTGATTCGTGTCATTCTGAGCTTTAAATAAAAAGTTACGGACGATTAATGCGGATATGTCAAGTTGATCGGCCAGTTAAACTGATCATTCTAAACTGATCATTCTAAACTGATCATTGGTGCACATTAAGTAAAGGCTTTGAAATGAAGCATAACGCATGGCATCAAGTTTTTTGGATAGATTGGATTACATGGATGCTTTTTCATCTCTATTTCTGTCTCAAATTTTATCAAAATATAAAAACTGAGCTAGATTAATGTGGGCATTGGATTCGCTTGTTTCGGGGCTCTAAATCAAAAGTTACAGATGTTTTAGTGCGGACATGTCAAGTTGATCGGCAAGTAAAAGTGATCATTCCATACTGATCGCTGGTGCTCATTAAATAAAGGATTACAAATGAAACATAAAGCATGGAATCACGGATTTTGGGATTGATTAGATTACTTGGAAGTTTTGTCGTCTCTATTTGTGTCTCCAATTTTGTCAAAATATTGAAAATTGAGCTAGCTTAACGTAGGTATTGGATTCATGCATTACAAGAAAACATTAATATTTCCGATGGTATTTCCAACGGAAATAAAACCGTCGAAATTTTCCAACGCCTAAGTGATGGTTTTCTGACGGACTAACGAGGGAAGTTATCTCATCGGTGTTCCATCGGTAAATCCCGACATTTGCACTACCATCGGGAAATTGATGGTAAAAACTGATGGCTTTCCATCTGGTTTCTGATGGAAGGACAAGCGTCGGGATATCCTCTCAAAACCGTCGTATGTTACCGATGAAATATAAGCTCTCGGTTGTTTTCCGACGATTTCCCGACGGAATGTGGCTTTTACTATCCGTGTGGAATCCGTCGGGAATATATCCGTGGGCTGACGTCGAGGATCTTCGGTTCATCATCGGAAATATCAAGCAGTGGTCGGCAATCCTTGGAAATCCATCGGAAACCGGAATATTCCTAAGAATAATCTATTAAAAATTTGTGATTATCTGTTAAAAATTCGTAATAATATATTAAAAATTTGTGATTATCTGTTAAAAATTCGTAATAATCTATTAAAAATTCGTAATAATCTGTTAAAATTCGTGATAATCTTCTAATTTTCAATATAAATACGCTGTGCTCCTTCACAATTTGATCAGAACAAAAATCTTAACAAAATGTCTTCTTCAGGTTCTTATGATTATTTTCGATCTCGGATGAATAAACCTCGGTATGATTCAACAACGGGGGAATTGACGGATGAATTTGCGCAAGGTGTTGAAGGGTTCATGACATTTGCATCAAACAATAGCATGACATCGGAATACGGTAAAATGTATTGTCCGTGTGTTAAATGTCGAAATCATAGATTATTCTCTATTAGAGAAGTACGTAATCATTTGTATAAGACTGGATTTATGCCGGGTTACAAAATTTGGTATTCACATGGGGAAACTAATGCAACGATGCAATATTATGGTAGTATTTCAAAAAGATTAGATAGTGCTAATGTTATGGTAGAGGAACCAGCATCACAAGTTGATATAAGCGGAGGTACGGTTCATATGGTGAATGATGCGTTTCGTGAACAAAGAGCATCGTACATTGAAGATAGGAGTAAAATAGAGGAACCTAATTTGGAAGCCAGAAATTTTTTTGATATGTTAGACGCATCCAAGCAGCCTTTGTATAAAGCATGTAGAGAAGGATTATCGTCTTTATCTGCCGCAAGCAGGTTCATGACAATAAAGACGGATTTCAACTTGGCTGAAAATCGTGTGAATGTGATAGCTGATTTTGTTAGAGATATATTACCTGAAGATAATATTGCACTTGTTTCATATAACGAGGTTCAAAAACTTGTACCTGGTCTTGGATTGCCGTATCAGATGATCGTTGAATGTATTGACAACTGCATGATCTATTGGAGAAATGATGAAAACCACATGAACTGCCGATTTTGTCACAAATGTCAATTTCAAGAGACAAGCGGCAGAGTACCTATTCCACATAAACGGATGTGGTATTTGCCATTAAGAGAGAGGTTAAAGAGGTTATATTAATATGAACATATGGCAAAGCCCATGAGATGGTATCCAGAACATAATTTGAATGGAGAAATTGTGCTTATTGAGTAAAGGCTTATAAATGAAGCAGAATTCAAGGCATTGTGGAGCTTGGGATAGATTGAATTATTTGGACACTTTGTCGTATCTATTTCTCTCTCAAAGTTTATTACGATATAGAAAATTGAGCTAGAATAACGTGGGCATTGGATACGTGTCATTCCTAGCACTAAATCAAAAGTTACGGATGATTTGTTCGGACATGTCAAGGTTATCGGCCCGTTAAAGTGATCATTCTAAACTGATCGTTGGTGCCCATTGAGTAAAGGCTTATAAATGAAGCATATGGCATTGCATCACACAGTTTTGGATAAATTGGATTACTTGGACGCTTTATCGTATCTAGTTCTGTCTCAAATTTTGTCACAATATAGAAATTGAGCTAGCTTAATCTGGGAATTTGATTCGTGTCATTCTGAGTTCTAAATCAAAAGATACGGACGTTTAATGCGAACATGTCATGTTGATCGGCCAGTTAAACTGATCATTGGTGCTCATTAAGTAAAGGCTTTGAAATGAAGCATAACGCATGGCATCAAGTAGTTTGGATAGATTGGATTACATGGATGCTTTTTCATCTCTATTTCTGTCTCAAATTTTATCAAAATATAAAAAACTGAGCTAGATTAACGAGGGTATTGGATTCGTGTCATTTTGAGCTCTAAATCAAAAGTTACGGACAATTTAGTGAAGACATGTCAAGTTGATCGGCCAATTAAAATGATCATTCTTAACTGATCTTTGGTGCCCACTGAGTAAAGACTTATAAATGAAGCATAATGCATGGCATCACACAGTTTTGGATAGATTGGATTACTTGTACGTTTTGTCATATATAGTTCTCTCTCAAATTTTGTCACAATATAGAAAATTGAGCTCACTTAGTGTTGGCATTGGTTTCATGTCATTCTAAGCTATAAAGCAAAAGGTATGGACAATTTAGTGCATACATGACAAGTTGATCGGCCTGTTAAAATTATCATTCTAAACTAATCAATGATGCTCATTGAGTAAAAGCTTAATAATTAAAAATAATGCCTAGCATCACGCAGTTTGAGATGGATTGGATTACTTGGATGCTTTGTCATATCTATTTCTATCTCAAATTTTGTGACAATATAGAAAATTGAGCTAGTTTAACGTGGGCATTGGATTCGTTTGTTTCTGGGTTCTAAATCAAAAGTTACAAATGTTTTAGTGCGTACATGTCAAGTTGATCGGCTAGTTAAAGTGATCATTCCATACTGATTGCTGGTGCTCATTAAATAAAGGATTACAAATGAAACATAAAGCATGGAATCACGGATTTTGGGATTGATTAGATTACTTGGAAGTTTTGTCGTCTCTATTTGTGTCTCAAATATTGTCAAAATATAGAAAATTGAACTACCTTAACGTAGGTATTGGATTCATGCATTACAAGAAAACATTAATATTTCCGATGGCATTTCCAACGTAAATAAAACCATCGAAATTTTCCAACGCCTAAGGGATGGTTTTCTGATTGACTAACGAGGGAAGTTATCTCATCGGTGTTCCATCGGTAAATCCCGACATATGCACTACCATCGGGAAATTGATGGTAAAACCTGATGGCTTTCCATCCGGTTTCCGATGGAAGGGCAAGCGTCGGGACATTCTCTCAAAACCATCTTATGTTACCGATGAAATATAAGCTCTTGGTTGTTTTCCGATGATTTCCCGACGGAATGTGGCTTTTACTATCCGTCTGGAATCCGTTGGGAATATATCCATGGGCTGATGTCGAGGATATTTGGTTCATCGTAGGAAATATCAAGCAGTGGTCGGCAATCCTTGGGAATCCATTGGAAACCGGAATATTCCTAAGAATAATCTATTAAAAATTTGTGATTATCTGTTAAAAATTCGTAATAATCTATTACAAATTTGTGATTATGTGTTAAAAATTCGTAATAATCTATTAAAAATTTGTAATAATTTGTTAAAATTCGTGATAATATTCTAATTTTCAATATAAATACGCTCTGCTCCTTCACAATTTGATCAGAACAAAAATCTTAACAAAATGTCTTCTTCAGGTTCTTATGATTATTTTCGATCTTGGATGAATAAACCTTGGTATGATTCAACAACGGGGGAATTGACGGATGTATTTGCGCAAGGTGTTTAAGGGTTCATGACATTTGCATCAAACAATAGCATGACATCGGAATACGGTAAAATGTATTGTCCGTTTGTTAAATGTCGAAATCATAGATTATTCTCTGTTAGAGAAGTACGTAATCATTTGTATAAGACTGGATTTATGCCGGGTTACAAAATTTGGTATTCACATGGGGAAACTAATGCAACGATGCAATATTATGGTAGTACTTCAAAAAGGTTAGATAGTACTAATGTTTTGGTAGAGGAACCGGCATCACAAGTTGATATAAGCGGAGGTACTGTTCAGATGGTGAATGATGCGTTTCGTGAACAAAGAGCATCCTACATTGAAGATAGGAGTAGAATAGAAGAACCTAATTTGGAAGCCCGAAATGTTTTTGATATGTTAGACGCATCCAAGCAGCCTTTGTATAAAGGATGTAGAGATGGATTATCGTCTTTATCTGCTGCAAGCTGGTTGATGACAATAAAGACGGATTTCAACTTGGCTGAAAAATGTGTGAATGTGATAGCTGATTTTGTTAGAGATATATTACCTGAAGATAATATTGCACCTGTTTCATATAATGAGGTTCAAAAACTTGTACCTGGTCTTGGATTGCCGTATCAGATGATCGTTCAATGTATTGACAACTGCATGATCTATTGGAGAAATGATGAAAACCGCATGAACTGCCGATTGTGTCACAAACCTCGATTTCAAGAGACAAGCGGGAGAGTACCTATTCCACATAAACGGATGTGGTATTTTCCATTAACAGAGAGGTTAAAGAGGTTTTATTAATCTGAACATATGGCAAAGCCCATGAGATGGTATCCAGAACATAATTTGAATGGAGAAATTGTGCTGATTGATTAAAGGCTTATAAATGAATCAGAATTCAAGGCATTGTGGAGCTTGGGATAGATTGAATTATTTGGACACTTTGTCAAATCTATTTCTCTCTCAAATGTTTTTACGATATAAAACATTGAGCTAGAATAACGTGGGCATTGGATACGTGTCATTCCGAGCACTAAAGCAACGGTTACGGACGATTAGTTCGGACATGTCAAGGTTATCGGCCAGTTCAAGTGATCATTCTAAACTGATCGCTGGTGCCCATTGAGTAAAGGCTTATAAATGAAGCATATGGCATGGCATCACACAGTGTTTGATAAATTGGATTACTTGGATGCTTTATCGTATCTAGTTTTGTCTCAAATTTTGTCACAATATAGAAATTGAGCTAGCTTAATGTGGGAATTTGATTCGTGTCATTCTGAGCTCTAAATCAAAAGATACGGACGTTTCATGCGAACATGTCAAGTTGATCGGCCAGGTAAACTGATCATTCTAAACTGATCATTGGTGCTCATTAGGTAAAGGCTTTGAAATGAAGCATAACGCATGGCATCAAGTAGTTTGGGTAGATTGGATTACACGGATGCTTTTTCATCTCTATTTCTGTCTCAAATTTTATCAAAATATAAAAAACTAAGCTAGATTAACGTGGGTATTGGATTCGTGTCATTTTGAGCTGTAAATCAAAAGCTACAGACAATTTAGTGAAGACATGTCAAGTTGATCGGCCAATTAAAATGATCATTCTTAACTGATCTTTGGTGCCCACTGAGTAAAGACATATAAATGAAGCATAATGCATGGCATCAAACAGTTTTGGATAGATTGGATTACTTGTACGTTTTGTCATATCTAGTTCTGTCTCAAATTTTGTCACAATATAGAATATTGAACTAACTTAGTGTTGGCATTGGTTTCATGTCATTCTAAGCTATAAAGCAAAAGGTATGGACGATTTAGTGCATACATGACAAGTTGATCAGCCTGTTAAAATTATCATTCTAAACTAATCAATGATGCTCATTGAGTAAAAGCTTAATAATGAAAAATAATGCCTAGCATCACGCAGTTTGAGATGGATTGGATTACTTGGACGCTTTGTCATATCTATTTCTATCTCAAATTTTGTGACAATATAGAAAATTGAGGTAGTTTAACGTGGGCATTGGATTCGTTTGTTTCTGGGCTCTAAATCAAAAGTTACAGATGTTTTAGTGCGGACATGTCAAGTTGATCGGCTAGTTAAAGTGATCATTCCATACTGATCGCTGGTGCTCATTACGTAAAGGATTACAAATGAAACCTAAAGCATGGAATCACGGATTTTGGGATTGATTAGATTACTTGGAAGTTTTGTCGTCTCTATTTGTGTCTCAAATTTTGTCAAAATATAGAAAATTAAGCTAGCTTAACGTAGGTATTGGATTCATGCATTACAAGAAAACATTAATATTTCAGATGGCATTTCCAACGGAAATAAAACCGTCAAAATTTTCCAACGCCTAAGGGATGGTTTTCTGACGGACTAACGAGGGAAGTTATATCATCGGTGTTCCATCGGTAAATCCCGACATTTGCACTACCATCAGAAAATTGATGGTAAAACCAGATGGCTTTCCATCCGGTTTCCAATGGAAGGGCAAGGGTTGGTTTATTCCGATCAAAGCAGACTTCTCCGAGAAGTCTACTTCAGTGAGAAAATTTAGTATGTGTACAATGATCTAATCAAATTCATTAATTTTTTACCGCAGATAATGGTCCAAATCGTTGTTGTTTGTGGGGAGTGGACTATTACAGAGACTTGAAATTTTTCTGTGCATAATATAGGAGGAGGAAAAATGTTTGTAATTGAGGATGATGATTACTTTGTTGATGAAGATGAGAATAAAGTTTACTCGAATGCTGAGGATTACATTCTTTAAGGTAAAGTAAAAGATGAATAAATTCAGTTTTAATGTTGAGTATCTCAAAAAATTAAGTTACGAGTAAGGACAAAATATAAAGTCTGCTGAGAAGTCTGCAAAGAAGCCTGCCGAGAAGTCTGCAAAGAAGTCTGCGAGATTTATACAACAAAGTTTGCCGATATAAGTGTGTAGTTTCTGAAACATGTAACCAATCAATTCAATTAATTTGAAGACACAATGTTA
>CM032164.1:16902463-16988461 GCA_018901935.1 Pugionium cornutum | reverse complement strand
ATTTAAAAACTATTAAAAATCACTTTAAAAATCTAGTAAAACAACAAAATTAGTTTTTGTAAATCTTCTTTCTAGATCTACAACAATAAAAAATGAAAAATAATATAAGAATATAAGAAAAAATTAAGAAAACAAAAAAAAAACACAAAATCTCCAAAACAATGAAAAACGTAACAACTAGTAAAAATAACAAACTTACATCTTTAGATCTCGTGACTTCCTTTTTTAGATCTACAAAAATACAAGATGAGAAATGAGATAAGAATATAGGAAAAAACTTAAGAAAATAACAAACACAACAAAAATCACAAAAACTACGAAAATTTTAAAACTAATAAAAGCAACAAGTTTACGTTTTTAGATCTTTTCACTTCTTTTTCCAGATCTACAACACTATAAGACAAGAAAGAGTGTTATAAAAATAACAAAAGATCTAAACAATTAAAATATTCTAAAATCACAAACCCAAAACCATATAAACAAAAAAAACTTACCTTTTTCACATCTCATGATTTTTTTCCACATCTACAAAATAACAAGATGACAAAGAACATGAGAAGAGAAGAAGAAAAGAAAAGAGGGGAGGTAAAACAAGAAGAAGAGAAAATTTACCTTGTAGTCATTTTTGGAGGATGGAGGCTCCCACGTTTTTTTTTTGGAAATAAAATTATGATAAAATTTTAGGGTTACCTTCTTTATATATGGAGAGTTAAATTTGGTTGGGTTAAAAACTGTCAATTTCCGGTTTGCGCAGACTTCTCGAAGTCTTCGAAGTTTATTCCCGCTGAAGCAGACTTCTCGGAGAAGTCTGCTTTAATAGGAATAAATCTCGAAGACTTCTCGAGAAGTCTGCTTTAGTGAAAAAAATAGATTATTCCGGCTGAAGAAATCTGCTTCGTATTTTTACATTACCCTAAACTCTAAATTGAAAAAAACCGGTTTAGTTACATTTAATTTCCGGTTTGTGCAGACTTCTCGAGAAATCTGCTTTGTTAAATCTACGACAACATCTCGAGAAGTCTGCGTAACCCTAAACCCTAAATAATAAGATTCACTAAATGTGCAAAAGTTTTGTTAAAATTGGATGAATATGTTGAAGATAGTTAAGTAAATGCAAAACTCAAACAATTTCTTTTAAAAAATTTGTAAATCTAAATTTTCAAATTTATCACATGATATTTCAAATTCTAGCATGAATTCTCTACACAAACATCAACTATTAACCCACAACACATAACAACAAAAACTAGCAAATATTTTATATCATTAGATCGAATCTAATCTACTTATTTTTGAATTCATTATAACTTTTACGTGCTTTTGATATGTATATAAACTATGTTAATAACAATTTTAATTTTTTTAAATATTTCAAAATTTTTATTTGATTTAGGTAATTTATTTATAAAGCAGACTTCATGAAGTCTGCTTCAGCCGGAATAAACTGTTTTTCTCACCAAAGCAGACTTCTCGGAGAAGTCTGCTTCAACCGGAATAAACTGTTTTTCTCACCAAAGCAGACTTCTCCGAGAAGTCTGCTTCAACCGGAATAAACTGTTTTTTTCACTAAAGCAGACTTCTCGGAGAAGTCTGCTTCAGCCGGAATAACCTGTTTTTCCTACCAAAGCAGACTTCTCATCCAGGGACTGAAACGTAATTGACATTTCAACATTATTTTTTAGACCAAAGGAGTGTTCAGTAATTTCTCCACCCTCATAGGTTAGTTTTGCAAAAAAAAAATGTAAATTGTCAAACTTGCATTTGAAGTCAAGTTTTAGGTCATTTTTAGCAATTCCCCCTAAAATTAAAATATAATGTTTGGGTTCACTTTTTCCAATTTAGGGTTTAAATTTTTTTCATTAGGAATAAGTTTTCAATTATTTTAGTATTAAATTTGTGCTATTTTTAGAAATTTAAATGACTAGTGCTATATTTGGAACAAAAACTTGAAATGGTGCTATTTTAGTCAATTGCCCTTTTAAATATATAATTATTTTAAATAGTTTTTAATAATATTTTTTAGTAATATATACCAAAATTTCGCAGCAAGAATTTACATGGGATCCAATGAACACAAAATTGGTGGAAGAAGCTTTCGAAAAAGAGGCTGCAGTACAATTTTCCCGCCACATGAACGAGTGGAAACAAAAATAGAAAAAGGGAAAAGATAAACCAAGAGGGTTGAATGAGTCGGTTTGAAATGACTTTATTCGTTATTGGGAATCTTCCAGAGCTGAGGTCATCTCGAAAACTAATTTGGGAAACCGGAAGAGCGACCGAGGAGGCAAAGGCATTTATATTGACGATGGCGGATCGACTAGTTTTCTGAGACGAGCCGATCAATTGGTAAATTAATTATTATATTAATTATTTAAAAATTTTAAAATTATTAATTTAATTTTTTTTTATTTTTAGGCACAAGAAATTGGAGCGCCTCCAGATCACTTGCAACTTCTCGAGGCCGTCCACACGAACAAAAAGACTGGTCGTATCCAAGATGGTCTAGTTAGCGAGATCATCGTAAAAGTAAAAAAGAAAAAAGTGATATTCTAACCCAACAGTCTCAAGTTGGTTCTTCATCTTCGGTCGTCGAATTGCCTCGTTCTGAGATTAGCCGTCTCGTTCTTGATGTAAGTTTTTTTTAAATATATAATTAATATTATAATAATTTTCATTAAATTTTCTAATAATTTTTTTTTTTTTACAGGAAGCACAATTTTCAAAGGGTCGTCATCCAAGACTCAGGAGAGTTGCAGATACCGGTGGCGCAATATCTGCAGGTAGAAACAAGGAAAACGAGCAGCTAAAAGAAGAAATGGCGGTTATGAAAATAGAGATGAATAATCTCAAAAGCTTTGTAGAAATGATAAAAAATAAATTGGCTTCTGACTTTTTTTCTCCTCCTTCTCCTCCCTCCCCGTCCTTTATAATTGGTATTTTAAAAAACTTGTTTAATATTATTAATTATAATATTATTTTTATTAATTGTATGATTATTTTTAAAAATATTTACAAATATTAATTTAATTCAATAAAATAAAAAATTTATTAATTTATTTTTTAAATTTTTTTTTTTTAATATATATATTTTAAAAATATTTAATTCAATATTTTTAAAATATCAATATTAAAAAATAAATTTTTTATTTTTTCCATTAATTGGTTTTTTCCAACGGATATGTCGTCGGAAATTTCCGACGGATGTTGCCATCGGAAATGTGTTGCGATATCCCGATGGTTATAAACCATCGGGAAATATCATCAGACCAAATTCCCGACGGCAGAAGTCATCGGAAAATATCCCTCGATAATTTGTCGGTAATTTCCGATGGCTGCGGACCATCGAATATCCGTCAATATTTTCCGACGGACCGTTTCCATCGAGAACCCGTCAGAAGTTTTCAACGGCATATTTAATTGCCAATCCGTCGGAAATTCCTGATACATTCCCGATGGAATCTAATTTCCGGTGAAATAGTCCCGACGGACTATTTTGGTCGGAAATTAGTCAAGAATCTGTTTTACCGATGTTTTCCGACGAATATGGCCGTCATAAATGTGCTATTTCTTGTAGTGTTTGTTGTATTTATTTTTATCTCAAATTTTGTTATATTTTAGAAAATTGAGCTAGCTTAACATGGGCATTGGATTCGTGTCATTCTAAGCTCTAAATCAAAAGTTACTGACGATTTATTGTGGACATGTCAAGTGATCGGCCACTTAAAGTGATCATTGTAAACTGATCATTGGGCATTGGATTCGTGTCATTCTAAGCTCTAAATCAAAACTTACTGATGATTAAGTGCATTGGACTACTTTGTCGCTTTGTCGTCTCTAATTCTTTCTCCAATTATGTCAAAATAAAGAAAATTGAGCTATCTTAACGTGGGCATTGGATTCGTGTCATTCGGAGCTCTACATCAAAAGTTAAAGACGATTTAGTGTGGACATATCAAGTTGATCGGCTAGTTAAATTGATAATTCTATACTGACCGTTGGTGCTCATTGAGTAAAAGGTTATAAATGAAGCATAATGCATGGCATCACACAGTTTTGGATAGATTGGATTACTTGTACGCTTTGTCGTATAATTTCTGTCTCAAATTTTGTTACAATATATAAAATTTAGCTAGCTTAACGTGGGCATTGGATTCGTGTCATTATTAGCTCTAAATCAAAGTTATGGACGATTTAGTGCAGACATGACAAGTTGATCGGTCAGTTAAAATGATCATTCTAAACTGATCACTGGTGCCCATTAAGTAAAAGCTTATAAATAAAAAATAATGCATGGCATCACGCTGTTTGGGATGGATTGGATTACTTGGACGTTTTGTCGTATCTATTTCGGTCTCAAATTTTGCCAAAATATAGAAAATTGAGTAGCTTAACGTACCACTGGATTCGTGTCATTTTGAGCTCTAAATGAAAAGTTACGTATGATTTAGTGCGGACATGTCAAGTTTATCGGCCAGTTAATATGATCATTCTAAACTGATAATTCGTGCTCATTAAGTAATGGCTTATCAATGAAGCATAATGCATGGCATCACACAGTTTTGGATAGATTCGATTACTTACTCGCTATGTCGTATCAAGCTTTGTCTCAAATTTTTGTTACAATATAGAAAATTGAGCAAGCTTATTGTGGACATTGGATTCGTGTGTTTCTAAGCTCTAAATTGAAAGTTATACAAGATTTAGTGCAGACATGTCAAGTTGATCGACGAATTTAAGTGATGATTGTAAACTGATCATTGGTGCTCATTAATGAAAGGCTTATAAATGAAGCATAATTCATGACATCAAGCAGTTTGGATGGATTCGATTACTTGGATGCTTTGTCGTCTCTATTTCTGTCTTAAATTTTGTCAAAATATAGAAAATTTAGCTAGCTTAACGTGAAATTGGATTCACGTTATTTTGAGCTCTTAATCAAAATTGATGGACGATTTAGTGCAGACATGTCAGGTTGATCGAGCAGTTAATAAGATTATTCTAAAATGATCATTGGTCTTCATTGAGTAAAGGCTTATAAATGAAGCATAATGCATGGCATCACGTTGTTCGAGATAGATTGGATTACTTGGACGCTTTGTCGTATCTAGTTTTATCTCAAATTTTGTCACAATTTATAAAATTGTGCTAGCTTAACGTGCACATTGGATTTGTGTCATTCTGACCTCTAAATCAAAAGTTACATACGATTTAGTGCGGTCATGTCAAGTTGATCGGCGAATTAAAATGATCATTCTAAACATATCATTGGTGCTCATTAAGTAGAGGCTTATAAATGAAGCATAATGCATGGCATCAAGCAGTTTGGATGAATTGGATTACTTGTAGGCGTTGTCGTCTCTATTTTGTTCTCAAATTTTGTTAAAATATAGAAAATTGAGCTAGCTTAACGTGGGCATTGGATTCGTGTCATAATGAGCTCTAAATCAAAAGTTACAGACGATTTAGTGGGGACATGTCAATTTTATCGGCTAGTTAAAGTGATCATTCTAAGCTGATCATTGATGCTCATTGAGTAAAGGCTTATAAATGAAGCATAATGCATGGCATCACATTGTTTTTGATAGATTGGATTACTTGGACGCTTTGTCATATCTATTTTTGTCTCAAATTTTGTTACAATATAGAAAATTGACCAAGCTTAAAGTGGGCGTTGGATTCACGTGATTCTCAGCTCTAAATCAAAAGTTATGGACGATTTAGTGCAGACATGTCAAGTTGATAGGCCAGTTAAAGTGATCATTCTAAATTGATCATTGGTGCTCATTAAGTAATGGCTTATAAATGAAGCATAAAGCATGGCAGCACGCAATTGGGGATAGATTGGATAACTTGGATGCTTTGTCGTCTTTATATCTGCTCCAAATTTTGTCAAAATATAGAATATTGAGGTAGCTTAACGTGGGCATTGGATTCGTGTCAATCTGATCTCTGAATCAAAACTTGCAGATGATTTAGTGCGTACATGTGAAGTTAATCAGCGAGTTAAAGTGATCATTTTAAACTGACCATTGTTGCCCATTTAGTAAAGGCTTATCAAGGAAGCATAATGCATCGCATCACACGATTTGAATAGATTGGATTACTTAGATGCTTTGTCATATCTAGTTCTGTCTCAAATTTTGTTACAATATAGAAAATTGAGACAGCTTAGCATGGGCATTGGGTTCGTGTTATTCAGACCTCTAAATAAAATCTCAAGCACGATTTAGTATGGACATGTCAAGTTGATCGGCCAGTTAAAGTGATCATTCTAAACTCATCATTGGTGCTCATTAAGTAAAAGCTTATAAATGAAACATGATGCATAGCGTCAAGCAGTTTAGATAGATGGATTACTTGGACGCTTTGTCCCCTCGATTTCAGTCTCAATTTTTGTCAAATTGTAGCGAATTAAGCTACGTTATCGTGGGCATTGGATTCGTGTCATTATGAGTTCTAAATCAAAAGTTACGGACGATTTAGTGCAGAGATATCAAGTTGATCGGCCAGTTAAAGTCATCATTCTAATTTGATCATTGATCCTCATTGAGTAAAGACTTATAAATGAAACATAATGTATGGCATCACATAGTTTGGGATAGATTGGATTACTTGGGAGCTTTGTTGTATAAATTTCTGTTTCAAATTTTGTAAAACTATTGCAAATTGAGCTACTTTAACAAGGGCATTGGATTCGTGTCATTATTAGCTCTAAATAAAAATTTATGGATTATTTAGTGTGGATATGTTAAGTTGATCTGCCCATTAAAGTGATAATTTTAAATGGATAATTGGTGCCCATTCAGTAAAGGCTTATCAATGAAGCATAATGCATGGCATCACACAGTTTTGGATAGATTCGATTACCTGCACGCTATGTCGTATCTAGCGGTGTCTCAAATTTCGTTACAATATAGAAAATTGAGCAAGCTTATTGTGGGCATTGGATTAGTGTGTTTTTGAGCTATAAATTGAAAGTTACACAAGATTTAGTGCAGACATGTCAAGTTGATTGGCAAGTTAAAGTGATGATTCTAAACTGATCATTGGTGCTCATTGAGTAAAGGCTTATAAATGAAGCATAATGCATGACATCACACAGTTTTTGATAGATTGGATTATTTGGATGCTTTGTCGTATCAATTTATGTCTCAAATTTTGTAAAAATATAGAAAATTGAGCTATTTTAATGTGGGCATTGGATTCGTGCCATTCTTAGCTCTAAATCAATCTTTACGTACGATTTAGTGAGGACATGTTAAGTTGATCTGCTAGTTAAAGTGATAATTCTAAATGGATAATTGGTGCCCATTGAGTAAAGGCTTATCAATGAAGCATAATGGATGGCATCACACAGCTTTGGATAGATTGGATTACTGGGACGCTTTGTCGTATCTAGCTCTGTCTCAAATTTTGTTACAATATTGAAAATTGAGCTAGCTTATTGTGGGCATTGGATTCGTGTGTTTCAGAGCTCTAAATTGAAAGTTACACAAGATTTAGTGCAGACATGTCAAGTTGATCGGCGAATTAAATGTGATGATTCTAAATTGATGATTGGTGCTCATTAAGAAAAGGCTTATAAATGAAGTATAATGCATGGCATCACACAGTTTTCGATAGATTGTATTACTTGGACGCTTTGTCGTCTCGATCTTTTGTCTCAAATTTTGTCAAAATATAGAGAATTAAGCTAGTTTAACATGGGCATTGGATTTGTGTTATTCTGAGCTCTAAATCAAATTAAAGTTACGGACGATATAATGTGGACATATCAAGTTGATAGGCCAGTTAAAGTCATCATTCTAAATTGATCATTGATGCTCATTGAGTAAAGGCTTATAAATGAAGCATAATATATGGCATTACATTATTTGGGATAGATTGGATTACTTTGGCACTTTGTCGTATCAATTTCTGTCTCAAATTTTGTAAAAATATAGAAAATTGAGCTAGTTTAACGTGGGCTTTGGATTCGTGTAATTCTTAGCTCTAAATAATAATTTACGTACGATTTAATGTGGATATGTTAAGTTGATTTGCCAGTTCAGGTGATAATTCTAAATGGATAATTGGTGCCCATTTGAGTAATAGCATATCAATGAAGCATAATGCATGACATCACACAGTTTGGATAGATTGGATTACTTGGACGCTTTGTCGCATCTAGCTCCGTCTCAAATGTGGGCATTGGATTTGTGTGTTTCTGAGCTCTAAATTGAAAGTTACACAAGATTTAGTGCAGACATGTCAAGTTGATCGGTGAGTTAAACTGATGATTCTAAACTGATCATTGGTGCTCATTAAGTAAAGGCTTATAAATGAAGCATAACACTTTTTCGTATCATTTCTGTCTCAAATTTTGTTACAATAAAAAAATTGAGCAAGCTTAATGTGGGCATTGGATTCGTGTCATTCTGAGCGCTAAATCAAAATTTACGGACGATTTGGAGAAGACATGTCAATCTCATTGGCGAGTTAAAGTGATCATTCTAAACACATCATTGGTGCTCATGAAGTAAAGGCTTATAAATGAATCATAAAGCATGACATCAAGCCATTTGGATGGATTGGATTGCATGGACGCTTTGTCGTGTCTAATTCCTTCTCATATTTTATCAAATATAGAAAATTGAGCCAGCTTAACGTGGGCATTGGATTCGTGTCATTCATTGCTCTAAATCAAAAGTTATAGACGATTTAGTGGGGACATGTCAAGTTTATCGGCCAGTTAAAGTGATCATTCTAAAATGATCATTGGTGCTCATTAAGTAAAGGCTTATAAATGAAACAAAGTGCATGGGATTACACAGTTTTTGATAGATTGGATTACTCTGGCGCTTTGTCGTATCTAGTTTTGTCTCAAATTTGTTACAATATAGAAAATTGAGCTAGCTTAAAGTGGGCATTGGATTCGATTTATTCAAAGCTCTAAATAAAAAGTTTGGGACGATTTAGTACAAACATGTCAAGTTTATCGGCCAATTATAGTGATCATTCTAAACTGATCATTGGTGCTCATTAAGTAAATAGTTAGAAATGAAGCATAATGCATGACATCAAGCAGTTTGGATGGATTAGATTACTTGGACGCTTTGTCGTCTCTATTTCTGTCTCAAATTTTGTCAATATATAGAAAATTGAGCTAGCTTAACGTGGACATTGGATTCGTGTCATTCTGAGCGCTAAATCCAAATTATGGACGATTTAGACCAGACATGTCAAATTGATCGGCCAGTTAAAGTTATAATTCTAAACAGATCATTGGTGCTCATTAAGTAAAGGCTTATAAATGAGCCATAATGCATGACATCAATCAGTTTGGATGGATTGAATTACTTGAACGCTTTGTCGTCTCTATTTCCTTCTCAAAATTTATCAAATATAGAAAATTGAGCTACCTTAACGTGGGCATTGGATTCGTATCATTCTGAGCTCTCAATCAAAAGTTACAAACAATTTAGTGAGGACATTTCAAGTTTATCGGCCAGTTAATGTGATCATTCTAAAATGATTATTGGTGCTCATTAAGTAAAGGCATATAAATGAAGCATAATGCATGACATCACACAGTTTTGGATAGATTGGATTACTTGGACACTTTGTCGTATCTAGTTTTTCTCAAATTTTGTAACAATATAGAAAATTGAGATAGCTTAAAGTGGACACTGGATTCAATTCATTCAGAGCTCTGAGTGAAACGTTACGGACGATTTAGTACGAACATGTCAAGTTGATCGGCCAGTTAAAGTGATCATTCTAAATTGATCATTGGTGCTCATTAAGTAAAGGGTTATAAATGAAGCATAATGCATGATATCAAGTAGTTTGGATGGTTTAGATTACTTGTACGCTTTTTCATCTCTATTTCTGTCTCAAAGTTTGTCACAATATAGAAAATTGAGCTAGCTTAACGTGGGATTGGATTCGTGTCATTCTAAGCTCTAAATCATAAGTTACGGACGATTTAGTGCTGACATGTCAAGTTGATCGGCCAGTTAAAGTGATCGTTCTAAACTAACCATTTGTGTTCATTGAGCTTATAAATCAAAAATAATGCATGGCATCAAGCAGTTTGGGATGGATTGGATTACTTGGACGCATTGTCATAACTATTTATGTCACAAACTTTGTCAAAATATAGAAAATTGAGCTAGTTTAACGTGGGCATTGGATTCATGTTATTATGAGTTATAAATAAAAAATTTACGGAAGATTTAGTATGTACATATTAAGTTAATCGGCCAGTTAAATTGATCATTCTAAAATGATCAATGGTGCTCATTATGTAAAGGCTTATAAATGAAGCATAAAGCATGGCATCACACAATTTGGGATAAATTGGATTACTTGGACACTTTGTCGTCTCTAATTTTGTTCCAAATTTTATCAAAATATAGAAAATTGAGCTAGATTAATGTGGGCATTGGATTTGTGACATTCAGAGCTCTAAATCAAAAGTTACGGACGATTTAGTGCTGACATGTTAAATTGATCGGCCATTTAAAGTGATCATTCTAAACTGTTCATTGGTGCCCATTGAGTAAAGGCTTATCAATGAAGCATAATGCATGACATCACAGAGTTTTGGATAGATTGGATTAGTTGGACGCTTTGTTATATCTATTTATGTCTCAAATTTTGTCAAAATATTGAAGATAGTGCTAGTTTAACGTGGGGATTGGATTCGTGTCATTTTGAGTTCAAATCAAGAGTTATAGACGATTTAGTAGGGAAATGTCAAGTTTATCGGCCATTTAAAGTGATCATTCTAAAATGATCTTTGATGCTCATTGACTAAAGGCTTATAAATGAAACATAATGCATGGCATTACACAGTTTTTAATAGATTGGATTACTTGGACGCTTTGTCGTATCTAGTTTTGTCTCAAATTTGTCACAATATAGAAAATTGAGCTAGCTTAAAGTGGGCATTGGATTCGTGTCATTATGAGTATTAAATCAAAAGCTACAGATGATTTAGTACGGACTTATTAAGTTGATCCGCCAATTAAATTAATCATTCTAAAATGATCAATTGTGCTCATTAGGTAAAGGCTTATAAATGAAGCATAAAGCATGGCATCACACAATTTGGGATAGATTAGATTACTAGGAAGCTTTGTCGTCTCTATTTTTGTTCTCAATTTTATCAAAATA
Source organism: Pugionium cornutum (assembly GCA_018901935.1). Lineage (NCBI taxonomy): Eukaryota > Viridiplantae > Streptophyta > Magnoliopsida > Brassicales > Brassicaceae > Pugionium > Pugionium cornutum. The sequence continues at coordinate 16,977,301 of CM032164.1, read as the reverse complement.
TAGAAAATTGAACTAGCTTAACGTGGGCATTGGATTCGTGTCATTCAGAGCTCTAAATAAAAATTTACAGACGATTTATTGCGGACATGTCGAGTTAATCGGGCAGTTAATATGATTATTATAAACTGATCATTGGTGCCCATTGAGTAAAGGCTTATCAATGAAGCATAATGCATTGCATCACAAAGTTTTGGATAAATTGGATTACTTGGACGCTTTGTCATATCTAATTCTGTCTCAAATTTTGTTACAATATAGAAAATTGAGCTAGCTTAATGTGGGCATTGGATTCGTGTGTTTCAGAGCTCTAAAGCAAAAATTACAAATGATTTAGTGTGGGCATGTCATGTTGATCGGCCAGTTAAAGTGATCATTCTAAATTGACCATTGGTGCTCATTGAGTAAACCCTTATAAATGAAGCATAAAGAATGGCATCAAGCAGTGTGGATAGATTGGATTACTTGGATGCTTGTCGACTCACTTTCTGTCTCAAATTTTGTCAAAATATAGAAAGCTTTAGCTAGCTTAACGTGGGTATTGGATTCTTATCATTCTGATCTCTAAATCAAAAGCTACAGAAGATTTAGTGCGTATATGTCAAATTGATCAGCGTGTTAAAGTGATCATTCTAAACGGATCATTGGTGCCCTTTGAGTAAAGGCTTATCAATGAAGCATAATCCATGCATCACACAGTTTTGGATAGATTGGATTACTTGGACGCTTTGTCATATCTAGTTTTATTTCAAATTTTGTTACAATATAGAATATTGAGCTAGCTTAACATGGGCATTGGATTAGTGTGTTTCTGAGCTCTAAATCAAAAGTTAGTACGATTTAGTACGGACATTTCAAGTTGATCGCCCAATTAAAGTGATCATTCTAAACTGATCATTAGTGCTCCTTAACTAAAGGCTTATAAATGAAGGAATGGCATCCCGCAGTTTGGGATAGATTGGATTACTTGGACGCCTTGTTATCTCTATATCTCTCTCAAATTTTGTCAAAATATAGAAAATTTATCTAGCTTAACATGGGCGTTTGATTCATGTCATTATGAGCTCAAATCAAGAGGTACGGATGATTTAATGTGGATGTGTCAAGTTGATCGGCCAGTTAATATGATTATTCTAAACTAATTAGTGGTGCTCATTGAGTAAAAGCTTATAAATGAAGCATAATGCATGACATCAAACAAATTTTGATAGATTGGATTAGTTGGACGCTTTGTGATCTCTATTTCCGTCTCAAATTTTGTCAAAATATTGAAAATTGAGGTAACTTAACGTGGGCATTACATTCGTGTCATTCTGAGCTCTATATCAAAAGTTACGAACAATTTATTGTGGAAATGTCAAGTTAAGTGGACAGTTAAAGTGATCATTCTATACAGATCATTGGTGCTCATTATGTAAAGGCTTATAAATTAAGGAGAAAGCATGGCATCAAGCAGTTTGGATAGATTGGATTACTTGAACGCTCTGTCGTCTCTATTTTTTGTCTCAAATTTTTCAAAATATAAAATATTGAGCTAGTTTAATGTGACATTGGATTCATTCATTTTGAGATATAAATCAAATGTTATTGACGATTTAGTGCGGACATGTCAAGTTGATCGGCCAGTTAATATGATTATTTTAAACTGATCATTGGTGTTCATTGAGTAAAGGATTATAAATAAAGCATAATGCATGACATTACCCAGTTTGAGATAGATTGGATTACTTGGATGCTATTTGTATCTAGTTCTGTCTCAAATTTTGTTACAATATAGAAAATTGACCAAGTTTAAAGTGAGCATTGGATTCATGTGTTTCCGAGCTCTAAATCAAAAGTTATGGACGATTTAGTGCAGACATGTCAAGTTGATCGGCCTGTTGAAGTGATCATTTTAAACTGATCATTGGTGCTCATTAAGTAAAGGCTTATAAATGAAGCATAATTCATGACATCAAGCAAATTGGATGGATTAGATTATTTGGACGCTTTGTCATCTCTATTTTTGTCTCAAATTTTGTCAAAATATAGAAAATTTAGGTAGCTTAACGTGACATTGGATTCTTGTTGCTTTGAGCTCTAAATCAAAATTTATGCACGATTTATTGCGGACATGTAAGGTTGATCGACCAGTTAATATGGTTATTCAAAATTGATCATTGGTGTTCATTGAGTAAATGCTTATAAATGAAACATAATGCATGGAATGATGCAGTTTGAGATAGATTGGATTACTTGGACGCTTTGTCGTATCTATTTCTATCTCAAATTTTGTCACAATAAAATTGAGCTAGCTTAACATGTGCATTGCATTTGTATCATTCTGAGCTCTAAATGAAAAGTTACGGATGATTTAGTGCGGTAATGTCAAGTTGATCGACCTGTTAAAGTGATCATTCCAAACATAGAATTGGTGCTCATTAGGTAAACGCTTATAAATGAAGCATAATGCATGGCAACAAGCAGTATGGATGGATTGGATTACTTGTACACTTTGTCGTCTCTATTTCCTCCTAAGATTTTATCAATATATAGAAAATTGAGCCAGCTTAACGTGGTCCTTGGATTCGTGTCATTTTGAGCTCTCAATCAAAAGTTACAGACGATTTATTGGAGACATTTCTACTTTATCGGCCAGTTAAAGTGATCATTCTAAACCGATCACTCGTGCTCATTGAGTAAAAGCCTATAAATGAAGCATAATGCATGGCATCACACAGTTTTGGATAGATTAGATTACTTGGACGCTTTGTCATATCTATTTCTGTCTCAAATTTTGTTACAATATAGAAAATTGACCAAGTTTAAAGTGGGCATTGGATTCATGTGTTTCCGAGCTCTGAATCAAAAGTTATGGACGATTTATTGCAGACATGTCAAGTTGATCGGCCAGTTGAAGTGATCATTCTAAACTGATCATTGGTGCTCATTAAGTAAAGGCTTATAAATGAAGCATAAAACATGGCAGCACGCAATTTAGGATAGATTGTATTACTTGGATGCTTAATCTTCTCTATTTCTGCTCCAAATTTTGTCAAAATATAGAAAATTGAGTTAGCTTAACGTGGGCATTTTTTCGTGTCATTCTGATCTCTAAATCAGAAGTTATAGATGATTTAGTGCGGACATTTCAAGTTGATCGGCCAGTTAAAGTGATCATTCTAAACTGATCATTGGTGCCTATTGAGTAAAGGCTTAGCAAGGAAGCATAATGCATCGCATCACACAATTTTTAATAGATTGGATTACTTGGACGCTTTGTCAGATCTAGTTCAGTCTCAAATTTTGTGACAATATAGAAAATTGAGCTAGCTTAACATGGGCATTGGATTCGTGTCATTCAATTCAAAGCTCTAAATAAAATCTTAGTGTCGATTTAGTACGGACTTTTCAAGTTGATCGGCCAGTTATAGTGATCACTCTAAACTGATCATTGGTTATAAATGAAACATAATGCATAACGTCAAGCAGTTTAGATAGATTGGATTACTTGGACACTCTGACGTCTCGATTTCTGTTTCAAATTTTTTCAAAATATAGAGAATTAAGCAATATTGACGTGGCCATTGGATTCATGTCAGTCGGAGCTCTAGATCAAAAGTTAGTGACGATTTAGTGCGGACATATCAAGTTGATTGGCCACATAAAGTCATCATTCTAATTTGATCATTGATGCTCATTGAGTAAAGGCTTATAAATGAAGCATAATGTATGGCATCACATAGTTTGGGATAGATTAGATTACTTGGATGCTTTGTCGTATCAATTTCTATCTCAAATTTTTTAAAAATATAGAAAATTGACCTAGTTTAACATGAGCATTGGATTCGTGTCATTCTTACCTCTAAATCAAAATTTCCGGACGATTTAGTGCAGACATGTTAAGTTGATCTGCCATTTAAAGTGATAATTCTAAATGGATAATTGGTGCCAATTGAGTAAAGGCTTATCAATGAAGCATAATGCATGGCATCACACGGTTTTGGATAGATTGGATTACTTTGACTCTGTGTCGTATCTGGCTCGGTCTCAAATTTTGTTACAATATAAAAAATTGAGCTATCTTATTGTGGGCATTGGTTTTGTGTGTTTCTGAGCTCTAAATTGAAAGTTGCACAAAATTTAGTGCAGGCATGTCAAGTTGATTGGCAAGTTAAAGTGATGATTCTAAACTGATCATTAGTACTCATTCAGTAAAGGCTTATAAATGAAGCATAATTCATGGAATGACATAGTTTTCGAGAGATTAGATTATTTGGACGCTTTTTTGTATCATTTCTGTCTCAAATTTTGTTACAATATAAAAAATTTAGCTAGCTTAACGTGGGCATTGGATTCGTGTCATTCTGAGCACTATATCAAAATTTGTAGACGATTTAGAGCAGGCATGTCAAGTTGATCGGCCAGTTAAAGTGATCATTCTAAACAGATCATTGGTGCTCACTTAAGTAAAGGCTTATAAATTAAGCATAATGCATGACATCAAGCAGTTTGGATGGATTGGATTACTTGGACGCTTTGTTGTCTCTATTTCGTTCTCATGTTTTTTCAAAATATAGAAAATTGAGCTAGATTAACGTGGGCATTGGATTCATGTCATTGTGAGTTCTAAATCAAAAGTTACATATGATTTAGTGGGGACATTTCAAGTTTATCGGCCAGTTAAAGTGATGATTCTAAACTGATCATTGCTGCTCATTGAGTAAAAGGCTTATAAATGAAGCATAATTCATGACATCACACAGTTTGGGATAGATTGGATTACTTGGATGCTTTGTCATATCTATTTCTATCTCAAATTTTGTTACAATATAGAAAATTGACCAAGATTAAAGTGGGCATTGGATACATGTGTTTCTGAGCTCTAAATCAAAAGTTATGGACGATTTAGTGCATACATGTCAAGTTGATCGGCTTGTTAATGTGATCATTCTAAACTGATCATTGGTGCTAATTAAGTAAAGGCTTATAAATGAAGCATAAAACATGGCTGAACGCAATTTGGGATAGATTGGATTACTTGAATGTTTTGTCGTCTCTATTTGTATTCCAAATTTGTCCAAAATATAGAAAATTGAGCTAGTTTAACGTGGGCATTGGATTCGTGTCATTCTAATCTCAAAATCAAAAGTTACAGATGATTTAGTGCGGACATGTCAAGTTGATCGGCCAGTTAAAGTGATCATTCTATACTGATCATTGGTACCCATTGAGTAAAGGCTTATCAAGGAAGAATAATGCATCGCATCACACAATTTTGAATAGATTGGATTACTTGGATACTTTGTCATATCTAGTTTTGTCTCAAATTTTTTCACAATATAGAAAATTGAGCTAGCTTAACATGGGCATTGGATTCATGTCATTCAGAGCTCTAAGTAAAATCTTAGGGATGATTAAGTACGGAAATGTGAAGTTGATCGGCTGGTTAAAGTGAGCATTCTAAACTGATCATTGGTGCTCATAAGTAAAGGGTTATAAATGAAACATAATGCATAGCGTCAAGCCGTTTAGATAGATTTGATTACTTGGACGCTTTGTTGTCTCGATTTCAGTCTCAAATTTTTTCAAATTATAGAGAATTAAGATAGCTTTATGTGGGCATTGGATTCATGTCATTCTGAGCTCTAAATAAAAAGGTACGGACGATTTAGTGCAGACATATCAAGTTGATCGGCCAGTTAAAGTCATCGTTCTAATTTGATCATTGATGCTCATTGAGTAAAGGCTTATAAATGAAGCATAATGTATGGCAACACATAGTTTGGGATAGATTGGATTACTTGGGCGCTTTGTCATATCAATTTCTGTCTCAAATTTTGTAAAATATAGAAAATTTAGCTAGTTTAACGTGGGCATTGGATTCGTGTCATTCTTAGCTCTAAAGACGAATTAACGGACGATTTAGTGCGGACATCTTAAATTGATCTGCTAGTTAAAGTGATAATTCTAAATGGATAATTGGTGCCCATTGATTAAAGGCTTATCAATGAATCATAATGCATGGCATCACACAATTTTTGGATAGATTGGATTACTTGGATGCTTTGTCGTATCTAGCTCTGTCTCAAATTTCGTTACAATATAGAAAATTGAGCTAGGTTTTTATGGGCATTGGTTTCGTGTGTTTCTGAGCTCTAAATTGAAAGTTACACAAGATTTAGTGTAGACATGTTGATGGGAACATCAGGTTGTATGGCCGACCAGGAGACCAGACTGGCCGACTAGAAAGCTTGCCCGAGACAGCTGGGCCATTTGGCGCGTCTGCCGGCCCAAGCGGAACCGCCGGGCCTTCGACCAGCCGGGCTGGATCGACCAACATTTCCCTCGGAGAGGCCCAAACCTCCGGCCCAACTGGTGACGACGTGGATGACACCGCCGGCCCAATTGGTGACGGCACCAGCTCCGGGATCAACTTGGCCGACTTCAATGACAATTCGGACAGTACCTCGCACAGTCCAGCCGGTACAGCCGATCCAGCTGATCCAGCCAAGTCCACCACCATTTCAACATCTACACAAGGAGACTCGGACCAGATAAGCTACCAGCTTCAAGACATGCATCTAGAAAGAAGTCTCTACACCAGTGGTGCCACCAGGAGCAATGACAAGGAGTAGATCAAGGGCGCTCTTCCACAAATTCAGCTTGTGGGTCGACAAGCTCCTAGAGGATGATCGACAAAGGACATTAGACCAAGAGTGCAAAGAAGATTCCAAAGTCTTCTCAACAATGCAAGGGACTTCAAATACTTGGTCTTGAGTGGCAAGAGAGGTCAGGGCCCAAAGATTCCTAACCCTACTCCAAGTCGAAGACTAGGAGCAAGGCACGTGCATGCCACAAGGTCGGCCACCTTCCATTTCTTGGCCGAATGGTAAGAAAGGTAAGTTTTCAAATTATACACTTGCCTCTTTCTGTTTTGCAGGGTAGGATTTTGATTGTTTACATTTTTGAGTCAAAGACATTTTAGGTAGAAGTCCTTTTTCGGTTATGAACTTTTGTAAGATTTCCATTTGTGCACTTTGGTAAGTTTTCCATTTCTTTTCTTGAGTTGACCCTAGAAGGTCAAGCTGTCGAGCATATTAATAAGGCTCTTTCCAGCATTGTAGTTCGACAACCTTTTTGATAATTAATAAAGATCGAATATTCTTTCTATAAGTTATTCTCTCAACATACTTGTGCGCTTAGAATCTAGTTGAGACCAGCCCTCCTAGCTCTAAGTTTGTGATTTATCGCGAGGTTTATCACCCCTCGTGTGGTTCACTTCACCCTTCCACCCCTTACCAACAGAAAACCCCCTATCCAGAAGCATAAGGTTGGGTTTCTCACCTAAACTTCTCCACACAGCCCACGCGCATACAGCCTTGAATCGAGGCTTGTATCATTTTTCGAACTTTCCTTTTCCCAGTTTTTTCCTTTTTGCATTTTTTTGAATTCTTCTATATAAGAAATCCTCCTAACCGATTTTAGGAGCAGAGTAACTTGTTCATTTCTTTTGTAGTACTCAATGGCAGAAGAAGATCGAGATGCCACCGAGGCCATGATGGCCATGTTCACCACCCTCCAAACACAACTCGCATCAATCGGCGAGAGGTTGGAGCGCGTGGAGAGGCCTGCGAGATTCCAGGCCATAAGGCACGTGAGGTCTGAGCAAGACCGTGCTGAGAGTCCTGAGCACCCTAGGACACGGGACGAACAGGAGGAGCCCCAGCCGGATGGAGATGAGGACGCACAGCCTCATGACTATCACCCTAGGCCGAGAGGACCTCCACGGCGACCAGAAGCAGAAGGCGATGGCTTTGAGCCATATGGTCATCACCAGAGACCAAGAATGCCTCCCAGACCTCATGAGGATGGAGATGAGTACGCCTACAACCGGGTAACTCATCCTGCTGTCAAATTAACACCTCCTAGTTTTGCAGGAAAAGTAGACCCCGAAGGCTATCTTGATTGGGAGAGGAGGATGGATCACATCTTCGATCACTACAACCAACCAGGCCCTAGGAGAGTCTCCATGGCAGTAGCACAACTCATGGAAAATGCCCTCATATGGTGGGATCGTGAGGTTTCTTACCGAAGGAGGAGAAGAATGAGGCCCGTAGACTCATGGGTCGACATGAAAGATCTCATGAGACAAAGGTTTGTTCCACCTTACTTTCATAGAGATTTCCAACGCCGTTTTCGTACTCTTAAGCAGGGCACCAGATCAGTAGAGGAGTACTATGAAGAGTTTGAGAGACTAAGGAACAGGCTGGAGCTCAATGACGATGAGGAGGCTTTGATGGAACAATTTTTGGATGGACTGCAAGAAAGAATCAGCCGCAAGGTGGAAAGGCAAATCTACAATGACTTCAAGGATTTGTTCCACCTATCTGTCCAGGCTGAGCAGCACATCAAGCGTAAGAGCCAAGACATCTGCAGCAATCCTAAGACGCCTTGGGCACCAAGCAATAGTCCCAAGCCCATAGACAAAGGCAAGAGCATAGAGATCGAGTCACGGTTCAAGAGCATGCCTCCTGACCCAACCCGTGACTTGAGAGAGCCTAGTAAGTCCTATAACCCTCAAAGATCACGTGACATCACTTGTTTCAAGTGTAGGGGTCACGGACACATCTCTAGGGAGTGCCCAAAAAACCGGGTCATGCTGATTACGGAAGCTGTAGAGTATGAATCCCAAGATGAAGAGGACTATGAACCAGAAGGAGAATACGATGACATTGAGTACCCTGATGTGGGGGAAGTGCTGGTCACTAGACGCATTCTCAGTGCAATGGTGGATCCTTCAGAGACCATTCAAAGGGAGAACATCTTCCACAGCCGTTGCACCATCAAGGGCAAGGTATGTATCCTCATCATAGATGGTGGTTCTTGCTGTAAGAATATTGAGATTATAGAGGAGAAATGTGAAGAATTGAATCTGAAAACTCAAAGATAAGTATGAGAAAATGAGAAATGACTTAGACTTATGGAGAAGAATCTCCTAAGAGTTTATTATACATTGAGTCTTTACAGCCCTTTTATAGAGGATTTACAATGTGAACACAACAGAAAACGAATTCAAACTTGTGGATGAGTTTGAATAGAGGAGGAGCCTGTCAAGAACCAATGAGAAGAGAGGAGACAGCATGGGCATGACTGTTTGGTGTGGTTGCCAAGACTGTGTGCAGCATGGGCATGACTGTTTGGTGTGGTTGCCAAGACTGTGTGCAGCATGGGCATGACTTTTTCACCTTGATTCTTCTCCCAAGGTAGCTATTTAACCATTTCAACCATGTGGTTAATAATAACCCATCCTTTTTCATTTCCCTTGTTATTCAAACTGAATTTTCGTGCTCACACTTGCCTTGTAGGTCAAGATAGGTCTTTTTTGATTTTCCAATGTCAATACTCCCCCTCAAGCTAAAGACTTTGGAATCACCCTAAAGTCTTAAGCTTGGGAACCCAAGGCAACACCTCATTAAAAACCTTATTAAGGAAAACCACTTGGGACAAAACCTTAATAAGGGAAAAAGAGTGTGTTGCTCTTGGATTAGGAGACCTTTGATCATGGGTGTGATAAATCAACAAGCCCAAGTTTGCTAAAGATGTTCTTGCAAACTTTGAGACTTGCTGCCTTTGTGAAGATGTCAGCTAGTTGGTCTTCACTCCTTGTATAACATGGCAGAATGGTTCCATCTTGAACTTTCTCCCTAACCTTATGGCAGTCGATCTCTATGTGCTTGGTCCTCTCGTGAAACACTGAGTTTGAAGCTATGTGAATGGCTGCCTGATTATCACAATGGAAGGTAATTGGCCCTGGTTGTGCAATACCGAAATCTTTCAAGAGTGCTTTGAGCCAAGTTACTTCATTTGTCAGCTTCCTCATAGCCCTATATTCTGCTTCAGCACTAGAACATGATACCACCTTCTGCTTCTTAGTCTTCCAAGTGACTAAGTTCCCACCAACGAAGGTGCAATACCCAGTGGTTGATTTCCTATCCACCCTATCACCAGCCCAATCCGCATCACAATACCCGACAATCTCAGTGTTCCCATTCTTGCCCATCCATATACCTTGACCAGGAGATCCTTTGATGTATCTAAGGATCCTTTCTACCATGCTCCAATGATATACAGTAGGCTTTTGCATATGTTGACTTACTTGATTCACAGCAAAACACAAGTCTGGTCGTGTGAGGGTGAGGTAGATCAGCTTCCCAACTAGTCTCCTATACTGAGAAACATCCTTAAATAACTCATCAGCTTTCTCCCCCTTTCCGTTGACCTTGTAGCCATCTTCAAGAGGAGTTTTGGCCGGTTTAGCCCCAAGCTTTCCCGTGTCTGTCAACAGATCAAGAGCATACTTTCTTTGGGATAGAAAGAGCCCTTCTTGAGACCGACACACTTCAATACCCAAGAAGTACTTCAACTCTCCAAGATCCTTGATGTCAAATGATCTGTTTAAGAAGGCCTTTGTGGACTGAATTCCTTCCTTATCATCTCCTGTGATGATAAGGTCATCCACATAAACCAAGACCGCCACGATTCCTTTGGAGTTTTGACGAGTGAACAAAGTATGATCTGAATGGGATTTCCTAAACCCATTATCAGTAAGTGTGGAGCTTAATTTGTGATACCAGGCCCTTGGTGACTGCTTCAACCCATATATTGCCTTCCTAAGTCTTAGAACCTGTCCCTCTTTGCAAAAATCTTCAAGGCCTGGTGGTGGAGTCATATACACTTCCTCTTCAAGTTCTCCTTGTAGGAATGCGTTCTTGACATCCATTTGCCATAAGTCCCAAGTCAGATTCGTAGCTAGTGAAAGAACAACCCTTACAGTGTGTAGCTTAGCCACCGGTGCAAATGTATCAGTATAGTCCTCTCCATATGTCTGAGTGAAACCTCTTGCAACTAGACGTGCCTTGTACCTTTCTATGTCCCCATTGCTCTTATACTTGATGGTGAACACCCACTTGGAACTCACAGCCTTCTTGCCTTTGGGAAGTTCTTGTATATCCCATGTATGATTCCTTTCCATAGCTCCCTTCTCATCTCTTACTGCATCTAACCATTCTTTCTTGCTCTCAGCTTCTTCATAAGTCCTTGGAATCTGACTTTGTTCAATCTTTCCAAGGAATGCTTGATGACTAGATGGCAAGAGGTCAAGGGAACAAACAACTTGTATGGGATGAGCCACGGCCTGGTTGTTGTAGAATACCCTAGTGTTCCTAAGTCTAGTACTCCTCCTTAAATGCTGAACAGGTGGTGCAGCCTCCTCTACAACCGTTTCCTCTTCCATTTGGTGAATAGGTTCCTCTATACCCACTTCCAAGTCGTCTTGTTCTTGATTTTGGGCCATAGCTTCTTCTTGGATTGGAGTTGGTTCTTGAGTTACCACCCCTTGTTCATTCTCTTGGGTATCTTGTGAACTACTTAAGGTTCTTGTTTCTTCGTGTCTTGAATCCTTTGGCAGATCATTTCCCAAATGATTCAAGAGAAACCTCAAACTCGTAGCCAAATCAGAAGGTGACCTTGAGAGATCTTTCAATCCTTCCCAATCTTTCTGATCATAATAGCTTTGTTCTTCTATGAACTTGACATCTCTAGACACATATGTCCTGTTGTTGCTCGGATCATAGCACTTATAACCCTTTTGTGTTGTCGAATATCCAAGGAACATACACTTGATGCTCTTTGCCTCCAACTTGTTTCTTAGATCACCTGGAACATACACAAAGCACACACACCCAAATACACGTAAATGATCAATGGAAGGTTTAGTTTTATTGAGTATCTCAAATGGGGATATATCTTGCAAGACTTTGGTTGGAATCCGATTGATGAGGTAGCAAGCAACCAAGACTGCATCTCCCCAAAAACTTTTAGGAACATTGGTATGAAACATCATGGATCTTGCTACTTCCATTAAGTGTCGGTTCTTCCTTTCAGCAACTCCATTTTGTTGTGGTGTGTGTGGACAGCTAGTTTGATGTAGTATTCCATGTTTGTTTAGATGAGCTTTGAATCTTTGACTTGTGTATTCCCTCCATTATCTGATCTTAACACTTTGATCTTGGCATTGAATTGATTAGTAACATAATTATGAAAGTTTATAAATGCCTCATAAACCCTATCTTTAGATGGAAGTAATGTAACCCATGTATATTTCGATTTCTCATCTATAAAGGTCACAAAGTATTTATTCCTATCTCTAGACATGTAAGGTGAGGTCCAAACATCGGAATGTACTAAATCAAAGCAATGCTCATAAATTGTAGACGATTTAGGGAAAACAACACGACAATGTTTGCCAATGATACAAGCCTCACAAACTGAGTGATCATAAGCGACATTAGGAATTATTAAGCTTAAAGCACGAGCATGAGGATGTCCTAATCTAGCATGCCATAAGACATCTTTATTAGCAAAAACACAGGATTTGAAAGCTAAGGAATCCAAATTGCTTGGAGGGTCTTCAAGAACATAGAGCTCATCTTGAGTTACACCACCTCCAAGTATCTTACCACTCTTAATATCCTGAAAGTAAACATTGTTAGGCCCAAATGTAACATTGCAATTGAGGTCTTTAGTAGCCTTTTGACAGAAACTAGATTAGACTTAAATTTAGGTACAAAGAATGCATTAGTTTCTTTGTCAAATAGTCTTAATTTTCCGGTTCCTTCAATTGGAATACCCTTACCATCAGCTATAGTTACTTGTCCTAGACATGGTTCAATGTTCTTTAACAACCTAGCATTGCTAATCATATGGTGAGAAGCACCTGAATCCACTACCAACTTATGATCTGGTTTATCAAGCGATTTATGGGAGTAGAGTGTGATACCGGAGAGTTTTGAGGCATAGGCCTTGATGAGATCCTCCAAGTCACTCTTCTTAACATACTCCATGGATACATTCATAGCTAGCTCCCCTCCTTGGTTGGATGAACTTGCCGGTTCAGTCGCAACCATTTGAGAGATGTTAGCCTTTGAATCCTTGAACCGGTTTGGCTTGAGATGAGGATGAAGTATCCAGCACTTGTCCTTGATGTGGCCATTCCTCTTACAATGCTCACACATCACACTTCCTATCGTCTTGCTTAAACACGCTTTTGTTGGCCATGACTAGTTCTCCTTTACCACCAAACAAACCAATGTTGCCTTGCTCCCTTTGAATCCGTGAGCACACCTCTTCGAAATCAGGGAGTTTTGGCTCTCTCAGGATGGACTTAATCACATCCTTAAAGGCTGGATTTAGGTTGAGAAGGAGCCCAAATATCTTGTCTTGTTCCTTCCTTTCATTAAGCACCTTTGGATCCATAGAACTTGGTCTCAACATGTCAAGCTCGGACCATGTTGACTGGAACTTGCCCAGGAATTTTGTGAACTCCATATCCTCTTGGTGTAGATCATTGAGAGCCTTCTTAACCTCATACACACGGCTGAGGTTTGAAACATCCCCATACACCCTCTTGAGAGTGTCCCAAAGAGACTTGGCAGTTTCACAATGTGAATAAGCTTCAAGAATGGATGGGTCCAATGAATTTTGGAGGAATCCAAGGACTGATTGATCTTCTTGGAACCACCTAGCTTCTTCTTTTCTTGTTGCCTCATCCTTCTTCTCCTTTGGATCATCTATAGATGGAGTATTATCCTCCAAGATGTGATTCCAAAGTCCTTTGCCACAAATGGCTGTCTTGATGGTTCTTGACCATAATGTGTAGTTCAAGCCTTTGAGAACTACTGCTATCACCGTAGGTTTCAGGCTGGAACTAATTTGAACTGTATCCTCCATTGTTAGGCTTTGAAGAGCTCAAAGGAAGCAGCTTTTATGGTTGAATGAAACCGTGAGTTTTTAGTCTAAAGACTGAGAGATTTTTGACAGAATTTTAGATTAGAAACTGAGAGATTTGAGTAGAAAAGATAAGAGAATGATCTTATGCTCTGATACCATGTAAGAATATTGAGATTATAGAGGAGAAATGTGAAGAATTGAATCTGAAAACTCAAAGATAAGTATGAGAAAATGAGAAATGACTTAGACTTATGGAGAAGAATCTCCTAAGAGTTTATTATACATTGAGTCTTTACAGCCCTTTTATAGAGGATTTACAATGTGAACACAAAAGAAAACGAATTCAAACTTGTGGATGAGTTTGAATAGAGGAGGAGCCTGTCAACAACCAATGAGAGAGAGGAGACAGCATGGGCATGACTGTTTGGTGTGGTTGCCAAGACTGTGTGCAGCATGGGCATGACTGTTTGGTGTGGTTGCCAAGACTGTGTGCAGCATGGGCATGACTTTTTCACCTTGATTCTTCTCCCAAGGTAGCTATTTAACCATTTCAACCATGTGGTTAATAATAACCCATCCTTTTTCATTTCCCTTGTTATTCAAACTGAATTTTCGTGCTCACACTTGCCTTGTAGGTCAAGATAGGTGTTTTTTGATTTTCCTATGTCAATACTTGCACTAACGTTGCTAGTGCGTACATGGTTGATAAGCTAGGTCTAGAGAAGACAAGGCACCCTCGACCGTATAGACTGAGATGGCTCGATGACAAAGTGGAGCTCAAGATCCATGAGCAAGTCACTGTGCCCTTCAGTGTGGGGAAGTACCAAGACCAGGTAGTGTGCAACGTGGTGCCAATGCAAGCTGGCCCTCTTCTGCTAGGAAGGCCATGACAGTTTGACAAGGAGACCAGGCATGATGGCCAAACCAATCTCTACACTTTTGTGCATGACAAGAGAAAGGTCAGCCTAGCTCCTCTCACACCTGCCCAGATACATGAGCTTCAACAGCAAATGAGTAAGGAAAAGAAGCTCATTAAATCTAACTTTCTCATTCAACCGAGTCATGTCCGGAGAGCTTCGGCCTCGAAGGATTTAATGCTGCTAATGGTTTTCAAAGAAGTTTTGAATGTAGAGAAAGAACAGGTAGAGCTACCTCTTGAAGTAGCAGCTCTCCTCAACAAATTCCAGGATGTCTTTCCTGAGGAGATACCAACAGGCTTGCGTCCCCTACGTGGCATAGAGCACCAGATCGATCTCATGCCCAGAGCAGCCCTGCCTAACCGGCCAGCCTACCGAATGAGTCCAGAGGAGTCTAAGGAACTTGAGAAGCAAGTCAAGGAGCTCCTGGAGAAAGGCTATGTTCGAGAGAGCCTCAGTCCATGTGCTGTACCAGTGCTGCTAGTGCCCAAGAAGGATGGGACTTGGCGAATGTGCGTGGACTGCCGAGCAATCAACAATATCACAGTCAAGTACCGGCATCCGATACCACGGCTGGATAACATGCTAGATGAGCTAAGTGGAGCCACGGTCTTCTCCAAGATAGACCTTAAGAATGGATACCACCAGGTCAGGATGAAGGAAGGTGATGAGTGGAAGACTGCTTTCAAGACAAAGCAAGGGCTCTACGAATGGACAGTCATGCCATTCGGCTTGACCAATGCCCCAAGCACCTTCATGCGCCTTATGAACCAGGTTCTTAGGGCGTACATTAGTAAGTTCGTTGTAGTTTACTTTGATGACATTTTGATTTACAGTAAGTGCTTAAGGGATCACCTCACACATCTTGAGTTGGTGCTTAAAACCTTTCGACAAGAAGAGCTTTATGCCAATATCAAGAAGTGCATCTTTTGTACTGATAAACTTGTCTTCTTATGTTTTGTTATAAGTTCACAGGACTTACAGGGTGATTAAGAGAAGATTCGAGCTATACAAGAATGGCCAACACCGAGCAACATCAGCCAAGTGAGGAGTTTCCACGGTCTGGCCAGCTTCTACAGAAGATTCGTGCCCAATTTCAGCAGTATTGCCTCACCATTGACAGCAGTAGTGAAAAAGAACGTGGGATTCAGCTGGGGAGAAGCTCAGGAGAAGGCATTCCAGGCCTTGAAGGACAGCCTCACACAAGCACCATTGCTATTCTTGCCCGACTTCAACAAGACATTTGAAGTGGAGTGCGATGCCTCTGGAATAGGCATAGGAGCAGTGCTAATCCAAGGAGGAAGGCCAGTGGCATACTTCAGTGAGAAGCTAGGTGGTGCCTCACTGAACTACCCCACTTACGACAAGGAGCTTTATGCCCTAGTCCAAGCATTGGAGACTTGGCAGCATTACTTGCTGTCCAAGGAGTTCGTGATCCACACTGATCACGAGACTCTCAAACACCTCAGAGGGCAAACCAATCTCAAGAGGAAACATGCCAGGTGGATGGAGTTCATAGAGACCTTCCCGTACGTCATCAAGTACAAGAAGGGCAAGAACAATGTGGTAGACGACGCTCTATTGAGGAGGTTTGCCTTGATATCCATCATGGAGGCAAAGGTCTTAGGATTCAAGCACATCAAGGACCTATATAAGGATGATCCTGACTTTGCTGAGAGCTACAAGGAGTGTGGCACGGGGAGTCATGGCAAGTTTTACATCCATGAGGGATTCTTGTTCCGAGAGAGAAGGTTGTGCATACCACAAGGATCGTTACGGGAGCTTATCATCCGAGAAGCTCATGGAGGAGCACTCATGGGCCACTTTGGTGTCGACAAGACACTAGCAGTGGTCAAGGAGCACTTCTACTGGCCACACATCAAGAGGTCAGTAGAAGCCCATTGCGCAAGGTGCATCATTTGCAAAAAGGCGAAGTCCTGAGTGCATCCTCACGGGTTGTACCTCCCACTGCCCATCCCTACACATCCATGGGTGGATATTTCCATGAACTTCATTCCAGGTCTACCCAAGATCAACCACAAAGATGCAATCTTTGTAGTGGTGGACAGATTCTCCAAGATGGCACATTTCATTCCGTGTGCCAATGTTAATGATGCCACGCAAATAGCCGAGCTGTTCTTCAGGGAGATAGTACGGCTTCATGGAGTGCCAAGGACCATCGTGTCAGACAGGGACACCAAGTTCCTCAGCCATTTCTGGAGGACCCTTTGGAGGACGCTAGGCACGAAGCTGCTCTTCTCTACCACCTGCCATCCTCAAACCGATGGCCAAACTGAAGTAGTCAACCGGCATTGTCAACTCTTCTCAGGACTACACTAGGGAAGAACCTCAAGACTTGGGTGGAGTGCCTGCCATTCATAGAGTTTGCATACAACAACCGAGCCGTGCACTCAGCAACCAAGAAGACCTCTTTTGAAGTAGTCTACGGCTTCAACCCCCTCACACCATTGGAGAAAACGCCACTGCCACCAGCAGAGATGACCAACCTCAACGGATCATCCAAGGCGGAGTTCATAAAGAAGTTACACCAGAAATTAGTAGAGAACTTGGAGAAGAGGACCGGACAGTACGTGAATCATGCCAACAAGGGAAGAAAGGAGGTGATTTTTCAACCAGGCGATTGGGTGTGGCTACACCTATGGCAGGAGAGGTTCCCCAACCTAAGGAGTTCCAAGCTAGCACCAAGAGGATATGGACCATTCAGAGTGCTAGAGAGGATCAACAACAACGCCTACCGGATCGAGCTTCCAGGTGAGTTTAATGTGTGTAACACGTTCAACGTAAATGACTTAGCCCCTTTCCTGCAGATGAACCGGTTTTGAGGGCAAAAACTACTGAAGAGGGAGGGGATGATGGGGATATCAGGTTGTATGGCCGACCAGGAGACCAGACTGGCCCAGCAGGAAGCTTGCCCGAGACAGCCGGGCCATTTGGCATGTCTTCCGGCCCAAGCCTCCGGTCCAACTGGTGGCGACGTGGATGACACCGCCGGCCCAATTGGTGATGCCGCCGGCTCCGGGATCAACTTGGCTGGCTCCGATGACAATTCGGCCAATACCTCGCACAGTCCAGCCGGTACAGCCGATCCAGCCGAGTGCACCACCATTTCAACATCTACACAAGGAGACTCGGACCAGATAAGCTACCAGCTTCAACACATGCATCTAGAGGAAGTCTCTACACCAGTGGTGCCACCAGGAGCAATGACAAGGAGCAGATCAATGGCGTTCTTCAACAAATTCAGCTTGTGGGTCGACAAGCTCCCAGAGGATGATCGACAAAGGACATTGAGCCAAGAGTGCAAAGAAGAGTCCAAAGGCTTCTCAACAATGCAAGGGACTTCAGAGACTTGGGCTTTAGTGGCAAGAGAGGTCAGTGCCCAAAGATTCCTAACCCTACTCCAAGTCGAAGACTAAGAGCAAGACGCGTGCATGCCACAATGTCGGCCACCTTCTATTTCTTGGCCGAATGGTAAGAAAGGTAAGTTTTCAAATTATACACTTGCCTGTTTCTGTTTTGCAGGGTAGGATTTAGATTGTTTACATTTTTGAGTCAAAGACGTTTTAGGTAGAAGTACTTTTTCGGATATGCACTTCTGTAAATTTTCCATTTGTGCACTTTTGTAAGTTTTCCATTTCTTTTCTTGAGTCGACCCTAGAAGGTCAAGCTGTCGAGCATATTAATAAGTCTCCTTCCAGCATTGTAGTTCGACAACCTTTTTGATAAATAATAAAGATCGAATTTTCTTTCTACACGTTATTCTCTGAAGAGACTTGTGCGCTTAGAATCTAGTTGAGACCAGCCCTCCTAGCTCTAAGTTTGTGATTTATCACGAGGTTCATCACCCCTCGTGTGGTTCACTTCACCCTTCTACCTCTTACCAACATAAAACCCCCTATCAGAAGCTTAAGGTGAGTTTCTCACCTAAACTTCTCCACACAGCCCACGCACATACAGCCTTGAATCGAGGCTTGCATCACATGTCAAGTTGATCGGCAAGTTAAAGTGATGATTCTAAACTGATCTTTGATGCTCATTACGTAAAGGCTCAAAAATGAAGCATAATGCATGGCATCACACAGTTTTCGATAGATTGGATTAGTTGGATGCTTTGTCGTATCATTTCTGTCTCAAATTTTGTTACAATATAAAAAATTGAGCTAGCTTAACATGGGCATTGGAATCGTGTCATCCTGAGCGCTAAATAAAAATTTACGGATGATTTAGAGCAGACATGTCAAGTTGATCGGTCAGTTAAAGTGATCATTATAAACAAATCATTGGTGCTCATTAAGTAAAGGCTTATAAATGAAGCATAATGCATGACATCACACAGTTTGGATGGATTGGATTACTTGGACACTTTGTCGTCTCTATTTCCTTCTCAAATTTTATGAAATATAGAAAATTGAGCTACCTTAACGTGGGCATTGGATTCGTGTCATTCTTAGCTCTAAATCAAAAATTAAAGACGATTTAGTGGGGACATGTCAAGTTTATCAGCCAGTGAAAGTGATCATTCAAAAATGATAATTGGTGCTCATTGAATAAAGTGTTATAAATGAAGCATAATGCATGGCATCACACAGTTTTGGATAGATTAGATTACTTGGACGCTTTGTCATATCTATTCCTGTCCAAATTTTGTTACAATATAGAAAATTGACCAAGCTTAAAGTGGGCATTGGATTCATGTGTTTCTGAGCTATAAATAAAAAGTTCCGGACGATTTAGTGCAGACATGTCAAGTTGATGGGGTAGTTAAAGTGATAATTCTAAACTGATCATTGGTGCTCATTCTGTAAAGGCTTATAAATGAAGCATAAAGCATGGCAGCACGCAATTTGGGATAGATTGGTTTACTTGGACACTTTGTCATCTCTATTTCTATTCCAAATTTTGTCAAAATATAGAAAGTTGAGCTATATTAACGTGGGCATTTGTTTGGTGTCATTCTGATCTCTAAATCAAAAGTTACATATGATTTAGTGCGGACATATCAAGTTGATCGGCCAGTTAAAGTGATCATCGAAACTGATCATTGGTGCCCATTGTGTAAAGGCTTATCAAGGAAGCATAATGCATCGCATCACACAATTTTGGATAGATTGGATTACTTGGACGTTTTGTCATATCTAGTTCGGTCTCAAATTTTGTCATAATATAGAAAATTGAACTAGCTTAATGTGGGCATTGGATTCGTGTCATTTTGAGCTATAAATCAATAGTTACGGATGATTTGATGCGGACATGTCAAGTTCATAGGCCAGTTAAAGTGATCATTTTTAACTGATGATTGGTGCTCACTGAGTAAAGGCTTATAGATGAAGCATAATGCATGGCATCACACAGTTTTGGATAAATTGGATTACTTGGACACTTTGTCGTATCTATTTCTGATTCAAATTTTGTTAAAATATAGAAAATTGAGCTAGCTTAACGTGGGCATTGGATTTGTGTGTTTCTAAGATCTAAATCAAAAGTTACGGACGATTTAGTCCGCACATGTCAAGTTGACGGCCAGTTAAAGTGATCATTCTAAGCTGATCATTGGTGCTCATTGAGTAAAGGCTTATAAATGAAACAAAATGCATGGCATCATGCAGCTGGGGATAGATTGGATTACTTGGACGCTTTGTCGTATCTAGTTCTGTTTCAAAAATTTTCACAATATAGAAAATTGAACTAGCTTAATGTGGGTATTGGATTCGTGTCATTCTGAGCTATAAATCAGAAGTTCTGGACCATTTGGTGCCGACATAACAAGTTGATCGGCCAGTTAAAATGATCATTCTGAACTTTTTATTAGTGCTCACTGAGTAAATGCTTACAAATGAAAAATAGTGCATGGCATCACGCAGTTTGGGATAGATTGGATTACATTGACGCATTGTCGTATCTATTTCTATCTCAAATTTTGTTACAATCTAAAAAAATGAGCTACCTTAACATGAGCATTGGATTCATGCCTTTCTGAGATCTAAATCAAAAGTAACAAATGATTTAGTGCGGACATGTCAAGTTGATCGGCCAGTTAAAGTGATTATTCTAAACTGATCATTGGTGCTCATTGAATAAAGGTTTATAATTGAAGCATAATGCATGCATCACGTAGTTTTGGATAGATTGCATTAGTTGGATGCTTTATCGTATCTAGTTCTATCTCAAATTTGTCACAGTATAGAAAATTGAACTAGATTAACATGGGCATTGGATTCGTGTCATTCAAAGCTATAAATCAAAAGTTACAAACGATTTAGTGCAGACATGTCAAGTTGAGTTGCCAGTTAAAGTGATTATTCTAAATAGATCATTGGTGATCATAAAGTAAAGGATTAGAAATGAAGCATAATGCTGGCATCAAACAGTTTTGGATAGATTGGATTACTTGGACGCTCTATCGTGTTTATTTCAATCTCAAATTTTGTCACAATATAGAAAATTAAACTAGCTTATTGTGGGCATTGGATTCGATCATTCTGAGCTATAAATCAAAAGTTATGAACGATTTAGTGTTGACATGTCAAGTTGATCAGCCAGTTAAAGTGATCATTCTAAACTGATCATTGGTGCTCATTAAGTAAAGGCTTATAAATGAAAAATAATTCATGGCATCAAGGAGTTTGGATAGATTGGATTATTTGGACGTTTTGTTGTCTCTATATCTGACTAAAAGTTTGCCAAAATATAGAAAATTGAGCTAGCTTAACGCGGGCATTGGATTTGTGTCATTCCGAGCTCAAAATCATAAGTTACGCATGATTTAGTGCCGACATATCAAGTTGATCGGCCAGTTAATATCATTATTCTAAACTGGTCATTGTTGCTCATGGAGTAAAGGCTTATAAATGAAGCAAAATGCATGGCATCACAGAGTTTTGGATAGATTGGATTACTTGGATGCTTTGTAGTATCTACTTCTGTCTCAAATTTTGTTACAATATAGAAAATTAGGCTAGCTTAACATGGGCATTGGATTCGTGTCATTATAAGCGCTAAATCAAAAGCTACAGACCATTTAGTGCGGACATGTCAAGTTGATCGGCCAACTATAATATGATCATTCTAAACCGATCATTCGTGCACATTAAGTAAAGGCTTATAAATGAAGCACAATACATGGCATCACATAGTTTAGGATAGATTGGATTACTTGTACGTTATGTCGTGTCTATTTCTGTCTCAAATTTT
This sequence comes from Pugionium cornutum, assembly GCA_018901935.1. NCBI lineage: Eukaryota > Viridiplantae > Streptophyta > Magnoliopsida > Brassicales > Brassicaceae > Pugionium > Pugionium cornutum. The sequence continues at coordinate 16,955,405 of CM032164.1, read as the reverse complement.
GTTACAATATAAAAAATTGAGCTACCTTAATGTGGGCATTGGATTAGTGTCATTCGGAGCTCAAAATCAAAAGTTACGGAATATTTAGTGAGGTCATGTAAAGTTGATCGGCCAGTTAATATGATTATTCTAAACTGATCATTGGTTCACATTGAGTAAAGGCTTATAAATAAAGCATAATGCATGGCATCACACAGTTTTGGATAGATTGGATTACTTAACCGATTTGTCGTTTCTATTTCTGTCTCAAAATTTTTCAAAATATAGAAAGTTGAGCTAGCTCAACGTGTGCTTTTGATTCGGATTATTTTAAGTTCTAAACCAAAAGTTACAGACAATTTAGTGCAGACATATCAAGTTGATTGGCCAGTTAAAGTGATAATTCTAAATTGATCATTGGTGCTCATTAAGTAATGGCTTATAAACGCTGAATAATACATGGCATCACACAGTGTTGGATAGATTGGATTACTTGAACGCTTTGTCGTGTCTATTTACTTGAACGCTTTGTCGGGTATTGGATTCGTGTCATTATGAGCTCTAAATCAAAAGTTACGGATGATTTAATGCGGAAATGTCAAGTTGAGTGGCCATTTAAAGTGATCATTCTATAAAGATAGTTGGTGTCCATTATTTAAAGGCTTTTGAATGAAGCATATTGCATGGCATCAAACTGTTTGGATAGATTGGATTGCTTGAATGCTTTTCCGTTTCTATTTATGCCTCAAATTTTGTCAAAATATAGAAAATTGATCTAGCTTAACGTGGGGTTTGGATTCGTATCATTCCGAGCACAAAATAAAAAATTACGGACGATTTAATGCGGACATGTCAAGTTGATCGGCCATCTAATATAATTATTCTAAACTGACCATTGGTACTCACAGAGTAAAGTCGTATAAATGAAGCATAATACATGCCATCACAAATTTTTGGATAGATTGGATTACTTGGATGCTTTGTCATATCTAGTTCTGTCTCAAATTTTGTCATAATATAGAAAACTGAGCTAGATTAATGTTGGCATTGAATTCGTGTCATTCTGAGCTGTAAATAAAAAGTTACGGACGCTTTAGTGCATGCATGTCAATTTGATCGGCCAGTTAAAGTGATCACTGGTGCTCATTGACTAAAGGCTTATAAATGAAGCATAAGGCACGGCATCACGCAGTTTGGGATAGATTGGATTACTTGGATACTTTGTCGTATCTAGTTCGGTCTCAAATTTTTTCACAATATAAAAAATTGAACTAGCTTAATGTGGGCAATGGATTTGTGTCATTCCGAGCTATATATCAAATATTATGGACGACTTAGTGCAGGCATGACAAGTTCATTCGCCAATTAATATGATCATTCTAAACTGATCATTGGTGCTCATTTAGTAAAAGCTTATAAATCAAAAATAATGCTTGGCATCATGCAGTTCGGGATGGATTGGATTACAAGGACGCTTTGTCATCTCTATTTTTGTCTCAAAGTTTATCAAAATATAGAAAATTGAGTTAGCTTAATGTGGGGATTGGATTCCTGTCATTCTAAGCTCTAAATCAAAAGTTATGGACGATTTTAATGCGGACATGTCAAGATTATCGGCCAGTTAAAGTGCTCATTCTAAACTAATCATTGGTGCTCATTGAGTAAAGCCTTATAAATGAAGCATAGGCATGGCATCACAAAGTTTTGGATAGATTTGATTACTTGGACGCTTTGTGTATCTAGTAATATCTTAAACTGAACTATCTTAATGAGGGAAATTGATTCGTGTCATTCTGAGCTATACATCAAAAGTTATGGAAGATTTGATGTAGACATGACAAAATCATCGGCCAGTTAAAATGATCATTCTAAACTGATCATTGGTGCTCATTGAGTAAAAGCTTATAAATTAAAAATAATGCATGGCATCACGCAGTTTGGGATGGATTGGATTATTTGGACGCTTTGTAGTATATATTTCTGTTCAACTTGACACAATATAGAAAATTGAGCTAGCTTATCATGGGCACTAGATTCGTGTCATTCTGAGCTATAACTCAAAAGTTACGTACGATTTAGTGCGGACATGCCAAGTTGATCGGCTAGTTAAAGTGATCATTCTAAACTGATCATTGGTGCTGATTGAGTAAAGGCTTATAAAAGAAGCATAAGGCATGGCATCACGCAGTTTGGCATAGATTGGATAACTTGGACACTTTGTCGTATCTAGCTCAGTCTCAAATTTTTTCACAATATAGAAAATTGAACTAGTTTAATGTGCGCATTGGATTCATGTCATTCTGAACTATAAATCAAAAGTTATGGACGATTTAGTGTAGACATGACAAGTTGTTCGGCCAGTTAAAGTGATCATTCTAAAATGATCATTGGTGCTCATTTAGTAAAAGCTTATTAATGTAAAATAATGCATGGCATCTCAAAGTTTTGGATGAGTTGGATTACTTGGACGCTTTGTTGTATCTCTTTTGTCTCCAATTTTGTTACAATATAGATAATTGAGCTAGCTTAACATGGGGATTGGATTCGTGTCATTCTGAGCTCAAAATCAAAAGTAACGTACGATTTAGTGTGGACATGTCAAGTTGATCGGCTAATTAAACTGATTAATCTAAACTGATCATTGGTGCTCATTGAGTAAAGGCTTATAAATGAACTATAAGGCATGATATCACGCAGTTTGGTGTAGATTGGATTACTTGGACGTTTTTACTTATTTATTTCAGTCTCAAATTTTGTAACAATATAAAAAATCGAACTAGCCTAATGTGGGTATTGGATTTGTGTCATTCTGAGCTATATATCAAACGTTATGGACGATTTAGTGTGGATATGACAAGTTGATTCGCCAATTAATATGATCATTCTAAACTGATCATTGGTGCTCATTTAGTAAAAGATTATAAATGAAAAATAATGCATGGCATCACGACGTTTGGAATGGATTGGATTACTTGGACGCTTTGTCGTCTCTATTTTTGTCTCAAATTTTGTCAAAATATTGAAAATTGAGGTAGCTTAACGTGGGTATTGGATTCCTGTCATTCAAAGGTCTAAATCAAAGGTTACGGATGATTTAGTGCAGACATGTCAAGGTTATCGGCAAGTTAAAGTGCTCATTCTAAACTAATCATTGGTGCTCATTGAGTAAAGCCTTATAAATGAAGCATAAGCATGGCATCACACAGTTCTGGATAGATTGGATTACGTGGACATTTTTTCATATCTAGTTCTGTCTCAAATTTCTTCACAATACAGAAAATTGAACTACCTTAATGTGGGAAATTGATTCGTGTCATTCTGAGCTATAAATCAAAAATTATGGAAGATTTGATGTAGACATGACAAAGTCATCGGCCAGTTAAAATGATCATTCTAACTGATCATTGGTGCTCATTGAGTAAAACCTTATAAATTTAAAATAATTCAAGGCATCACGCAGTTTGAGATGGATTGGATTATTTGGACGCTTTGTCATATCCATTTCTGTTCAAACTTTTTCATAATATAGAAAATTGAGCTACCTTATCATGGGTACTAGATTCGAGTCATTCTGATCTATAACTCAAAAGTTACGCACGATTTAGTGCAAACATGCCAAGTTGATCGGCTAGTTAAATTTATCATTCTAAACTGATCATTGGTGCTCAATGAGTAAAGGCTTAAAAAGAAGCATAAGGCATGGCATCCCGCAGTTTTTGATAGACTGGAAAACTTGGACGCTTTGCCGTATTTAGTTCAGTCTCAAATTTTGTCACAATATCAAAATTGAACTAGCTTAATGTGCGCATTGGATTCATGTCATTCTGAGCTATAAATCAAAAGTTATTGACGATTTAGTGTAGACATGACAAGTTGTTCGGCCAGTTAAAGTGATCATTCTAAAATGATCATTGATGCTCATTTTGTAAAAGCCTATAAATGTAAAATAATGCATGACATCTCGATGTTTGGGATGGATTGGATTAGTTGGATGCTTTGTCGTATATATTTTGGTCTCAAATTTTATTACAATATAGAAAATTGAGCTTGATTAACGTGAGGATTGGATTCGTGTCATTCTAAGCTCTAAATCAAAAGTTACGGACGATTTAGTGTGGAAATGTCAAGTTGATCTGCCAGTTAAAGTGATCACTCTAAACTGATCATTGGTGCTTATTGAGTAAAGGCTTATAAATGAAGCATAATGCATGGCATCAGAAAGTTTTAGATAGATTGGATTACTTGGACGCTTTGTCGTATCTAGTTCTATCTCAAATTTTGTCACAATGTAGAAAATTGAACTAGTTTAATGTGGACATTGGATTCGTGTCATTCAGACCTATAAATCAAAATATATGGACGATTTAGTGCAGACATGACAAAGTCATCGGCTAGTTAGAATGGTCATTCTAAACTAATCATTGGTGCTCATGGAGTATAAGCTTATAAATGAAAAATAATGCATGGCATCACGCAGTGTGGTATGAATTGGAGTATTTGGACACTTTGTCGTATCTATTTCTATCTCAAACTTTGTTACAATATAAGTAGCTTAACATGGGCATTGGATTCGTGTCATTATGAGCTCTAAATCAAAAGTTACAGACGATTTAATGCGGAAATGTCAAGTTGAGTGGCCAGTTAAAGTGATAATTCTATACAGATAATTGGTGTCCATTAATTAAAGGCTTTCAAATGAAGCATATTGCATGGCATCAAGCTGTTTGGATAGATTGGATTGCTTGAATACTTTGTCGTCTCTATTTATATCTCAAATTTTGTCAAAATATATAAAATTGATGTAGCTTAACGTGGGGTTTGGATTCTTGTCATTCCGAGCTCAAAATAAAAAATTACGGATGATTTAGTGCGGACATGTCAAGTTGATCAGCCAGCTAGTATGATTATTCTAAACTAATCATTGGTACTCATTGAGTAAAGTCTTATAAATGAAGCATAATACATGGCATCACACAGTTTTGGATAGATTGGACTAATTGGCGGATTGTCATGTCTAGTTCTGTCTCAAATTTTGTGACAATATAGAAAATTAAGCTAGATTAACGTGGGCATTGAATTTGTGTCATTCTGAGCTCTAAATAAAAAGTTATGGACGCTTTAGTTCGGACATGTCAACTTGATCGGCCAGTTAAAGTGATCATTATAAACTGATCACTGGTGCTCATTGAGTAAAAGGCTTATAAATGAAGCATAAGGCATGGCATCACGCAGTTTGGGATAGATTGGATTACTTGGATGCTTTGTCATAACTAGTTCTGTCTCAAATTTTGTCACAATATAGAAAATTGAGCTAGCTTAACGTGGGCGTTGGATTCGTGTGTTTCAGAGCTCTAAATCAAAAGTTTCGGACGATTTAGTCCAGACATGTCAAGTTGATCGGCAAGTTAACGTGATCATTCTAAACTGATTATTGGTGCTCAGTGAGTAAAGGCTTATAAATGAAGCATAATGCATGCCATCACAATGTTTTGGATAGATTGGATTACCTGGACGCTTTATCGTATCTAGTTCTGTCTCATGGTGCTTTATCATTCTAAACTCATCATTGGTGCCCATTTAGTAAAGGCTTATAAATGATGCATATTGCATGGCATCACATAGTTTTGGATAGATTAAATTACTTGGACGCTTTGTCGTCTTTATTTTGTCTCAAATTTTGTCAAAATATAGAAAATTGAGCTAGCTTATTGTGGGCATTGGATTCGTGTGTTTCCGAGCTCAAAATCAAAAGTTTCCGACGATTTAGTGCGGACATGTCAAGTTAATCGGCTAGTTAATGTGTACATTCTAAACTAATCATTGGTTCTCATTAAGTAAAGGCTTATAAATGAAGCATAAAGCATGGCATCACACATTTTGAGATAGATTGGATTACTTGGACGCTTTGTCGTCTCTATATCTATCTCAAATTTTGTCAAAATATACAAAATTGAGCTAACTTAATGTGGGCATTGGATTTGTGTCATACCGAGCTCTAAATCAAAAGTTACGGACGATTAGTGCGGACATGTCAAGTTGATCGGCTAGTTAAAGTGTTCATCTAATCTATTTATTGGTTCTCATTAAGTGAAGGCTATAAATGAAGCATAAAGCATGGCATCATACATTTTGAGATAGATTGGATTACGTGGATGCTTTGTCGTCTCTATTTCTAACTCAAATTTTGTCAAAATATAGAAAATTGAGCTAGATTAATGTGGGCATTGAATTCGTGTCATTTTGAGCTCTAAATCAAAAGTTACAGACGTTTAGTGTTGACATGTCAACTTGATCGGCCAGTTAAAGTGATCATTCTAAACTGATTAGTGTTGTCCATTGAGTAAAGCCTTGTAACTGAAGCATAATGCATGGCATCACACAGTTTTGGATAGATTGGATTACTTGGACGCTTTGTCGTATCTAGTCCTGGCTCAAATTTTGTCCCAATATCGAAAATTGAACTATATTAGTGTGGGCATTGGATTTGTGTCATTCTGAACTATAAATCAAAAGATATAGACGATTTAGTGCAGACATGATAAATTGATCGACCTGTTAAAATGATCATTCTAAACTGATCATAGGTGCTCATTAAGTAAAAGCTTAATAATGAAAAATCACGCTGTTCGGGATGTATTGTATTACTTGGTCGCTTTTTCCTATCTATTTCTTTCTCAAATTTTGTCACAATATAGAAAATTGAGATACGTTAATGTGGGCATTGGATTCGTGTGTTTCTGAGCTCGAAATCAAAAGTTACGGACGATTTAATGCGGACATGTCAAGGTTATCGGCCAGTTAAAGTGATAATTCTAAACTAATCACTGATGCTCATTAAGTAAAGGCTTATAGATGAAGCATAAGGCATGGCATCACGTATTTTGGTATACATTGGATTACTTGGATGTTTTGTCGTCTCTATTTCTGTCTCAAATTTTGTCACAATCTAGAAAATTAAGCTAGAATAACATTGGCATTCGATTCATGTCATTCTGAGCTCTAAATCAGAAGTTTCTGCCGATTAGTGCAGACATGTCAAGTTGATCGGGCAGTTAAATAGATCATTCTAAACTGATCACTGGTGCCCACTGAGTAAAGGCTTATAAATGAAGAATATTGCATGGCATCACACATTTTTGGATAAATTGGATTACTTGGATGTATCTAGTCATGTCTCAAATTTTGTCATAATATGGAAAATTGAGCTAGCTTAATGTGGGCATTTGATTCATATCATTCTGAGCTCTAAATCAAAACATTTGGACGATTTAGTTCGGACATGTCGAGTTGATCGGCCGGTTAAAGTGATCATTCTAAACTAATCATTGGTGCTCATTGAGTAAAGGTTTATAAATGAAGCATAATGCATGGCATCACACAGTTTTGTATAGATTGGATTACATGGACGCTTTGTCGTCTCTATTTTGTCTCAAATTTTGTCAAAATATAGAAAATTGAGCTAGCTTAACGTGGGCATTGGATTCGTGTCATTTGGAGCTCTAAATCAAAAGTTACGGACGATTTAGTGCGGACATGTCAAGTTGATTGGCCAATTAAAGTGATCATTCTAAACTGATCATTGGTGCTCGTTGAGTAAAGGATTATAAATGAAATATATTGCATGGCATCACACATATTTGGATAGATTGGATTACTTGGATGCTTTGTCGTCTCTATTTCTGTCTCAAGTTTTGTCAAAATTTTGAAAATTGAGCTAACTTATCGTGGGCATCTGATTCATGTGTTTCCGAACTTTAATTAAAAAGATAGACATGATATAGTGCGTACATGTGAAGTTGATAGGCAAGTTAAATTGATCATTATACACTGATCATTGGTGCTCATTAAGTAAATGCTTATAAGTGAAGCATAAGGCATGACATCACATATTTTGGGATATATTGGATTACTTGCATGCTTTTTCATCTCTATTTCTGTTTCAAATTTTGTAAAAATACAGAAAATTGAGCTAGCTTAACGTGGGCATTGCATTCATGTCATTTTGAGCTCTAAATAGAAAGTTACGGACGATTAATGTTGACATGTCATGGTTATCCGCCAGTTAATGTGATCATTCTAATTTGTTCATTGGTGCCCATTGAGTAAAGGCTTATAAATGTAGCATATTGCATGGCATCATACAGTTTTGCATAGATTGGATTAGTTGAGCGCTTTATCGTATCTAGTTCTGTCTAAAATTTTGTCACAATATAAAAAATTTAGTTCGCTTAACGTGTGCATTTGATTTGTGTCATTCTGAGCTCTAAAGCAAAAGTTACGGGCGATTTAGTGTGGACATGTCAAGTTTATCGGCCAGTTAAGTGATCATTCTAAACTGATCATAGGTGCTCATTAAGTAAAAGCTTAGAAATGAAGCATAATGCATGGCATCAAGCAGTTTGGATAGAATGGATTACTTGGGTGCTTTGTTGTCTCGATTTCTGTCTCAAATTTTGTCAAAATATAGAAACTATAGCTAGTTTAACATCGGCATTGGATTCGTGTCATTTTGAACTCTAAATCAAAAGTTATAAATAATTTAGTGCGGACATGTCAAGTTCATCGGCCAGTTAAAATGATCATACTAAACTGATCATTGGTGGTCACTGATTACTCATTGAGTAAAGCCTTATAAATGAAGAATAATGCATGCCATCACACAGTTTGGGATGGAATGGATTACTCCGACGATTTGTCTTATCTATTTCTGTCTCAAATTTTTCACAATATAGAAAATTGAGGTAGCTTAACGTGGGAATTAGATTAGTGTCATTCTGAGCTCTAAATCAAAATTTCAGAGGATTTGCTGTAGACATGTCAAGTTGATCGGCTAGTTGAAATGATCATTCTAGAATGATCATTGGTGCTCATTAAGTAAAGGCTTATCAATGAAGCATAATGATGCAGTTTGGGATAGATTCGACTATTTGGACGCTTTGTCGTCTCTACTTCTATCTCAAACTTTGTCAAAATATCAAAAATTTATCTAGCTTAAGGTGGGCATTTGTTTCATGTCATTCTAACCTAAAAATCAAAAGCTATGGACGATTTAGTGCAGACATATCAACTTGATCGGCCAGTTAATATGATTATTCTAAACTAATCATTGTTGCTCGTTGAGTAAAGGCTTATAAATGAAGTATAATGCATGACATCAAATAGTTTATGATAGATTGGATTACTTGGAAGTTTTGTTGTGTCTATTTGTATCTCAAATTTTGTTGCAGTATAGAAAATTGAGCTAGCTTAAGGTGGGCATTTGATTCGTGTCATTCTAAGCTCTAAATTAAAAGTTATAGACGACTTAGTATGGACATGAAAGTTGAGTGGCCAGTTAAAGTGATCATTCCAAACTGATCATTGATGCTCATTAAATAAAGGCTTATAAATGAAGCATAATGCATGGAATCAACCAGTTTGGATATATTGGATTAGTTGGATGCTTTTTCATCTCTATTTCTGTATCAAATTTTGTCAAACCATATAATAATGAGCTCGCTTAACGTGGGCATTGGATTCCGGTCATTCTGAGCTCTAAATCATAAGTTATAGACGATTTAGTGCGGACATGTCAAGTTGATTGTTCAGTTAAAATGATCATTTTAAAATGATCATTGGTGCTCATGAAGTAAAGGCTTATAAATGAAGCCTAAGGCATGGCATCACGCAGTTTCAGATAGATTGGGTTACTTGTACGCTTTGTCATCTTTTTACTTTTGTGTCAAATTTTGTCAAATTATAGAAAATTTATCTAACTTAACGTTGGCATTGGATTCGTGTCATTTTGAGCTTAAAATCAAAACTTATGGACGATTTAGTGAGGACATGTCAAGTTGATCGGACAGCTAATATGATCATTGTAAACTTATCGGAGGTGCTCGTTGAGTAAAAGCTTAGAAATGAAGAAGAATGCATCGCATCACACAGTTCGGGATGGATTGGATTACTTGTACGCTTTGTCATATCTATTTATGTCTCAAATTTTGTCAACATATAGAAAATTGACCTAGCTTAACGTGGGCATTGGATTGGTGTCATTTTTAACTATAAATCAAAAGTTATGGATGATTACTGAGGACATGTGAAGTTGATCGGCCAATTGAAATGATCATTCTAAAATGATCATGGGTGGTCATTGTGTAAAAGCTTATAAATGAAGAATAATGCATGGCATCACGCAGTTTGGGATGGATTGGATTACTTGGATGCTTTGTCGTAGCTATCTCTACCTCAAATTTTGTCACAATATAGAAAATTGAGCTAGCTTAACGTGGGCATTGGATTCTTGTCATTTTAAGCTCTAAGTAAAAAGTTACCGACGATTTATTGCGGACATGTCAAATTGATCGCCAAATTAAAGTGCTCATTCTATACAGATCATTAGTGCTCATTGAGTAAAGGCTTATAAATGAAGCATAATGCATGGCATCAAACAGATTGGGATAGATTGGATTACTTGGACACTTTTTCGTATATACTTATGTCTTAAATTTTGTCACCAATGGAAAATTGAACTCGCCTAATGTGGGTATTGGATTCGTGTCATTCTGAGCTATAAATAAAAGTAATGCACAATTTAGTGCACACATGTCAGGTTGAACCGCCAGTGAAAATTATCATTCTAAACTGATCATTGGTGGTCATTGAGTCAAAGCTTATAAATGAAGAATGATGCATGGCATCACGTATATTAGGATGGATTAGATTTCTTGGATGGTTTGTCGTATCTATTTCAGTCTGAAATTTTCTCATCTTATAGAAAATTGAGCTAGCTAAACATTGGCATTGGATTTGTGTAATTTTAAGCACTAAATCAAAAGTTCCGGACGATTTAGTGCGGACATGTCAAGTTGATCGGCCAGTTAAAGTGATGATTGTAAACTAATCATTGGTGCTCATTGGGTAAAGGCTTATAAATGAAGCATAATGCATGGTATCACAGAATTTTAGATAGATTGGATTACTTGGATGCTTTGTCAATCTATTTCTTTCTCAAATTTTGACTCAATACAGAAAATTGATCTAGCTTAACGTGAGCATTGGATTCGTGTGTTTCTGAGCTCTAAATCAAAAGTTACTGACAATTTAGTGCAAATATGTCAAGTTTATCGGCCAGTTAAAGGGATCATTATAAACTGAACATTGGTGTTCATTAAGTAAAAGCCTATCAATGAACAATAATGGATGGCATCACGCAGTTTGGGATAGATTGGATTATTTGCACGCTTTATCGTCTCAACTTCCCTCTCAAATTTTGTCAAAATATAGAACATTTATCTTGCTTAACGTGAGCATTAAATTCCTGTCATTCTAAGCTCAAAAACAAAAGTTCAATTTAGTGCGGACATGTGAAGTGGATCGGCCAGTTATTATGATTATTCTAAACTGATCATTAATGCTCATTGAGTAAAGGCTTAGAAATGAAGCATAATGGATGGCATCACGCAGTTTGGGATAGATTGGATTATTTGGATGCTTTGTCGTCTCTAGTTCCGTCTCAAGTTTTGTCAAAATATAGAAAAAATTTCAAGCTTAACGTGGCAATTAGATTCATGTCATTCTAAGCTCAAGATCAAAAGTTACGGACGATTTAATGCGGGCATGTCAATTTGATCAGCCAGTTATAACGATTATTCTAAACTCATCATTGCTGCTCATTGAGTAAAGGCTTATACATTAAGTATAATGCATGACATCACAAAGTTCTGGATAGATTGGATTTTTTGGAAGCTTTGTTGTGTCTATTTTTGTCTCAAATTTTCTTACAATATAGAAAATTGAACGAGCTTAACGTGGGCATTGGATTCGTGTCATTCTGAGCTCTAAATTAAAAGTAACGGCCGATTTAGTACGGACATGTTAAGTTGAGTGGCCAGTTAAAGTGATAATTTTAAATTGATCACTCGTGTTCATTAAGTAAAGACTTATAAATGAAGCATAATGCTTGGCATCAAGCATATTGGATTAGTTGGATGCATTGTCGTCTCTATTTTTGTCTCAAATGTTTGCTAAAATATAGAAAATTGAGCTAACTTAACGTGGGCATTGGATTCGTGTCATTTTAAGGTCTAAATCAAGAATTATATACAATTTAGTGTGGATATGTCAAGTTGATCGGCCAGTTAAAATGATCATTCAAAAATGATCACTAGTGCTCATTAAACAAAGGCTTATAAATGAAGCCTAAGGCATGGCATCACGCAGTTTCTGATAGATTGGATTACTTGGACGCTTTTTCGTCTTTACTTGTGTCTCAAATTTTGTCAAAATATAGAAAATTTACCTAACTTAACGTGGGCATTGGATTCGTGTCATTTTGAGGTTAATATAAAAAGTTAGGGACAATTTAATGCGGACACACCAAGTTGATCGGACATTTAATATGATTTTTCTAAACTGATCATTGCTGCTCACTGAGTAAAAACTTATAAATGAAGCATAATGCATGGCATCACAGAGTTTGGGATAGGTTGGATTACTTGTATGCCTTGTCGTATTTATTTCTATCTCAAATTTTGTCACAATATAGAAAATTGAACTAGCTTAATGTATGCACTGGATTCGTGTCATTCTGAGCTATAAATCAAAAGTTATGGACGATTTAGTGCAGAGATGACAAGTTGATCGGCCAGTTAAAATGATCATTCTAAACTGATCTTGGGTGCTCATTGAGTAAAGGCTTATAAAGGAAGCATAATGCATGAAATCACAAATTTTTGGAGACATTGTGTAACACCCGTCTCCAAAATACATGGCACGTGTCATCGCCGCGGACTTAACTTATAATTTATTTGAAAACTCATATAAAGTATAAGTGATAATTCTTTTTATTAAAAGAATTCTCGTCAAACCCAAGTATAAAATTATTAAAAAAACATAAGAAAATATCCTTTAAAAAAAATCTAACGATACTCAAGATTCAAAATAAAAATATATAAATAATATTTAAAAATTCCCAAAACGTAGCACCACCCCCGAGTCACTGCATCATTATTGCTCGAACTCATCTGCATCCAAAAGGAGGCATGAGTAACATAATTACTCAGTGAAACAATCACCCCTACCCACATATTTCCATTATACAAGTATATATATAATTTTGATAATTACTTTATTTAGGAATGAAACTAGCACGATTGATTCCACAAAAGTCGACACAAATACTACCAAGATATATGTATTTAAACCGTGTTTGTCTAAGTCACAACCACTCCTCCTCATCCCTAACCACGTCGGTTTAAGGATTCGGAACCCCCAAAGCCACGTCGGCTTAACACCATGGCCACGTCGGCCTATTCGCTCACGTCGAGCTCCCGTCACGTCGACGGTTGTTTCCGGCCTGCCAGCCGTTAATGAACTACGACTCAACACCGCTGTTGTCGTAGCCCAACACCCAACAACGTAGTTAAACCAACTAACGTTACTCGATTCCACCATACCCGCGTTACATGAATATCACATTCACCAGAAATTTATTCTCACACTAATGAATCAACCATTATACTTGCCTAGACTAATGTTTAATATTTATCTTATAATTATATTAGTTTATTTCAGTTAATTAATTGATTATGGTTCATTTTACTATACCATAATCCACCATAAATAATTTAGTATCCTTAACCAATAAACCAACACATAATAATTTATCTTTTTTTAATAATTAAGTCAACATAATAATCTCCATTAAAATAATAAATTAACATAATATTTCTACTATTTTCTCCCACCACACCACACAAGTAGATCACCACATTCCTATTCATTTTTTTAATATTTATTTATTTATTATTTAATAAATCCCTAATAGGTTTAACTCCTTTTTCCTGATAAAAAACATCCTTAATTCTTGCAAAAATTAATTAAAATCCTAACACCACATATGATTTCAACCTCTAATTTCCTCCCTAAATGAAACATTCATCAAAATACATATACATAATTGTATAATGAAAATCATAGGTCATGTCTCACCTCACTGCGAAACCTGAGTTAATGGAATGTTGGAATCGTCGGTCGTGCATAGATTTCTCTTCGTCCGACGATGGTACACACGAACACCATGGCTCTCCAACGCTGAACTTTCTACCCTTCGGATCTGTCGAAATCTCTCTCTTTCTTCTTGCTTTTGTTTTTGATGTGCGGCTGCCTCTAATCTCCTTTGACAACGTCTTATATAGCCATTAGGGTTAATTAGGGTTTCAGAACAATTGTCCGTTATACCCTCACTTCAATTTATGTGGACCTCATGGTTTAAATTTAGGCCCGAGATGTTACACATTGGATTACTTGGAAGTTTTATTGTGTCTATTTCTGTCTCAAATTTTGTTACAATATAAAAAATTGAGCTATCTTAACGTGGGCATTGGATTCGTGTTATTCTGAGCTCTAAATCAAAAGTTGTGGTCCATTTGGTGCAGACATGTCAAGTTGATTGGCCACTTAAAGTGATGATTCTAAACTCAACATTGGTGTTCAATAAGTAAAGGCTTATAAATGAAGAATAATGCATGGCATCACACAGTTTGTGATAGATTGGATTACTTGGACGCTTTGTCATCTCTACTTATGTCCCAATGTTTGTCAAAATATAGAAAATTTATCTAGCTTAACGTGGGAATTAGATTCGTCTCATTCTCAACTCAAAATCAAAAGTTACAGACGATTTATTATAGACATGTCAAGTTGATCGCCCAGTTAATATGATTATTCTAAACTGATCATTGCTGCTCATTGAATAAAGGGTTATAAATGAAGCATAATGCATGGCATCACACAATTTTTGGATAAATTGGATTACTTGGAAGCTTTGTCGTATCTATTTCTGTCTCAAATTTTGTTACAATATAGAAAATTTAGCTAGCTTAATGTGGGCACTGGATTCGTGTAATTCAAGGCTCTAAATCAAGAGTTACAGACGATTTAGTGCGGACATGTGAAGTTGCTCGACCATTTAAAGTGATCAGTCTAAACTGATCATTTGTGCTCATTAAGTAAAGGCTTATAAATTACGCATAATACATGACATTAAGCAGTTTGGATAGATTTGATTACTTGGATGCTTTTTCATCTCTATTTCTATCTCAAATTTTGTCAAAATATAGAAAATTGAGCTAGCTTAACATTGGCATTGGATTCGTGTCAGTATGAGCTCTAAATCAAAAGTTAGAAATGATTTAGTGCGGACATGTCAAGTTTATCGGCTAGTTAAAGTGATCATTCTAAACAGATCATTAGTGCTCAATTGGTAAAGGCTTATAAATGAAGCATAATGGTTGGCATCACACGGTTTTGGATAGGTTGGAGTACTTGGACGCTTTATCGTATCTATTTCCGACTCAAATTTTTTTACAATATAGAAAATTGAGCTTTAAATTAAAAGACGATCTAGTCGGGACATATCAAGGTTATCGGCCAGTTAAAGTGATCATTCTAAATAAATGATGCATAATGCATGGCATCAAGCAGTTTGGATAGACTGGATTACTTCGACTCTTTGTCGTCTCTATTTCTATCTAAATTTTTGCTAAAATATAGAATATTGAGCTAGCTTAACGTGGGTAATGAATTTGTGTCATTCTAAGCTCTAAACCAAAAGTTATGGATGATTTAGTGCGGACATGCCAAGTTTATCGGGCAGTTAAAGTGATCATTCTAAACTGATCAATGGTCCGCATAGAGTAAAGGCTACAAAATGAAGCATAATGCATGGTATCACAACGTCTTGGATAGATTGGATAACTTGGACGCTTTGTCGTATCTCGTTCTGTCTCCAATTTTTTCACAATATAAAAAATTGAACTAGCTTAATGTGGCCAGTTAAAGTGATTATTCTAAACTGATCATTGGTGCTCATTAAGTAAAGGCTTATAAATGAAGCATAATGCATGGCATCAAACAGTTTCGATAGATTGGATTACTTTGATGATTTTTCGTCTCTATTTTCGTCTCAAATTCTGTCAAATTATAGAAAATTGAGATAGCTTAACATGGGCAATGGATTCGTATCATTCTAAACTCTAAATCATAAGTTACGGACGATTTAGTGCAGACATGTCAAGGTTATCAGGTAGTTAAAGTGATCATTCTAAACTGATCATTGGTGCTGATTAAGAAAATGCTTATAAATGAAGCATAAAGCATGACATCACGTAGTTTGGGATATATTGGATTACTTGGACTCTTTGTCGTCTGTATTTCTGTCTCAAATTTTGTTAAACCATATAAAATTGAGCTAGAT
Organism: Pugionium cornutum; assembly: GCA_018901935.1. Lineage (NCBI taxonomy): Eukaryota > Viridiplantae > Streptophyta > Magnoliopsida > Brassicales > Brassicaceae > Pugionium > Pugionium cornutum. The sequence goes on along the minus strand of CM032164.1, from coordinate 16,939,186 downwards.
TAACGTGGGCATCACGTATTTTGGGATATATTGGATTACTTCGACGCCTTTTGGTCTCTATTTCTATCTCAAATTCTATTACAATATAAAAAATTTGGCTAGCTTAACGGGGGCATTGGATTCATGTCATTATGAGCTCTGAATCAAAAGTTACTCACGATTTAGTGAAGACATGTCAAGTTGAGTTGCCAGTTAAAGTGATCATTCTAATCTCATCATTGGTGCTCATTAAGTAAAGAGTTATAAATGCAGCATAATGCAAATGAAGCATAATGCATGGCATCACACAGTTTTGGATAGATTGGATTACTTAGACGCTTTGTCGTATCTAGTTCTATCTCAAATTTTGTCACAATACAAAATTGAAGTAGGTTAATGTGGGCATTGGATTCATGTGATTTTGAGTTATAAATCAAATGTTATTAAGGATTTAGTGGAGCCTTGACAACTTGATCGGCTAGTTAAAATGATCATTCTAAACTGATCATTGGTGCTCACTAAGTAAAAGCTTAATAATGAAAAAAAATGCATGGCATCATGCAGTTTGGGATGGATTGGATTACTTGGACGTTTTGTCGTATCTATTGCTGTCTCAAACTTTGTCACAATATAGAAAATTGAGCTAGCTTAACGTGGACACTGGATTTGTGTCATTGTGAGTTCTAAATAAAACGTTACGGACGATTTAGTGCGGACATGAGAAGTTCATCGGCCAGTTCAAGTGATCACTCTAAACTGATCATTGGTGCTCAGTAATTAAAGGCTTATAAATGAAGCATAATACATGGCATAAAGGAGTTTAAATAGATTGGATTACTTGGACTCTTTTTGTCTCTATTTCTGTCTCCAATTTTTTCATAATACAAAAAATTGAGCTAGCTTAACATCGGCATTGGATTCGTGTCATTCTAGGCTCTAAATCAAAAGTTACGGATGATGATTTAGTGCGGACATATCAAGTTGATCGGCCAGTTAAACCGATCGTTTTAACTGATCATTGGTGCTCATTGAGCAAAGGGTTATAAATGAAGCATAATGCATGGTATCACACAGTTTTGGATAGATTGGATTGCTTGGATGCTTTGGCGTGTCTATTTTTGTCTAAACTTTTGGTACAATATAGAAAATTGAGCTAGCTTAATGTGGGCATTGGATTCATGTCCTTCTCAGCTCTAAATCAAAAGTTACGGATGATTAAGTGCAGACATTTTAAGTTGATCGGCCAGTTAAATTGATCATTCTAAACTGGTTATTGGTGCCCATTGAGTAAAGGCTTATAAACGAAGCATAATTCATGGCATCACAAAGTTTAGGAAAGATTGGATTACTTGGACATTTTTTCGTTAGTTTTGTCTCAAATTTTTATCACAGTATTGAAAATTGAATTGGTTTAATTTGGGCATTGGATTCGTGTCATTCTGAGCTATAAATCAAAAGTTATGAACGATTTAGTGGAGGCATGAAAAAGTCATCGGCTAGTTCAAATGTTCATTTTAAACTGATAATTGGTGCTCATTGAGTAAAAGCATATAAATGAAAAATAATGCATGGCATCACACAGTTTGGGATGGATTGGATTACTTGGATGCTTTGTCATATTTATTTTTGTCTCTAACTTTGTCACATGATAGAAAATTGAGCTTGCTTAATGTTGGCACTAGTTTCATGTCATTCTAAGCTCTAAATCAAAAGGACGATTTAGTGTGCACATGTCAAGTTGATCATCCAATTAAAGTGATCATTCTAAACTGATCAGTGGTGCTCATTAAGTAAAGGCTTATAAATGAAGCATTATGCATGGCATCAAGCAGTTTGATAGATTGGATTACTTGGGCACTTTGTCATATCTATTTCTATCTCAAATTAAGTCAAAATATCTAAAATTGAACTAGTTTAATCTGGGCATTGGATTCATGTCATTCTGAGCTCTTAATCAAAAGTTACGGACTATTTAGTGCAGACATGTCAAGTTGAACGGCCAGGTAAAGTGATCATTCTAAACTGATCATTGGTGCTCATTGAGTAAAGGCTTATAAATGAGGCGTAATGTATGGCATCACACAGTTTTGAATAGATTGGATTACTTGGATGCTATGTCTTATCTATTTTTGTCTCAAATTTTGTTACAATATTGAAAACTGAGCAAGATTAAGGTGGCCTTTGGATTCGTGTGTTTCGGAGCTCTAAATCGAAAGTTACACATGATTTAGTGCGGACATGTCAAGTTGATCGGCCAGTTAAAGTGATAATTCTAAATTAATCATTGGTGCTCATTACGTAAAGGCTTATAAATGAAGCATAATGCATGCTATCACGCAGTTTGGTATAGATTGGATTACTTGGACGCTTTGTTATCTCTATAGTCTTAAGTTTTGTAAAAATATAGAAAATTGAGCTAGCTTAACATGGGCAATGGATTCGTGTGTTTCTGAGCTCAAAATAAAAAGTTACAGACGATTTAGTGCGGACATGTCAAGTTGATTGGGCAGTTAAAATAATCATTCCAAACTGATCATTGGTGCTTATTGAGTAAAGACTTATAAATGAAGCACAAGACATGGCATCACACAGTTTGGGATAGATTGGATTACTTGGATGCTTTATCGTATCTAGTTTCATCTCATATTTTGTCACAATTTAGAAATTTGAACTAGCTTAATGTGGGCATTGGATTTGTGTCATTCTGAGTTATATATAAGAAGTTATGGACGATTGAGTTCGGACATGTCAAGGTGATAAGCCAGTCAAAGTGATCATTCTAAACTGATCATTGGTGCTCATTAAGTAAAGGCTTATAAATGAAGCATAATACATGGCATCAAGTATTTTGGATAGATTAGATTACTTTGGTGCTTTGTCGTATCTATTTCAGTCTCAAATTTAGTCAATATATTGATAATTGAGCTAGTTTAATGTGGGCATTGGATTCGTGTCATTCTAAGCTCTTAATCAAAAGTTACGAACAATTTAGTTCAGACATGTCAAGTTGATCGGCCACTTAAAGTGATCATTCTAAGCTGATCATTGGTGCTCATTGAGTAAAGGCTTATTTATGAAGCTTAATGCATGACATCACACAGTTTTAGATATATTGGATTACTTGGACACTATGTCGTATCTATTTCTGTTTCAAACTTTGTTGCAATATAAACAACTGAGCTAGCTTAACGTGGGCTTTTGATTCGTGTGTTTCTGAGCTCTAAATCAAAAGTTACACATGCTTTAGTGCGGACATGTCAAGTTTATCGTCCAGTTAAAGTTATCATTCTAAATTTATCATTGGTGATCATTAAGTAAAGGAATATAAATGAAGCATAAAGCATGGCATCTCGCAGTTTGGGATAGATTGGATTACTTGTACGCTTTGTTGTCTCTATATCTGTCTTAAATTTTGTCAAAATATAGAAAATTGAGATAGCTTCACGTTGGCATTAGATTTGTATGTTTCTGATCTCTATATCAAAAGTTACAAACCATTTAGTCTAGACATGTCAAGTTGATCGTCCAGTTAAAGTAATCATCCTAAACTGATCATTGGTGCTCATTGAGTAAATACTTATAAATGAAGCACAAGACATGGCATAACGCAGTTTGGGATAGATTGAATTATTTGGACGCTTTATCGTATCTAGTTCTGTCTCATACATTGCATCACGTAGTACAGGATGGATTGTATTATTTGGATGCTTTTTCGTATCTATTTTGGTCTCAAATTTTGTGAGAATATCAAAAATTGAGCTAGCTTATTGTGGGCATTGGTTTCGTGTGTTTCTGAGCTCTAAATCAAAAGTTACTGATGATTTAGTGTGGACATGTCAAGTTGATCGGACAGTTAAAGTGATCATTATAAACTGATCATTGGTGGTCATTTAGTAAAGGCTTATAAATGAAGCATAAAACATGGCATCAATTAGTTTAGATAGATTGGATTACTTGGACGCTTTGTCCTCTCTATTTCTTTCTCAAATTTATCAGAATATAGAAATTGAGCTAGCTTAACGTGGGCATTGGATTCGTGTCATTCTGATATCTAAATCAAAAGTTACAGATGATTTAGTGCAGACATTTCAAGTTGATCGACCTGTTAAAGTGATCATTCTAAACTGATCATTGGTGCTCATTGAGTTAAAGCTTAAATGAAAAATAATGCATAATGGGTGGCTTCACAAATGTTTGGATAGATTGGATTACTTGGACGCTTTGTTGTATCTATTTCTGTCTCAAATTTTGCTACAATATAGAAAATTGAGCTTGCTTAACGTAGGCATTGGATTCGTGTCATTCTGAGCTGAAATCAAAAGTTACGGACGATTTAGTGAGGACGTGTCAAGTTGATCGGTTAGTTAATATGATTATTCGAAACTGATCATTGGTGCTCATTGAGTAAATGCTTATAAATGAAGTAAAATGCATGGAATCACACAGTTTGAATAGATTGAATTACTTGGATAATTTGTCATTTCTAGTTCTGTCTCAAGTTTTATCACAATATAGAAACTCGAACTAGCTTAATGTGGGCATTGGATTCATGTTATTCTGACCTATAAATCAAAGTTATGCACGATTTAGTGGAGACATGACAAGTTGATCGGCCAGTTAAAATGATCATTCTAAACTGATCATTGGTGCTCATTGAGTAAAAGCTTAAATGAAAAATAATGCATGGCATCACACAGTTTGGGATGGATTGGATTAATTGGATGCTTAGTCGTATCTATTTCAGTCTCAAATTTTGTTATAATATAGAAAATTGAGCTAGTTTAACGTGGGCATTGGATTCGTGTGTTTCTAAACTGTAAATGAAAAGTTACGGATTATTTAGTGCGGACATGTCAAGTTGATCGGTGAGTTAAAGTGATCAATCTAAACTGATGATTGGTGGTGATTAAGTAAAGTCTTATAAATAAAGCATAAATCATGGCATCAAGGAGTTTGGATAGATTGGATTACTTGGATGATTTGTCGTCTCTATTTTTGTCTCAAATTTTTTCAAAATATAGAAAATGCAGCTAGCTTTACGTGGGCATTGGATTCGTGTCATTCCGAGCTATAAATCAAAAGTTACGGACGATTTAGTGCGGTCATATCAAGTTGATCGACTAGTTAAAGTGATCATTCGAAACTGATCATTGGTGCTCATTGAAGAAAGACTTATAAATGAAGCATAAGGCAAGGAATCACGCAGTCTGGAATAGATTGGATTACTTGGACGCTTTGTCGTATCTAGTTCTGTCTCAAATTTCTTCATAATATAGAAAATTGAACTAGATTAATGTGGACATTGGATTCATGTTATTCTAAGCTATAAATCAAAAGTTATGGACGATTAGTGCAGACATGACCAGTTGATCGGCCTGTTAAAATGATCATTCTAAACTTTTCATTGCTGCTCATTGAGTAAAAGATTAATAATGAAAAATAATGCATGGCATCTGTCAGTTTGGGATGGATTGGATTACTTGGACGCTTTGTTGTATATATTTTTTTCTCAAACTTTGCCAAAATATAGAAAATTGAACTAGCTTAATGTGGGCATTGGATTCGTGTCATTCTGAGCTCTAAATCAAAAAATACGGACGATTTAGTGCGGACATGTCAAGTTGATCGGCCAGTTAAAGTGATCATTCTAAACTAATCATTGGTGCTCATTGAGTAAAGGCTCATAAATGAAGCATAAGGCATGGCATCACGCAGTTTGGGATAAACTGGATTACTTGGACGCTTTGTCATATCTAGTTCTGTCTCAAATTTTTCATAATATAAAAAATTGAACTAGCTTAATGTGGGCATTGGATTCGTGTACTATTAAGTTAAAAATCAAAATTTATGGACGATTTAGTGCAGAGTTGACAAGCTGATCGGCCAGTTAAAATGATCATTCTAAACTGATCATTGGTGCTCATTTAGTAAAAGCTTATAAATGAAGAATAATTCATGGCATCACACAGTTTGGGATGGATTAGATTACTTGGATGCGTTTTTCTATCTATTTTTTTGTCTCAAACTTTGCAAAACATAGAAAATTGAACTAGCTTAATGTGGGCATTGGATTTGTGTCATTCTGAGCTATAAATCAAAAGTTATGGATGATTTAGTGCAGACATGACGAAGTCATCGGCCGGTTAGAATGATCATTCTAAACAGATCATTGATGCTCATTGAGAAAAATCCTATAAATGAAAAATAATGCATGACATCACATAGTTTGGGATGGATTGGATTACTTGGACACTTTGTCGTATCTATTTTTGTCTCAAACTTTGGCAAAATATTGAATTTTGAGCTATCTTAACGTGGGCATTGGATTCGTGTCATTTTGAGCTCTAAATCAAAAGTTATGCACTATTTAGTGCGACATGTGAAGTCGATCTGTCAGTTAAAGTGATCATTCTAAACTGAGCATTGGTGCTAATTGAGTAAAGGCCAATAAATGAAGCATATTGCATGGCATCACGCAGTTTAGGATCATTGGTGATCATCTAGTAAAAGCTTATAAATGAAAAATAATGCGTGGTATCACGCAGTTTGGGATGGATTAGATTACTTGGACGCTTTTTCGTATCTATTTCTGTCTCAAATTTAGTGACAATATAGAAAATTGAGCTAACTTGATGTGGGCACTGGATTCTTGTGTTTCTGAGCTATAAATAAAAAGTTACGAACGATTTAGTGTGGACATGTCAAGTTGATCGTATAGTTAAAGTGGTCATTCTAAACTTATCATTGGTGGTCATTAAGTAAAGGCTAATACATGAAGCATAATGCATGCCATCACACAGTTTTGGATAGATTGGATTACTTGGATGTTTTTTGTACCTATTTTTATCTCAAATTTTGTTACAATATAGAAAATTGAGTTAGCTTAACGTGGCCATTGGATTCTTGTGTTTCTGAGCTCTAAATCAAAAGTTATACACGATTTAGTGCAGACATGTCAACTTGATCGGACAGGTAAAATGATCATTCTAAAGTGATCATTGGTGCCCGTTGAGTAAAGGCTTATAAATGAAGCATAATGCAAGGCTTCACATAGTTTTGGATGGATTGGATTACTTGGACACTTTGTTTTATCTATTTTAGTCTCAAATTTTATTACAATATAGAAATTTGAGATAGCTTAACGTGGGCATTGGATTCGTGTCATTCTGAGCTCAAAATAAAAAATTATGGATGATTTATTGCAGACATGTCAAGTTGATCGGCCTGTTAATATGATGATTCTAAACTGATCATTGGTGCTGATTAAGCTAAGGCTCATAAACGAAGCATATTGCATGACATCAACGAGTTTGGATAGATTGGATTACTTGGACGCTTTTTCATGTCTATTTCAGTCTCGAATTTTATTACAATAAATCGAGCAAGCTTATAGTAGTCGTTGGATTCGTGCCATTCTGAAATAGCTAAATCAAATGTTACAGACAATTTAGTGTGGACAGGTCAAGTTGCGTGCCCTGTTAAAGTGATCATTCTAAACTGATCATTGGTGCTGATTAAGCTAAGGCTTATAAATGAAGCGTAATGCATTGCATCACGCAGTTTGGATAGATTGGATTACTTAGACCCATTTTTGCATCTAGTTCGATCTCATATTTTGTCACAATATAGAAAATTGAACTAGCTTAATGTGGACTTTGGATTCATGTCATTCTGAGCTATAAATCAAAAGTTATGGATGATTTAGTGCAGACATGACAAAGTGATCGGCATGTTATAATGATCATTCTAAACTGATCATTAGTGCTCATTGAGGAAAAGCCTATAAACTAAAAATAATGCATGGCATCACGCAGTTTGGGATGTATTGGATTATTTGGACGCTTTCTCAAACTTTTTCAAAATATAGGAATTTGAGCTAGCTTAACGTTGGCATTGGATTCGTGTCATTCTGCGCTCTAAATCAAAAGTTACGGACGATTTAGTGTGGACATGTCAAGTTGATCGGCCAGTTAAAGTGATCATTCTAAGCTGATCATTGGTGCTCATTATGTATAGGCTTATAAATGAAGCATAATGCATGCCATCACACAGTTTTGGATAGGTTAGATTACTTGGACGTTTTGTTGTATCTATTTCTATCTGAAATTTTGTTACAATATAGAAAATTGAGTTAGCTTAACGTGGGCATTGGATTCTTGTGTTTCTGAGCTCTAAATCAAAAGTTACACACGATTTAGTGCAGACATGTCAACTTGATCGGACAGGTAAAATGATCATTCTAAAGTGATCATTGGTGCCCATTGAGTAAAAGCTTATAAATGAAGCATAATGCATGGCTTCACACGGTTGTGGATGGATTGTATTACTTGGAAACTTTGTTGTATCTATTTTTGTCTCAATTTTTTTTACAATATAGAAATTTTAGATAGCTTAACGTGGGCATTGGATTTGTGTCATTCTGAGCTCTAAATCAAAAGTTACGGACGATTCAGTGCGGACATGTCAAGTTATTTGGCCAGTTAAAGTGATCTTGCTAAACTTATCATTGGTGCTTATTAAGTAAATGCTTATAAATGAAACATAATGCATAGCATCAATAAGTGTTCATATACTGGATTTCTTGGACACTTTGTCGTGTCTATTTTTGCCTCAAATTTTGTCAAAATATAGAAAATTGAGTTAGATTGTCGTGGACATTGGATTCGTGTCCTTCTGAGCTCTAAATCAAAAGTTACGGACGATTTAGTGCGGACATGTCAAGTTAAGTGGCCAGTTAAAGTGATCATTCTAAACTGATAATTGGTGCTGATTAAGCTAAGGCTTATAAATGAAGCATATTGCATGGCATCACGCAGTTTGGGATGGATTGGATTACTTGGATGGTTTGTCATATCTAGTTGTCTCAAATTTTGTCACAATATAGAAAATTGAACTAGTTTAATGTGGGCAATCGATTCGTCTCACTATAAGTTATAAATCAAAAGTTATGGACTATTTAGTGTAAACATGACAAGTTGATGGGCCAGTTAAATTGATCATTCTAAAATAATAGTGCTCATTTATTAAAAGCATATAAATGAAAAATAATGCATTGCATCACCTAGTTTGGGATGGTTGGATTACTTAGACGCTTTTTCCTATCTATTTCTGCCTCAAATTTTGTCACAATATAGAAAATTAAGCTAGCTTAACGTGGGCATTGGAGTCGTGTCATTCTGAGCTCTAAATCAAAAGTTACGGATGATTTAGTGCGTACATGTCAAGTTGATCGGCCAGTTAAAGTGATCATTCTAAACTGATCATTGGTGCCCTACGAGTGAAGTCTTATAAATGAAGCATAATGCATGACATCACACAGTTTTGGATAGATTGGATTACTTCGACGCGTTGTTGTATCTATTTCAGTCTCAAATTTTGTTACATTATAGAAAATTGAGCTAGCTTAACGTGGGCATTGAATTTGTGTGTTTCTGAGCTCTAAATCAAAAGTTACACACGATTTAGTGTGGACATGTCAAGTTGATCAACTAGTTAAAGTGATCATTCTAAAATGATCATTGGTGCCCATTAGGTAATAATTATAAATGAAGCATAAAGCATGGCATCACTCAGTTTGGGATGGATTTGATTACTTGGATTCTTTGTTGTCTCTATATATGCCTCAAATTTTTGTCAAAATTTAGAAAATTGAGCTAGCTTAACGTGGGCATTGTATTTGTGTCATTCTGAGTTTTTAATCTAAAGTTATGGACGATTTAGTGTGGACATGTCAAGTTGATCGGCCAATTAAAGTGATCATTATAAACTAATCATTAATTCTCATTGAGTAAAGGCTTATAAATGAAACATAACACATGGCATCACGCAGTTTGGGAAAGATTGGATTACTTGGACGCTTTGTCGTGTCTAGTTATGTCTCAAATTTTGTAACAATATAGGAAATTGAACTAGCTTCATGTTGTCATTGGTTTCGTGTCATTCTAAGCTATAAATAAAAAATTAGGGACGATTCAGTGCAAATATGACAATTTGATCAGCCAGTTAAAGTGATCATTCTAAACTGATCATTGGTGTTCATTGAGTAAAAGCTTATAAATGAAAAATAATGCATGGCATCACTTAGTTTGGGATTGATTGGATTACTTGGATGCTTTGTCGTCTCTATTTCTGTCTCAAAGTTTGTCAAAATATAGAAAATTGAGCTAGCGTAGCGTGGGCATTGGATTTGTGTCATTCTGAGCTCTAAATCAAAAGTTTCAGACGATTTAATGCGGATATGTCAAGTTGATCGGCAGTTAAAGTGATCATTCTAAACTTATCATTGGTGCTCAATGAGTAAAGGCTTATAAATGAAGCATAATGCATGACATCACACAGTTTTTGATAGATTGGATTACATGTATACTTTTTCGTATCTTGTTCTATCTCAAATTTTGTCACAATATAGAATATTGAACTTGCTTAACATGGGCATTGGATTCATGTCATTCTAAGCTATAAATCAAAAGTTATATACGATTTAGTACAGACATGAAAAGTTGATCGGCTAGTTAAAATGATCATTCTAAACTGACCATTGGTGCTCATTAGGTAAAGGCATATAAATGAAACATAAAGCATGACATCACACAGTTTAGGATAGATTGGATTACTTAGATGCTTTGCTGTCTCTATATATGTGTCATAATCTGCAACAATATAAAAATTGAGCTAGCTTAACGTGGGGATTGGATTAGTGTCATTGTGAGCTCTAAATCAAAAGTTAGACGCGATTTAGTGCGGACATGTCAAGTTCATCGGCCAGTTAAAGTGAACATTCTAAACTGATCATTGGTGCCCTATGAGTGAAGGCTTATAAATGAAGCATAATGCATGACATCACACAGTTTTGGATAGATAGGATTACTTTGACGCTTTGTCGTATCTATTTCAGTCTCAAATTTTGGTACATTATAGAAATTTGAGCTAGCTTAACGTGGGCATTGAATTCGTGTGTTTCTAAGCTCTAAATCAAAAGTTACACACGATTTAGTGTGGACATGTCAAGTGGATCGGCTAGTTAAAGTGATCATTCTAAACTGATCATTGGTGCTCATTAGGTAAATGCTTATAAATGAAGCATAAAGCATGGCATCACTCAGTTTGCGATAAATTGGATTACTTGAATGCATTGTTGTCTCTATATATGTCCCAAATTTTGTCAAAATTTAGAAAATTAAGCTAGCTTAACGTGGGCATTGTATTCGTGTCATTCAGAGTTCTAAATCTAAAGTTACGGACAACTTAGTGCAAATATGTCAAGTTGATCAGCCAATTAAAGTGATCTTTATAATCTAATCATTGTTGCTCATTGAGTAATGGCTTATAGATGAAACATAAGGCATGGCATCATGCAGTTTGGGAAAGATTTAATTACTTGGACGCTTTGTCGTGTCTAGTTATGTCTAATATTTTGTAACAATATAGGAAATTAAATTCTCTTCATGTTGGCATTGGATTCGTATCATTCTAAGCTATAAATCAAAAGTTAGGGACGATTTAGTGTAGATATGACAAGTTGATCAGCCAGTTAAAGTGATCATTCTAAATTGATAATTGGTGCTCATTGTGTAAAAGCTTAGAAATGAAAAATAATGCATGGCATCACATAGTTTGGGATTGATTGGATTACTTGGATGCTTTGTCGTCTCTATTTCTATCTCAAATTTTGTCATAATATAGAAAATTGAGCTAGCGTAACGTGGGCATTGGATTCGTGTCATTCTGAGCTCTAAATCAAAAGTTTTGGACCATTTAATGCGGATATGTCAAGTTGATCGGCCAGTTAAAGTGATCTTTCTAAACTGGTCATTGGTGCTCAATTAGTAAAGGCTTATAAATGAAGCATAATGCATGGCATCACATAGTTTTTGATAGATTGGATTACTTGTATGCTTTGTCGTATCATGTTCTATCTCAAATTTTGTCACAATATAGAAAATTGGGTTAACGTGGGCATTGGATTCGTGTCATTCTAAGCTATAAATCAAAAGTTATGTACGATTTAGTACAGACATGAAAAGTTGATCGGCCAGTTAAAATGATCATTCTAAACTGATCATTGGTGCTCATTAAGGAAAATCTTATAAATGAAAAATAAGGCATGGCATCACGTAGTTTGGGATGGATTGGATTACTTGGACATTTTGCCGTATATATTTTTGTCTCAAACTTTGACAAAATATAGAATTTTGTGCTATCTTAACCTGGGCATAGGATTCATGTCATTCTGACCTCTAAATTAAAAGTTACGGACAATTTAGTGTGGACATGTCAAGTTGATCGGCCAGTTAAAGTGATCATTCTAAATTGATCATGGGTGCTCAATGAGTAAAGGCTTATAAATGAAACATAATGTGTGACATCACACAGTTTTAGATAGATTGGATTACTTGGACAATATGACGTATCTATTTCTATCTCAAATTTTGTTACAATATAAAAAATTGAGCTAGCTTAACGTGGGCACGGGATTCGTATGTTTCAGAGCTCTAAATGGAAAGTTACACATGATTTAGTGCAGACATGTCAGTTTATCGGCCAGTTAAAGTGATCATTCTAAACTGATCATTGGTGCTCATTAGGTAAAGGCTTATAAATGAAAGATAAATCATGGCATCACACCGTTTGGGATAGATTAGATTACTAAGATGCTTTGTTGTCTCTATATCTATCTCAAATTTTGTCAAAATATAGAAAATTGAGCTAGGTTAACGTGGGCATTGGATTCGTGTCATTCTGAGCTTTAAAACAAAAGTTACAAACGATTTAGTGTGGACTTGTCAAGTTGATTGGCCTCTTAAAGTGATCATTCTAAACAAATCATTGGTGCTCATTGAGTAAAGGCTTATAAATGAAGCATAAGGCATGGCATCACGCAGTTTGGGAAAAATTGGATTACTTGGATGATTTGCCGTATCTAGTTCTGTCTCAAACTTTGTCACAATATAGAAACTTGAACTAGCTTAATGTGGGCATTGAATTCGTTTCATTTTCATCTATCAATCAAAAGTTATGAACGATTTAGTGCAGAAATGACTAGTTGATCGGCCAGTTAAAATTACAAATTTTAAACTTATCATTGGTGCTCATTTAGTAAAAGCTTATAAATGAAAAATAATGCATGGCATCATGCATTTTAAGATGGATTGGATTACATTGACGCTTTCTCGTATCTACTTCTATCTCATATTTTGTCATCATATAGAAAAATGAGCTAGCTTACCGTGGACATTGGATTCATGTCATTCTGAGCTATAAATAAAAAGTTATGGGCGATTTAGTACAGACATGACAATGTCATCGGCCAGTTAGAATGACCATTCTAAACTGATACTTGGTGCTCATTGAGTAAAAGCTTGTAAATGAAAATAATGTATGGCATCACTTAGTTTGGGATGGATTGGATTACTTGGATGCTTTGTCGTCTCTATTCCTGTCTCAAATTTTTTCAAAATATAGAAAATTGACCTAGCGTAACGTGTGCATTGGATTCGTGTCATTCTGAGATCTAAATCAAAATTTTCGGACGATTTAATGCGGACATGTCAAGTTGATCGGCCAGTTAAAGTGATCATTTTAAACTAATCACTGGCGCTCAATGAGTAAAGGCTTATAAATGAAGCATAACGCATGACATCACACAGTTTTTGATAGATTGGATAACTTGGATGCTTTGTCGTATCTTGTTCTATGTTAAATTTTGTCACAATATAGAAAATTGAACAAGCTTAACGTGGGCATTGGATTTGTGTCATTCTACTCTATAAATCAAAAGTTATATACGATTTAGTGCAGAAATGACAAGTTGATCGGCCATTTAAAGTGATCATTTTAAACTGATCATTGGTGCTCAATGAGTAAAGGCTTATAAATGAAGCATAACGCATGACATCACACAGTTTTTGATAGATTGGATAACTTGGATGCTTTGTCGTACCTTGTTCTATGTTAAATTCTGTCACAATATAGAAAATTGAATAAGCTTAACGTGGGCATCGGATTCGTGTCATTCTAAGCTATAAATCAAAAGTTATATACGATTTAGTGCAGACATGACAAGTTGATCGGCATGTTAGAATTATCATTCTAAACTGATCATTGGTGCTCATCAAGGAAAATCTTTTAAATGAAAAATAATGCATGGCATCACGTTGTTTGGGATGTATTGGATTACTTGGATGTTTGCCGTCTCTATTGCAGTCTCAAATTTTGTTAAAATATAGAAAATTGAGCTAGCGTAACGTGTGAATTGGATTCGTGTCATTCTAAGCTCTAAATCAAAAGATTCGGATGATTTAATGCGGATATGTCAAGTTGATCGGCCTGTTAAAGTTATCATTTTAAAATGATCATTGGTGCTCAATGAGTCTTTAAATGAAGCATAATGCATGACATCACACAATTTTTGATAGATTGGATTACTTGGATGCTTTGTTGTATCTTGTTCTATTTTAAGTTTTGTCACAATATAGAAAATTGAACAAGCTTAACGTGGGCATTGGATTCGTGTCATTCTAAGCTATAAATCAAAAGTTATATACGATTTAGTGCAGACATGACAAGTTGATCGACAAGTTAAAGTGATAATTTAAAATGATCATTGGTGCTCATATAGTAAAAGCTTATAAATGAAAAATAATGCATTGCATCACGTAGTTTGGGATAGATTGGATTATTTGAATGCTTTGTCGTGTCTATTTCTGTCTCAAATTTTGTCACAATATAGAAAATTGAGCTAGCTTAATGTGGGTATTGGATTCGTGTCACTCTGAGCTCTAAATTAAAAGTTACGAACGATTCAGTGTGGACATGTCAAGTTGATCGGCTAGTTAAAGTGATCATTTTAATCTAATCATTGTTGCTGATTAAGTAAACGCTTATAAATAAAGCATAATGCATGGCATCACACAGTTTTGGATAGATTGGATTACTTGGATGGTTTTTCATAACTATTTATGTCTCAAATTTTGTTACAATATAGAAAATGGAGCTAGCTTAACGTGGGCATTGGATTCGTGTCATTCTGAGCTCTAAATCAAAAGTTACAACGTTTTAGTGCGAACATGTCAAGTTGATTGGCTAGTTAAAGTGATCATTCTAAAATGATCATTGATGATCATTAAGTAAAGGCTTATAAATAAAGCATAATGAATGGAAGCACACAGTTTAGGATAGATTGGATTACTTGAACGCTTTATCGTATTTATTTATGTTTCAAATTTTGTTACAATATAGAAAATTGAGCTAGCTTAACGTAGGCATTTGATTCGTGTGTTTCTGCGCTCTAAATCAAAAGTTACGGATGATTTAGTGCATATGCGTCAAGTTCATCGGCGAGTTAAAATGATCATTCAAAACTAATCATTGGTGCTCATTGAGTAAAAGCTTAGAAATGATGCATAAAGCATGGCATCAAGTATTTTGCGTAGATTGGATTACTTGGAAACTTTGGCGTCTCTATTTTTTTATCAAAATTTTGTCAAAACATAGAAATTTGATCTAGGTTAACGTGACGATGGAATTCGTGTCATTCTAAGCTCTTAATCAAAAGTTATGGACGATTTAGTCCGGACATGTCAAGTGGATCGGCTAGTTAAAGTGATCATTCTAAACTGATCATTGGGGCTCATTAAATAAAGGCTTATAAATGAAACATAATGCATGTCATCAAGGAGTTTGGATAGATTGGATTATTTGGACGCTTTGTTGTCTCTATATCTGTCTCAAATTTCGTCAAGATACAGAAAATATAGGTACCTTAACGTGGGCATTGGATTCGTGTCATTCTAAGCATAAACCCAAAACTTACGGGACGATATAATGCCGACATGTCAAGTTGAATAAGCCTGTTAATATGATCATTCTAAACTGATGATTGGGGCTCATGGACTAAAGGGTTATAAATGAAGCATAATACATGGCATCACACAGTTTTGGATAGATTGGATTACTTGGACGTTTTTTCGTATCTATTTCTCTCTCAAATTTTGTTACAATATAGAAAATTGAGCTAGCGTAACATGGGCATTGGATTCTTGTCATTCTAAGCTCTAAATAAAAAGTTACAAACGAGATAGTGTGGACTTGTCAAGTTAATTGGCCAGTTAATATGATCATTCTAAACTGATAATTGGTTCTCATTACGTAAAGGCTTATAAATGAAACATAATGTATGTCATCACATAGTTAGCTCAATTTTCTATATTGTAACAATATTTGAGACACAAATAGATACGACAAAGCGGTCCAAGTAATCCAGTCTATCTAAAACTATGTGATGCCATGCATTACGATTCATTTATAAGCTTTTACTCAATTAGAACCAATTATCATTTTAGAATAATCGTACTAACTAGCCGATCGACTTGACATGTCCACACTAAATCTTCCGTAACTTTTGATTTTGAGCTCAGAATGATACGAATCCAATGCCCATGTTAAGCTATTCAATTATTAATATTCTAACAAAATTGGAGACAAAACGAGATATGACAAAGCGTACAAATAATTCAATCAATCCCAAACTGCACGATGCCATGCATTATGCTTCATTTATAAACCTTTACTCAATGAGCACCAATGATCAGTTTAGAATAGTCATATTAACTGGCTGATCAACTTGACATGTTCGCACTAAATCGTCCATAACTTTTGATTTAGAGCTCAGAATGACACAAATCCAATGCCCACGTTAAACTAGCAAAATTTTCTATATTTTGCCAAATTTAAAACAGAAATTGAGACGAAAAAGTATCCACGTTATCCAATTTATCTCAAACTGCGTGGTGCCATGCTTTATAGTTCATTTATAAGCTTTTACTTAATGATCACCAATGATCAGTTTAGAATAATCACTGTAACTAGTCGATCAACTTGACTTGTCTGCACTAAATTGTCTATAACTCTTGATTTATAGCTCAGAATGACATGAATACAATGCCCACGGTAACCTTTCTTGATTTTTTATATTGTGACAAAATTTGAGACAGAAATAGAAAGGACAAAGAGTCCAAGTAATCCAATATATCAAAAACTATGTGATGCCATGCAAAATGCTTCATTTAGAAGCCCTTACTTAAAGAGCACCTATGATCAGTTTAGAATGATCACTTTAACTGGCCAATCAACTTGACATGTCCGGACTAAAGAGTATGTAACTTTTTATTTAGAGCTCAGAATTACACGAATCCAATACCCACGTTACGCTGGCTTAATTTTCTATATTGTAACAAAATTTGAGAGAGAAATAGATACGACAATGTGTCCAAGCAAGCCAATCTATCCAGAACTGGAAGATGTCGTGCATTACACTTCATTTATAAGCCTCTACTCATTAAGCACCAATGATCAGTTTAGAATAAGCATATTAACTGGCCGATTAAGTTGACATGTATGCACCAAATCATCCGTAATTTTCGATTTAGAGCTTAGAATGATACGAATCTAATGCCCACGTTAAGCTAGCTCAATTTTCTATATTGTGAAAAACATTGACAAAGAAATAGAGATGAAAAACCGTCTAAGTAATCCAATCTATCCCCAACTGTGTTACGCTATGCTTTATGCTTCATTAACTGGCTGATAGACCGGACATGTCCGCCGTAAATCGTCCGTAACTTTTGATTTTGAGCTTAGAATAACACGAATACAATGCGCACGTTAAGCAAGATCAATTTTTCTATATTGTGACAAAATTAGAGACAGAAATAGACATGAAAAAGCATTTAAGTAATCCAATCTATCCCAAACAGCGTTATGCTATGCTTTATGCTTCATTTATAAGCCTTTACTTAATGAGCTCCAATGATCAGTTTAGAATGATTACTTTAATTGGCTGATCAACTTGACATGTCTGCCCTAAATCGTCCATAACTTTGATTTTGAGCTTAGAATTACACAAATCCAATGCCCACGTTAAGCTAGCTCAATTTTCTACATTGTAACAAAATTTGATACAAAAATATATAAGACAAAGCGACCAAGTATTCCAATCTATCCAAAATTGTGTGATGCCATGCATTATGCATAATTTATAAGCCTTTACTCAATATGCACCAATGACCAATTTAGAATAATCATATTAACTGGCCGATGAAATTGACATGTTCACACTAAATCGTTAGTAACTTTTGATTTTGCGCTCAGAATGACACGAATCCAATGTCCACATTAAACTAGATAAATTTTCTATATTTTAACAAAATTTGAGACAGAAATAGAGACGACAAAGTGTCCAAGTAATCCAATCTATCTAAAACTGTGTGATGCCATGCATTATGCTTCATTTATAAGCCATTACTCAATGAGTACCAATGATCAGTTTAGAATAATCATATTAACTGACCGATCAACTTGACGTGGTGCACTAAATTGTCCGTAAACATTTGATTTTTAGCTCAGAATGATACGAATCAATGCTCACCTTAAGCTTGTTAAATTTTCAATATTTTGAAAGAATTTGAGACAGAATTAGAGACAACAAAGCCTCCAAGTAATCCAATCTTTCCCAAACTGCGTGATATCATGTTTTATGCTTCATTTATAAGCACTTACTTAAGGAGCACCAATGACCATTTTAAAATGATACCTTTAAGTGGCCGATAAACTTGACATGTCCACAGTAAATCGTCCGTAAATTTTTACTTACAGCTAAGAATGACAAGAATCCAATATCCACGTTAAGCTAGCTCAATTTTCTATTGTAACTGAATTTGAGACAAAAATAGATACGACAAAGCGTACAAGTAACCTAATCTATCCAAAACTGTGTGATGCCATGCATTATGCTTTATTTATAAGCTTTTACTCAATGAGCACCAATTATCAATTTAGAATAAACATATTAAATGGCCGATGAACTTGACATGCCGAGACTAAATCGTTAGTAAATTTTGATTTTACGGTCACAATGACACGAATCCAATGCCCACGTTAAGCTAGATAATTTTTCTATATTTTAACAAAATTTGAGATATAAATAGAGACGACAAGGCGTCCAAGTAATCCAATATATCCAAAAATGTGTGATGCCATGCATTATGCTTCATTTATAAGCCTTTACTCAATGAGCACCAATGATCAGTTTATAATAATCATATTAATTGGCCGATCCACTTGACGTGGCGTACAAAATTGTCTGTAAACTTTTGATTTTGAGCTCAGAATGATACGAATCAATGCCCACGTAAACTTTCTAAATTTTCTATATTTTGACAAAATTTGAGATAGAAATAGAGACGACAAAGCGTCCAAGTAATTCAATCTTTCCCAAACTGCGTGATGTCATGCTTTATGCTTCATTTATAATCCTTTACTTAAGGAGTTCCAAAGGCCAGTTTAGAATGATAACTTTAACTGGCCGATCGAGTTTATATGTATGCAATAAATCGTTCCTAACTTTTTTTTTACAGCTTAGAATGACAAGAATCCAATAGCCACGTTAAGCTAACTCAATTTTCTAGTGTAACTGATTTTGAGACAAAAATAGGTACGACAAATTATCCAAGTAATCCAATCTATCCAAAACTGTGTGGTGCCATGTATTATGCTTCATTTATAAGCCTTTACTCAATGAGCCCCAATGATCAGTCTAGATTGAGCACTTTAACACACCGATCTACTTGACATGTCCGCACTAAATCGCCTATAACTTTTGATTTAGAGCTCAGAATGACACCAATGGAATGCCCACGTTAAGCTAGCGCAGTTTTCTATATTGTCACAAAATTTGAGACAGAAATAGAGATGACAAAGCGTCCAAGTAATCCAATCTATCCCAAATTTCGTGATTCCATGCATTATGCTTCATTTATAAGCCTTTACTTAAAGACCACCTATGATCAGTTTAGAATGATCACTTTAACTGGCCGATCAACTTGACATGTCCGCACTAAAAAGTATGTAATTTTTGATTTAGAGCTCAGAATTACACGAATCCAATACCCACGTTACGCTGGCTCAGTTTTTTATATTGTAACAAAATTTTAGAGAGAAATTGATACGACAAAAAGTCCAAGCAAGCCAATCTATCCAAAGCAGTAAGATGTCGTGCATTACGCTTCATTTATAAGCCTCTACTCATTGAGCACCAATGATCAGTTTAGAATAATCATATTAACTGGCCGATTAAGTTGACATGTATGCACCAAATCGTTCGTAATTTTCGATTTAGAGCTCAGAATGACACGAATCCAATTCCCACGTTAAGCTAGCTCAATTTTCTATATTGTGACAAAATTTGACACAGAAATAGAGATGAAAAACCGTCTAAGTAATCCAATCTATCCCAAACTGCGTTATGCTATGGTTTATGCTTCATTAAATGGCCGATAGACCTGACATGTCCGTAGTAAATCGTCCGTAACTTTTGATTTTGAGCTCAGAATGACACGAATACAATGCGCACGTTAAGCAAGCTCAATTTTTCTATATTGTAACAAGATTTGAGACAGAAATAGAGATGAAAAAGCATCTAAGTAATCCAATCTATCCCAAACTGCGTTATGCTATGCTTTATGCTTCATTTATAAGCCTTTACTTAATGAGTTCCAATGATGAGTTTAGAATTATTACTTTAATTGGCCGATCAACTTGACATGTCTGCCATAAATCGTCCATAACTTTGATTTTTAGATTAGAACACAAATCCAATGCCCACGATAAGGTAGCTCAATTTTCTATATTGTAACAAAATTTGATACAAAAATATATACGATAAATCGACCAAGTACTCCAATCTATCCAAAATTGTGTGATACCATGCATTATGCTTAATTTATAAGCCTTTACTCAATGAGCACCAATGACCAATTTAGAATAATCATATTAACTGGCCGATCAACTTGACATGTCCGCACTAAATCGTAAGTAACTTTTGATTTTGAGCTCAGAATGACACGTATCCATTGCACACGTTAAGCTAGATAAATTTTCTATATTTTAACAAAATTTGAGACTGAAATAGAGATGACAAAGCGTCCAAGTTATCCAATATATCCAAACTGTGTGATGTCATGCATTATGCTTCATTTATAAACTTTTACTCAATGAGCACCAATGATCAGTTTAGAATAATCATATTAACTAGCCGATCATCTTGACATGCCGCACTAAATCGTCCATAACTTTTGATTTTGAGTTCAGAATGACACGAATCAGATGCCCACGTTAAGCTAGATCAATTTTCTATATTGTGACAAAATTTGATATAGAATTAGGTACAACAAAGCATTCAAATAATTCAATTTATCCCGGACTGTGTGATGCCATGCATTATGCTTCATTTATAAGCCTTTACTCAATGAGCACCAATGATCACTTTAGAATAATCATATTAAATGGCTGATCAACTTGACATGTCCGCACTAAATCATTCGTAACTCTTTATTTATAGCTCAAAATGATTCCAATCCAATGCCCACGTTAAGCTAGCTCAATTTTCTTAATTATCACAAAATTTGAGACTAAAATTGAGACGACAAAGCATCCAAGTAATCCAATATGTCCCAAACTTCGTGATGATATATATGCTTTATGCTTCATTTTTAAGCCTTTACTTAAAGAGCGCCAATGATCAGTTTAGAATGGTCACTTTAACTGGCCGATCAACTTGACATCTCCGCACTAAATCGTTGGTAACTTTTTATTTAGAGCTCAGAAGGACACGAATCACATGCCCATGTTAAGCTAGCTCAATTTTCTATTTTGTAACTAAATTTAAGATAGAAATAGATACGACAAAGTGCCCAGGTAATCCAATCTATCCAAAACTGTGAAATATCATGCATTATGCTTCATTTATAAGCCTTTACTCAATGAACACAAATTATCAGTTTAGAATAATCATATTAACTGGACGATCAACTTGATGTGTCTGCACTAAATCATCCGTAACTTTAGATTTAGAGCTCAAAATGACACGAATCCAATGCCCAGTTAAGCTAGCTAATTTTTCAATATTGTAACAAAATGTCAGACAGAAATAGATACAAAAAGCATCCAATGAGCTTTACTCAATGAGCAGCGATAATTAGTTTAGAATGATCACTTTAATTGGACGATCAATTTAACATGTCCACACTAAATCATCCATAACTCTTTATTCAGAGCTCAAAATTACACGAAACCAATGCCCACGTTACGCTAGCTCAATTTTCTGTATTGTAATAAAATTTAAGACGGAAATATATAAGACAAAGCGTCCAAGTAATCCAATATATCCCAAGCAATGTGATTCTATGAATTGTGCTTCACTAAGACACCTTTACTCAATGAGCACCAATGATAAG
This sequence comes from Pugionium cornutum, assembly GCA_018901935.1. Taxonomy (NCBI): domain Eukaryota; kingdom Viridiplantae; phylum Streptophyta; class Magnoliopsida; order Brassicales; family Brassicaceae; genus Pugionium; species Pugionium cornutum. The sequence goes on along the minus strand of CM032164.1, from coordinate 16,916,918 downwards.
TATAGAATAATCATATTAACTAGCCGATCAACTCGATGTGTCCACCTTAAATCATCCGTAACTTTTGATTTTGAGCTCAGAATGACACGAATCCAATGCCCACGTTAAGCTAGCTAAATTTTCTATATTTTGACAAAATTTGAGACACAAATAGAGAAGAAAATGCGTCCAAGTAATCCAATCTATCCCAATTGCATGATGTCATTCTTTATGCTTTATTTATAAAACCTTTACTTAAAGAGCACCAATGATCCGTTTAGAATGATCACTTCAACTGGCTGATCAACATGACATGTCCGCACTAAATCGTCCTTAACTTTTGATTTAGAGCTTAGAATGAAAATAATCCAATGCCCACGTTAAGCAAGCTCAATTTTCTATATTGTAACAAAATTTGAGACAAAAATCGTCCGTAATATTTGATTTAGAGCTCAGAATGACACGAATCCAATGCCTACGTTAAGCTAGCTCAATTTCCATTTTGTGACAAAAATTGAGACTGAAATACATATGACAAAGCATCCAACTAATCCAATCCATCCCAAAATGCGTGATGCCATGCATTATTTTTCGTTTATAAGCTTTTACTCAATGAGAACCAGTGATCAGTTTGGAATGATCATTTTAACTCGCCTATCAACTTGTCATGTTTGCACTAAATCGTCCATAACATTTATAGCTCAGAATGACACGAATCCATGCTGAAATTAAGCTAGTTAAATTTTCAATATTTTGGCAAAATTTGGGACATAACTAGATACGAAAAAGCATCCAAGTAATCCAATCTATCCCAAAGTGGGTGATAATATGCCTTATGCTTCATTTATAAGCCTTTACTCAATGAACACAAATGATCACGTTAGAATGATCACTTTTAACTGGCCGATCAATTTCACATGTCTACACTAAATCGTTCGTAACTTTTGATTTATAGATAAGAATGATACGAATCCAATGCCCACAATACAAAATTTGAGACCGGACCAGATACGACAAAGCGTCCAAAAAATCCAATCTATCCAAAACTGCACGACGCCATTGTAAGAATATTGAGATTATAGAGGAGAAATGTGAAGAATTGAATCTGAAAACTCAAAGAGAAGTATGAGAAAATGAGAAATGACTTAGACTTATGGAGAAGAATCTCCTAAGAGTATATAATACATTGAGTCTTTACAGCCCTTTTATAGAGGATTTACAATGTCAACACAAAAGAAAACGAATTCAAACTTGTGGATGAGTTTGAATAGAGGAGGAGCCTGTCAACAACCAATGAGAAGAGAGGAGACAGCATGGGCATGACTGTTTGGTGTGGTTGCCAAGACTGTGTGCAGCATGGGCATGACTGTTTGGTGTGGTTGCCAAGACTGTGTGCAGCATGGGCATGACTTTTCACCTTGATTCTTCTCCCAAGGTAGCTATTTAACCATTTCAACCATGTGGTTAATAATAACCCATCCTTTTTCATTTTCCTTGTTATTCAAACTGAATTTTCGTGCTCACACTTGCCTTGTAGGTCAAGATAGGTCTTATTTGATTTTCCTATGTCAATACTCCCTCTCAAGCTAAAGACTTTGGAATCACCCTAAAGTCTTAAGCTTGGGAACCCAAGGCAACACCTCATTAAAAACCTTATTAAGGAAAACCACTTGGGACAAAACCTTAATAAGGGAAAAAAGTGTGTTGCTCTTGGATTAGGAGACCTTTGATCATGGGTGTGATAAATCAACAAGCCCAAGTTTGCTAAAGATGTTCTTGCAAACTTTGAGACTTGCTGCCTTTGTGAAGATGTCAGCTAGTTGGTCTTCACTCCTTGTATAACATGGCAGAATGGTTCCATCTTGAACTTTCTCCCTAACCTTATGGCAGTCGATCTCTATGTGCTTGGTCCTCTCGTCAAACACTGAGTTTGAAGCTATGTGAATGGCTGCCTGATTATCACAATGGAAGGTAATTGGCCCTGGTTGTGCAATACCGAAATCTTTCAAGAGTGCTTTGAGCCAAGTTACTTCATTTGTCAGCTTCCTCATAGCCCTATATTCTGCTTCAGCACTAGAACATGATACCACCTTCTGCTTCTTAGTCTTCCAAGTGACTAAGTTCCCACCAACCAAGGTGCAATACCCAGTGGTTGATTTCCTATCCACCCTATCACCAGCCCAATCCGCATCACAATACCTGACAATCTCAGTGTTCCCATTCTTGCCCATCCATATACCTTGACCAGGAGATCCTTTGATGTATCTAAGGATCCTTTCTACCATGCTCCAATGATATACAGTAGGCTTTTGCATATGTTGACTTACTTGATTCACAGCAAAAACACAAGTCTGGTCGTGTGAGGGTGAGGTAGATCAGCTTCCCAACTAGTCTCCTATACTGAGAAACATCCTTAAATAACTCATCAGCTTTCTCCCCTTTCCGTTGACCTTGTAGCCATCTTCAAGAGGAGTTTTGGCCGGTTTAGCCCCAAGCTTTCCCGTGTCTGTCAACAGATCAAGAGCATACTTTCTTTGGGATAGAAAGAGCCCTTCTTGAGACCGACACACTTCAATACCCAAGAAGTACTTCAACTCTCCAAGATCCTTGATGTCAAATGATCTGTTTAAGAAGGCCTTTGTGGACTGAATTCCTTCCATATCATCTCCTGTGATGATAAGGTCATCCACATAAACCAAGACCGCCACGATTCCTTTGGAGTTTTGACGAGTGAACAAAGTATGATCTGAATGGGATTTCCTAAACCCATTATCAGTAAGTGTGGAGCTTAATTTGTGATACCAGGCCCTTGGTGACTGCGTCAACCCATATATTGCCTTCCTAAGTCTTAGAACCTGTCCCTCTTTGCAAAAATCTTCAAGGCCTGGTGGTGGAGTCATATACACTTCCTCTTCAAGTTCTCCTTGTAGGAATGCGTTCTTGACATCCATTTGCCATAATTCCCAGGTCAGATTCGTAGCTAGTGAAAGAACAACCCTTACAGTGTGTAGCTTAGCCACCGGTGCAAATGTATCAGTATAGTCCTCTCCATATGTCTGAGTGAAACCTCTTGCAACTAGACGTGCCTTTTACCTTTCTATGTCCCCATTGCTCTTATACTTGATGGTGAACACCCACTTGGAACTCACAGCCTTCTTGCCTTTGGGAAGTTCTTGTATATCCCATGTATGATTCCTTTCCATAGCTCCCTTCTCATCTCTTACTGCATCTAACCATTCTTTCTTGCTCTCAGCTTCTTCATAAGTCCTTGGAATATGACTTTGTTCAATCTTTCCAAGGAATGCTTGATGACTAGATGGCAAGAGGTCAAGGGAACAAACAGCTTGTATGGGATGAGCCACGGCCTGGTTGTTGTAGAATACCCTAGTGTTCCTAAGTCTAGTATTCCTCCTTAAATGCTGAACAGGTGGTGCAGCCTCCTCTACAACCGTTTCCTCTTCCATTTGGTGAATAGGTTCCTCTATACCCACTTCCAAGTCGTCTTGTTCTTGATTTTGGGCCATAGCTTCTTCTTGGATTGGAGTTGGTTCTTGAGTTACCACCCCTTGTTCATTCTCTTGGGTATCTTGTGAACTACTTAAGGTTCTTGTTTCTTCGTGTCTTGAATCCTTTGGCAGATCATTTCCCAAATGATTCAAGAGAAACCTCAAACTCTTAGCCAAATCAGAAGGTGACCTTGAGAGATCCTTCAATCCTTCCCAATCTTTCTGATCATAATAGCTTTGTTCTTCTATGAACTTGACATCTCTAGACACATATGTCCTGTTGTTGCTCGGATCATAGCACTTATAACCCTTTTGTGTTGTCGAATATCAAAGGAACATACACTTGATGCTCTTTGCCTCCAACTTGTTTCTTAGATCACCTGGAACATACACAAAGCACACACACCCAAATACACATAAATGATCAATGGAAGGTTTAGTTTTATTGAGTACCTCAAATGGGGATATATCTTGCAAGACTTTGGTTGGAATCCGATTGATGAGGTAGCAAGCAACCAAGACTGCATCTCCCCAAAACTTTTAGGAACATTGGTATGAAACATCATGGATCTTGCTACTTCCATTAAGTGTCGGTTCTTCCTTTCAGCAACTCCATTTTGTTGTGGTGTGTGTGGACAGCTAGTTTGATGTAGTATTCCATGTTTGTTTAGATGAGCTTTGAATCTTTGACTTGTGTATTCCCTCCATTATCTGATCTTAACACTTTGATCTTGGCATTGAATTGATTAGTAACATAATTATGAAAGTTTATAAATGCCTCATAAACCCTATCTTTAGATGGAAGTAATGTAACCCATGTATATTTCGATTTCTCATCTATAAAGGTCACAAAGTATTTATTCCTATCTCTAGACATGTAAGGTGAGGTCCAAACATCGGAATGTACTAAGTCAAAGCAATGCTCATAAATTGTAGACGATTTAGGGAAAACAACACGACAATGTTTGCCAAGGATACAAGCCTCACAAACTGAGTGATCATAAGCGACATTAGGAATTATTAAGCTTAAAGCACGAGCATGAGGATGTCCTAATCTAGCATGCCATAAGACATCTTTATTAGCAAAAACAAAGGATTTGAAAGCTAAGGAATCCAAATTGCTTGGAGGGTCTTCAAGAACATAGAGCTCATCTTGAGTTACACCACCTCCAAGTATCTTACCACTCTTAATATCCTGAAAGTAAACATTGTTAGGCCCAAATGTAACATTGCAATTGAGGTCTTTAGTAGCCTTTTGACAGAAACTAGATTAGACTTAAATTTAGGTACAAAGAATGCATTAGTTTCTTTGTCAAATAGTCTTAATTTTCCGGTTCCTTCAATTGGAATACCCTTACCATCAGCTATAGTTACTTGTCCTAGACATGGTTCAATGTTCTTTAGCAACCTAGCATTGCTAATCATATGGTGAGAAGCACCTGAATCCACTACCAACTTATGATCTGGTTTATCAAGCGATTTATGGGAGTAGAGTGTGATACCCGAGAGTTTTGAGGCATAGGCCTTGATGAGATCCTCCAAGTCACTCTTCTTAACATACTCCATGGATACATTCATAGCTAGCTCCCCTCCTTGGTTGGATGAACTTGCGGGTTCAGTCGCAACCATTTGAGAGATGTTAGCCTTTGAATCCTTGAACCGGTTTGGCTTGAGATGAGGATGAAGTATCCAGCACTTGTCCTTGATGTGGCCATTCCTCTTACAATGCTCACACATCACACTCTTCCTATCCTCTTGCTTAAACACGCTTTTGTTGGCCATGACTAGTTCTCCTTTACCACCAAACAAACCAATGTGGCCTTGCTCCCTTTGAATCCGTGAGCACACCTCTTCGAAATCAGGGAGTTTTGGCTCTCTCAGGATGGACTTAATCACATCCTTAAAGGCTGGATTTAGGTTGAGAAGGAGCCCAAATATCTTGTCTTGTTCCTTCCTTTCATTAAGCACCTTTGGATCCATAGAACTTGGTCTCAACATGTCAAGCTCGGACCATGTTGACTGGAACTTGCCCGGGAATTTTGTGAACTCCATATCCTCTTGGTGTAGATCATTGAGAGCCTTCTTAACCTCATACACACGGCTGAGGTTTGAAACATCCCCATACACCCTCTTGAGAGTGTCCCAAAGAGACTTGGCAGTTTCACAATGTGAATAAGCTTCAACAATGGATGGGTCCAATGAATTTTGGAGGAATCCAAGGACTGATTGATCTTCTTGGAACCACCTAGCTTCTTCTTTTCTTGTTGCCTCATCCTTCTTCTCCTTTGGATCATCTATAGATGGAGTATTATCCTCCAAGATGTGATTCCAAAGTCCTTTGCCACAAATGGCTGTCTTGATGGTTCTTGACCATAATGTGTAGTTCAAGCCTTTGAGAACTACTGCTATCACCGTAGATTTCAGGCTGGAACTAATTTGAACTGTATCCTCCATTTTTAGGCTTTGAAGAGCTCAAAGGAAGCAGCTTTTATGGTTGAATGAAACCGTGAGTTTTTAGTATAAAGACTGAGAGATTTTGACAGAATTTTAGATTAGAAACTGAGAGATTTGAGTAGAAAAGATAAGAGAATGATCTTATGCTCTGATACCATGTAAGAATATTGAGATTATAGAGGAGAAATGTGAAGAATTGAATCTGAAAACTCAAAGAGAAGTATGAGAAAATGAGAAATGACTTAGACTTATGGAGAAGAATCTCCTAAGAGTATATAATACATTGAGTCTTTACAGCCCTTTTATAGAGGATTTACAATGTGAACACAAAAGGAAACGAATTCAAACTTGTGGATGAGTTTGAATAGAGGAGGAGCCTGTCAACAACCAATGAGAAGAGAGGAGACAGCATGGGCATGACTGTTTGGTGTGGTTGCCAAGACTATGTGCAGCATGGGCATGACTGTTTGGTGTGGTTGCCAAGACTGTGTGCAGCATGGGCATGAATTTTTCACCTTGATTCTTCTCCCAAGGTAGCTATTTAACCATTTCAACCATGTGGTTAATAATAACCCATCCTTTTTCATTTCCCTTGTTATTCAAACTGAATTTTCGTGCTCACACTTGCCTTGTAGGTCAAGATAGGTCTTATTTGATTTTCCTATGTCAATAGCCATGCCTAATGCTTCATTTATAAGCCTTTACTCAATGAGCACCACCTCTTTAAGTGGCCGATCAACTTGACATGTCTGCACTAAATCATCCGTAACAGTCGAAAATGTTTGATGCCATACATTATGCTTCATTTATAAGCTTTTACTCAATGAGCACCAGTGATCAGTTTAGAAATATAATATTAACTGACCAATCAACTTGGCATGTCCGTAGTAAATTGTCTGTACCACTTGATTTGAGCTCTTAATGACACGAATCGAATACCCACATTAAGATAGATAAATTTTTTATATTTTTACAAAAATTTGAGACACAAGTAGAGACGACAAAGCGTCCAAGTAATCCAATCTATCCCAAACTGCGTGATGCCATTATTTAGGCTTCATTTATAAGCCTTTACTTAATGAGCACCAATGATCAGTTTAAAATGATCACTTTAACTGGCCGATGAACTTGACAAATCCGCACTAAATCATCCGTAACTTTTGATTTACAACTCAGAATAACAAAAAATCAGTTTCCACGTTAAGCTAGATCAATTCTGTACATTGTGACAAAATTGGAGACAGATATAGAGAACACAAAGCGTCCAAGTAATCCAATCTATCCCAAACTGCATGATGCCATTGTTTATACTTCATTTATTAGCCTTTACTAAATGAGCACCAAGGATCAGTTTAGAATGATCAATTTAACTTGCTGATCAACCTGACATGTACGCACTAAATCGTCCGTAACTTTTGATTGAGAGCTCAAAAACTCACGAATCAAATGCCCACGTTAAACTTGCTCAATTTTTTATATTGTAACAAAATTTTTAGATACGACAATGCGTCCAAGTAATCCAATCTATCCCAAACTGCGTGATGCCATTATTTAGGCTTCATTTATAAGCCTTTAGTTAATTAGCACCAATGATCAGTTTAGAATGATCACTTAAACTGGCCGATCAACTTGACAAATTCGCACTAAATCATCCGTAACATTTGATTTAGAACTCAAAACAACACAAAATCAATGTCCACGATAAGCTAGATCAATTCTGTATATTTGACAAAATTTAAGGCAAAAATAGAGACGACAAAGCGTTCAAGTAATCCAATCTTTCCCAAACCGCATGATGCCATTGTTTATACTTCATTTATTGGCCTTTACTATATGAGCACTAAGGATCAGTTTAGAATGATCACTTTAACTGGCCGATCAACTTGACATGTACGCACAAAATCGTCCATAACTTTTGATTGAGAGCTCAAAAACTCACGAATCAATTGCCTACATTAAGCTTGCTCAATTTTCTATATTGTAACAAAATTTAATACAGAAATAGATCAACAAAACATCCAAGTAATCCAATTTATACCAAACGGTGTGATGCCATGCTTTATACTTAATTTATAAACACTTACTTAACGAGCACCAATGATCAGTTTAGAATGATCACTTTAACTGGTCGATAAAGTTGACATGTATGCACTAAATTGTGCGTAACTTTTGATTTAGAACAAAATTGAAGACAGAACTAGATACACCAAAGCGTCCAGGTAATCTAATCTATCCAAACTGTGTGATGTCATGCATTATGCTTCAGTGATAATCCTTTACTCAATGGGCACCAATGATCCGTTTAGAATGATCAATTTAACAGGCCGATCAACTTGACTTGTGCGCTCTAAATTATCCGTGACATTTGATTTAGAGCTCAGAATGTCACGAATCCAATGCCTACGTTAAGCTAGCACAATTTTCTATATTTTGACAAAATTTCGAATGGAAATAGAGACGACAAAGCGTCCAAGTAATCCAATTTATCCCAAATTACGTGATGCCATGGTCTATGCTTCAATTATATGCCTTTACATAATGAACACCAATGATCAGTTTAGAATGATCACTTTAACATGCCGATCAACTTGACATGTCCGCACTAAATCATCCATAACTTTTGATTTAGAGCTCAGAATGACACGAATCCAATGCCCACATTAAACTAGCTCAATTCTCTATTTTGGACAATATGTGAGACAGAAATAGGGACGAAAAAGCATCCAAGTAGTCCAATTTATCCAAACTGCGTGATGCCATGCATTATGTTTCATTTATAAGCCTTGACTCAGTGAGCACCATTGATCAGATTAGAATAATCATATTAACTGTCCGATCAACTTAACATGTCCGCCCTAAATCGTTTGTAACTTTTGATTTAAAGCTCAGAATGATACGAATCCAATGCCCACATTCTCTAGCTCAATTTTCTATATTTTTGACTAAATTTAATACAGAAATAGAGAGGAAAAAACATCCAAGTAATCCAATCTATCCCAAAAATGCATGATGCCTTGTTTTATGCTTCATTTATAAGCCTTTACTTAATGAACACCAATGATCAGTTTAGAATGATCACTTTGACTGGCCGATCAACTTGACATGTCCGCACTAAATAGTCCGCATTGATTTAGAGCCCAGAATGACACGAATCCAATGCCCACGTTAAGCTAGCTCAATTTTCTATATTGTAGCAAAAATTGAGACAAAAATAGATACGACAAAGCTTCCAAGTAATCCAATCTATATAAAACTGTTTGATGCCATGAATTATGCTTCATTTATAAGCCTTTACGCAATTTGCACCAATGATCAGTTCAGAAGGATCACTTTAACTAGCCGATTAATTTGACATGTCTGCACTAAATCATTCGTAACTTTTGATTTAGGTCTTCAAATCATACGAATCTAATGCCCACATTAAGCTAGCTCAATTTTCTATATTTTGATAAAAATTTGAGATAGCAATAGATACGACAAAGCGTTCAAGTAATCCAATCCATCCCAAATTGCGTGATGCGATGCATTATTCTTCATTTAGAAGCTTTTACTCAATGAGCACCAATGATCAGTTTAGAATGATCATTTTAATTGCCCGATCAACTTGACATGTCCACACTAAATCGTCCGTATCTTTTTATTTAGAGCTCAGAATGACACGAATCCAATGCCCACGTTAAGCTAGTTCAATTTTCTATATTTAGACAGAATTTGAGACAGAAATAGAGACGACAAAGCGTCCAAGTAATCTAATTTACTCAAACTGCTTGATGCAATGGATTATGCTTCATTTATAAGCTTTGACTAAATGAGCACCAATGATCAGTTTAGAATAATCATATTAACTGGCCGTTGAACTTGACATATCCGCACTAAATCGTCCGTAACTTTTGATTTAGAGCTCAGAATGACAAGAATCCAATGCCCAGAGTTAAGCTAGTTCAATTTTCTATATTTTGACACAATTTGAGACAGAAATAGAGACGACAAAGCATCCAAGAAATCCAATTTATACAAACTGCTTGTTGCCATGCTTTATGCTTGACTTAATGAGCACCCATGATTTGACACAATTTGTTTAGAATGATCATTTTAACTTGCCAATCAACTTGACATGTCCGCACTAAATAGTCTGCATCGATTTAGAGCTCAGAATGACACGAATTCAATGCCAACGTTAAGCTAGCTCAATTTTCTATATTGAAACAAAAATTGAGACAGAAATAGATACGAAAAAGTGTCCAAGTAATACAATCTATCTAAAACTGTTTCATGCCATGGATTATGCTTCATTTATAAGCCTTTACTCAATGTGCACCAATGATCAGTTTAGTATGATCACTTTAACTAGCCGATCAACTTGACATGTCTGCACTAAATCATTCGTAACTTTTGATATAAGGCTTAAAATGAAACGAATCTGATGTCCATGTTAAGCTAGATCAATTTTCTATATTTTGATAAAATTTGAGACAGAAATAGATACGACAAAGCGTCAAAGTAATCCAATCCATCCCAAACTGCGTGATGACATGCATTATTCTTCATTTATAAGCTTTTACTCAATGAGTACCATTAATCAGTTTAGAATGATCCTTTTAAATTGCCGATCAACTTGACATGTCTACATTAATTCGTCCATAACTTTTGATTTATATCTCAGAATGAAACGAATCCAATGCCCACATTAACCTAGTTCAATTTTCTATATTGTGACAAAATTTGAGACAAAACTAGATACGACAAAGCGTCCAAGTAATCCAATTTATCCAAAACTGTGTGATGCCATGGATTATGCTTCATTTACAAGCTTTGACTCAATGAGCACCAATGATCAGTTTAGAATAATCATATTAATTGTCCGTTCAACTTGATATATTCACACTAAATCGTCCGTAACTTTTGATTTAGAGCTCAGAATTACACGAATCCAATGCCCACGTTAACCAAGTTCCATTTTCTATATTTTGGCAGAATTTGAGACAGAAATAGAGACGACAAAGCATCCAAGAAATCCAAACTGCTTGATACCATGCTTTCTGTTTCATTCATTAGCCTTTACTCAATGTGCACCAATGATCAGTTTAGTATGATCACTTTAACTAGCCAATCAACTTGACAGGTCCGCACTAAATCATTTGTAACTTTTGATATAGGGCTTAAAATGACATGAATCCAATGCCCACGTTAAAGTAGCTCAATTTTCTATATTTTGATAAAATTTGAGACAGAAATAGATACGACAAAGCATCAAAGTAATCCAATCCATCCCAAATTGCGTGATGCCATGCATTATTATTCATTTATAAGCTTTTACTCAATGAGCATTAATGATCAGTTTAGAATGATCCTTTTAATTGCCAGATCACCCAGAGATATTCGCACTAAATCCTCCGCAACTTTTGATTTAGAGTTCAGAAACACACGAATCTAATGCCCACGTTAAGATAGCTCAATTTTCTATATTGTAACAAAATTTGAGACAAAAACAGATACGACAAAGCGTCCTAGTAATCCAATCTATCTAAAACTGTTTGATGCATGCATACATGATATCTAAAACTATGCATTTATAAGCCTTTACTTAATGTGCACCATTGAGCTAGCTTAACGTGGGCATTGGATTCGTGTAATTTTGAACTCTAAATCAAAAGTAACGGAAGATTTAGTGCGAACATGTAAAGATCGGCAAGTTACATTGATCATTCTAAACTGATCATTGATGCTCATTGAGTAAAGGATTATAAATGAAGCATAATGAATAGCATTACGCAGTTTTGGCTAGATGTGATTACTTGAACTCTTTTTTGTTACACATTTGGTCCCAATATAAAAGATTTAGCTAGCTTAACGTGGGCATTGGATTCATGTGAGTTTGAGCTCTAAATCATGAGTTACGGAAGATTTAATGCGGACATGTCAAGTTGATCAGCCAGTTAAAGTGATAATTCTAAACTGATCATTGGTGCTCATTGAGTAACGGCATATAAATGAAGCATAATGCATGGTATCACGCAGTTCCGAATAGATTGGATTATATGGACGCTTTTTCGTATCTATTTCTGTCTCAAACTTTGTCAAAATATAGAAAATTGTGCTAGCTTAACGTGGGCATTGGATTCGTGTCTTTCTGAGCAGTAAATCAAAAGTTATGGACAATTTGGTGTGGACATGTTGAGTTATTCGGCCAGGCTAAGTGATCATTCTAAACTGATCGTTGGTGCACATAGAGTTAAGGCATATAAATGAAGCATAATGCATGGCATTACGCAGTTTGGGATAGATTGGATTACATAAACACTTTGTCGTATCTATTTCTATCTCAAATTTTGTCAGAATTTAGAAAATTGAGCTAGTTTAACATGGGCATTGGATTCGTGTTATTGTGCGCTCTAAATCAAAAGTTACGGAGGATTTAGTGCAGACATGTCAAGTTGATCGCCTAGTTAAAGTGATCATTCTAAACTGATCATTGGTACTCATTAAGTAAACCCTTATAAATGAAGCATAAAGCAAGGCATCACGCAGTTTGGGATAAAGTGGATTACTTGGACGCTTTGTCGTATCTAGTTCTATCTCAAATTTTTTCACAATATAAAAAATGAGCTAGCTTATTGTGGACATTGGATTCGTGTCATTCTGAGATCTAAATCAAAAGTTACAACGATTTAGTGCGGACATTTCAAGTTTATCGGCCAGTTAAAGCGATCATTCTAAATTGATCATTGGTGCTTCTTGAGTAAAGGCATAAAAATGAAGCATATTTCATGGCATCACGCAGTTTGGGATAGATTGGATTACATGGATGCTATCTCATATCTTTTTCGGTCTCAGATTTTGTCACAATATAGAAATCGAGCTAGCTTAATGTGGGCATTGGATTCGTGTCATTGAGCTCTAAAACAAAAATTACGGATGATTTAGTGTGGACAATTCAAGGTTATTGGCGAATTAAAGTGAACATTCTAAACTGATCATTGCTGCTCATTGAGGTAAGGCTTATAAATGAAGCATAATGCGTGACATCATGAAATTCGTGATAGATTGGGTTACTTGGACACTTTGTCATATCTATTTCTATCTCAAATTTGTCACAATATAGATATTGAGCTAGCTTAAAGTGGGCATTGAATTCGTGTCATTCTGAGCTCCCAATCATATGTTAGGGACGATTTATTGTAGACATGTCAAAATGATCGGCCAATTAAAGTGATCATTCTAAACTAATCATTGGTGCTCATTGAGTAAAGGCTTATAAATGAACCATAATGCGTGACATCTTGCAGTTCGCGATAGACTGGATTACTTGAATGCTTTTACGTATCTATTTATGTCTAAAATTTTGTCACAATATAGAAAATTGAGCTAGCTTAACCTGGGCATTGGATTCATGCCATTCTGATCTCTAAATCAAAATTTAGAGACGATTTAGTGCGGACATGTCAAGTTGGTCGGCCAGTTAGAGTGATAATTCTAAACTGATCATTGGGGCTCATTGAATAAAGGCTTATAAATGAAGCATAATGCATGGCATCACGCAGTTTTGGCTGGATTGGATTAATTGAACGCCTTTTTGAATATACTTATGCCTCTAATTTTATTACAATATAGAAAATTAAGCTAGCTTAAAGTGGGCATTGGATTCGTGTCATTTTGAGTTATAAATCAAAAGTTATGGATGATTTAGTGTGGACATGTGAAGTTGATCGGCCATTTAAAGTGATCATTCTAATCTAATCATTAGTGCTCATTGAGTAAAGGCTTATAAATGAAGCATAATGCATGACATCACACATTTTTGGAGAGATTGGATTATTTGGACGCTTTTTCGTATCTAGTCCTGTCTCAATTTTGTCACAATATAGATAATTGAGTAGCTTAACGTGGGCATTGGATTCATATCATTCGGAGCTCTAAATCAAAAGCTAGAGACGATTTAGTGCAGCCATGTCAAGTTGATCGGCCAGTTAAAGTGATCATTCTAAACTGATCTTTGGTGCCCACTGAGTAAAGGCTTATAAATGAAGCATAATGCATGGCATCACACAGTATTGGATCGACTGGATTACTTGGACGCTTTATCATATCTAGTTCTGTCTCAAATTTTGTCACAATATAGAATATTGAACCAACTTAGTGTGGGCATTGGTTTCGGGTCATTCTAAGCTATAAATCAAAAGGTATGGTTGATTTAGTGGAGACATGACAAGTTGATTGGGCTGTTAAAACTATCATTCTAAATTAATCAATGATGCTCATTGAGTAAAAGCTTAATAATGAAACATAACGCATAGCATCACGCAGTTAGGGATGGATTGGATTACTTAGACGCGTTGTCATATCTATTCATGTCTCAAATTTTGTCAAAATATAGAAAATTGAGCTAGCTTAACGTGGGCATTGGATTCATGTCATTCTGAGCCCTAAATTAAAAGTTGTGGATGATTAGTTCGGGCATGTCAAGTTGACCGGCCTGTTAAAGTGATCATTCTAAACTGATCATTGGTGCCCATTAA
>CM032164.1:16837287-16902418 GCA_018901935.1 Pugionium cornutum | reverse complement strand
AAGCCTTTACTTAATGGGCACCAATGATCAGTTTAGAATGATCACTTTAACAGGCCGGTCAACTTGACATGCCCGAACTAATCATCCACAACTTTTAATTTAGGGCTCAGAATGACATGAATCCAATGCCCACGTTAAGCTAGCTCAATTTTCTATATTTTGACAAAATTTGAGACATGAATAGATATGACAACGCGTCTAAGTAATCCAATCCATCCCTAACTGCGTGATGCTATGCGTTATGTTTCATTATTAAGCTTTTACTCAATGAGCATCATTGATTAATTTAGAATGATAGTTTTAACAGCCCAATCAACTTGTCATGTCTCCACTAAATCAACCATACCTTTTGATTTATAGCTTAGAATGACCCGAAACCAATGCCCACACTAAGTTGGTTCAATATTCTATATTGTGACAAAATTTGAGACAGAACTAGATATGATAAAGCGTCCAAGTAATCCAGTCGATCCAATACTGTGTGATGCCATGCATTATGCTTCATTTATAAGCCTTTACTCAGTGGGCACCAAAGATCAGTTTAGAATGATCACTTTAACTGGCCGATCAACTTGACATGGCTGCACTAAATCGTCTCTAGCTTTTGATTTAGAGCTCCGAATGATATGAATCCAATGCCCACGTTAAGCTACTCAATTATCTATATTGTGACAAAATTGAGACAGGACTAGATACGAAAAAGCGTCCAAATAATCCAATCTCTCCAAAAATGTGTGATGTCATGCATTATGCTTCATTTATAAGCCTTTACTCAATGAGCACCAATGATGAGTTTAGAATGATCACTTTAACTGGGCGATCAACTTGACATATCTGGAATAAATCGTCTGAAACTTTTGATTTAGAGATCAAAATGACACAAATCAAATGTCTACGTTAAGCTAGCTCAATTTTCTATTCTGACAAAAGTTGAGACAGGACTAGATACGAAACAACGTTCAAGTAATCCAATCTATCCAAAACTGAGTGATACTATGCATTATGCTTGATTTATAAGCCTTTACTCAATGGGCACCAATGATCAGTGTAAAAGGATCACTTTAATTGGCCGATCAACTTGACATGTCCGCCCTAAATCGTTTGTAACTTTTGATTTAGAGCTCATAATGACATGAATCAAATGCCCACGTTAAGCTAGCTTAATTTTCTATATTTCTAAAATATTTGAGACAGAACTAGATACAACAAAGCATACAAGTAATCCAATTTATCCAAAAATGTGTGTTGCCATGCAATATGATTCATTTATAAGCCTTTACTCAATGGGTACCAATGATCAGTTTAGAATGATCATTTTAACTAGCCGATCAACTTGACATGTCTGCATTAATCGTCCGTAACTTTTGATTTAGAGCTCAGAATGACACGAATCAAATGCCCACGCTATGGTAGCTCAATTTTCTATATTTTGACAAAATTTGAGACAGAAATAGAGATGACAACGCGTCCAAGTAATTCAATCTATCCCAATATGTGTGATGTCATGCTTTATGCTTCATCTATAAGCCTTTACTTAATGAGCACCGATGATTAGTTTAAAGTTATTACTTTAACTGGCCGATCAACTTGACATGTTTGCAATAAATCGTCCGTATTAAGAGCTCAGAAACACAAGAATCCAATGCCCACGTTAAGATAGCTCACTTTTCTATATGATGACAAAATTTGAGGCACAAATAGATATGAAAAAGCATCCAAGTAATCCAAAACATCCCAAACTGCGTGATGCCATGCATTCTTTTTCATTATTAAGCTTTTACTCAATGAGCACCAATGATTAGTTTAGAATGATCTTTTAAGGTCGATCAATTTGTCAAATCTGCACTAAATCGTCCATACCTTTTGATTTATAGCTCAGAATGACACAAATCCAATGCCCAGAATCTAGTTCAATTTTCTATATTGTGACAAAATTTGAGATAGGACTAGATACGACAAAGCATCCAAGTAATCCAATCTATCCAAAACTGTGTGATGCCATGCATTATGCTTCAGTTATAAGGCTTTACTCAATGGGCACCAAAGATCAGTTTAGAATGATATTTTAACTGGCTGATCAACTTGACATGTCCGCACAAAATCGTCAGTAATTTTTGAATTAGAGCTCAGAATGACACGAGTCCAATGCACACGATAATATAGCTCAATTTTCTATATTTTGACAAAATTTGAGACAAAAATAAAGACGACAAAGCATCCAAGTAATCCAATCTATCCAAAAATGTGTGATGCGATCCATTATGCTTCATTTATAAGCCTTTACTCAATGGGCACCGATGATCAGTTTAGAATGATCAATTTAACTGGCCGATCAACTTGACATGTCCACACCAAATCGTCCGTAACTTTTGATTTAGAGCTGAGAATGACACGAATCCAAAGTCCACGTTAAGTTAGCTCAATTTGCTTTATTTTTTCAAAATTAGAGATAGAAATACAGACCACGAACCATCTAAGTAATCCAATCTATCCAAACTGCTTGATGCCATGCTTTATTCTTCATTTCTAAGCCTTTACTCAATGAGCACCAATGATCAGTTTAGAATGATCACTTTAACTGGCCAATCAACTTGACATGTCCGCTCTAAATCATCAGAAACTTTTGTTTGATTTAGAACTCAGAAACACACGAATCCAATGCCCACGATAAGCTAGCTCAATATTCTATAGTTTGAGAAATGTTTTGACAGAAATAGGGACGACAAAGTGTCCAAGTAATCCAATCTATCGAAAACTGTGTGATGCCATGCATTATGCTTCATTTATAAGCCTTTAGTAAATGGGCACCAAAGATAAGTTTATAATGATCACTTTAACTGGCCGATCACATGTTCGCACTAAATCGTTTGTAACTTTTAATTTAGAGCTCAGAATGATACGAATCCAATGTCCACATTAAGCTTGCTCAATTTTCTATATTGTGACAAAATTTGAGACAGCACTAGATACGACAAAGTGTCCAAGTAATCCAATCTATCCAAAACTGTGTGTTGCTATGCATTATGCTTGATTTATAAACCTTTATTCAATGGGCACCAATGATCAGATTAAAATAATTACTTTAATTGGCTGATCAACTTGACATGTGCGCACTAAATCATTTGTACCTTTTGATTTAGAGGTCAGAAGGACACAAATCAAATGACCACATTAAGCTAGCTTAATATTCAATTTTATGACAAAATTTGAGACATAACTAGATACAACAATGCGTCCATGTAATTCAATTTATCCAAAAATGTATGATGCCATGCAATTTGCTTCATTTATAAGCCATTACTCAATGGGCAGCAATGATCAGTTTAGAATGATCATTTTAACTTGCCGTTCAACTTGACATGTCCACACTAATCGTCCGTAACTTTTGAATAAGAGCTCAGAACGACACAAATCGAATGCCCACGTTATGCTAGCTCAATTTTCTATATTTTGAAAAAATTTGAGACAGAAATAGAGATGACAATGCATCCAAGTAATCCAATCGATCCCAAAATGCGTGATGCCATGCTTTATGCTTCTTCTATAAGCCTTTACTTAATGAGCACCTATTACATTAGAATTATGACTTTAATTGGCCGATCAACTTGACATGTCCGCAATAAATCATCTGTATTTAGAGCTCAGAAACACACGAATCCAATGCATACGTTAAGATTTGAGATAAAAATAGATATGAAAAAGCGTACGAGTAATCCAATACATCCCAAACTACGTGATGACATGCATTATATTGCATTATTAAGCATTTACTAAATAGTCCAAACTTTTAATTTAAATCTCAGAATGATACGAATCCAATGCACACGTTAAGCTAGCTCAATTTGCTAAAAACATTTCAAAATTCAAGACAGAAATAGAGATGACAAAGCATCCAAGTAATCCAATATATGAAACTGCTTGGTGCCATGCATTATGCTTCGTTTCAAAGCCTTTACAAAATGAGCAACAATGATCAGGTTAGAATGATCACTTTAACTGACCGATCAACCTGACATGCCCGCACTAAATCGACTGTAACTTTTGATTTAGAGCTCCGAATGACCCAAATCAAATACCTAGGTTAAGCTAGCTCAATTTTATATATTGTGACAAGCTTTGAGACAGAACTAGATACGATAAAGCGTTCGTGTAACCCAGACTATCCAAAATTGTGTGATGCCATGCAATATGATTCATTTATAAGCCTTTACTCAATGGGCACCAATGATCAGTTTAAAATGATCACTTTAACGGGCCGATAACCTTGACATGTCCGAACAAATCGTCCGTAACTGGTCTATCAACTTGACATGTCTGGACTAAATCGTCTGAAACTTATGATTTAGAGCTCAGAAACACACGAATCCATTTCCCCTGATAAGTTAGTTCAATTTTCTATATTTTGAAAAAATTTGAAACAGAAATAAAAAGACGACAAAGCGTCCAAGTAATCCAATATATCAAAAACTGTGTGATGCCTTGCATTATGCTTCATTTATAAGCTTTCACTGAATGGGCACCAAAGATCAGTTTAGAATGATCACTTTAACTGGCCTATCAACTTGACATGTCCGTACTAAATTATCTGTAACTTTTGATTTGAAGCTCGGAATGACACGAATCCAATGCCCACATGAAGAAAACATAATTTCTCTTTTTTGACTAAATTTGAGAGAGAAATAGAGATGACAAAACGTCCAAGTAGTCCAATCTATCCCAAATTTGTTGTTTCCTTGCTTTATGGTTCATTTCTAAGCCTCTACATAATTAGCACCAATGATCAGTTTAAAATGATCTCTTTAATAGGCCGATCAAATTGACAAGTCCGCATTAAATCGACAGTAACTTTTGATTTAGAGATCAGAATGACACAAATCAAATGCCCACGTTAAGCTAGATCAATTTCTATATTGTGACAAAATTTGATACATAAATAGAGATGACAAAGCGTCCAAGTAATCCAATCTATCCCAAACTGCGTCATGCTATGCTTTATGCTTCATTTATAAGCCTTTACTTAATGAGCACCAATAATCAATTTAGAATGATCTCTTAAACTGGCCGATTAACTTGACATGTACACACTAAATCATCCGTAACATTTGATTTAGATCTCCGAAACCCACGATTCAAATGCCCACGTTAAGCTAGCTAAATTTTCTATATTATAACAAAATTTGAGGTAGAAATAGATATGACAAAGCATCCAAGTAACCCTATCTATCCAAAAATGTGTGATGCCATGCATTATTCTTCATTTATAAGCCTTTACTCAATGAGCACTAATGATCAGTTTTGAATGATGACTTTAATTGGCCGATCAACTTAACATGTCCACACTAAATCATCCATAACTTTTGATTTAGAGCTCAGAATGACACGAATCCAATGCCCATGTTAAGCTTGCACAATTTTCTATATTTTGACATAATTTGATACAAAAATAGAGAGGACAAAGCATCCAAGTAATCCAATCTATCCAAACTGCTTGATGCCATGCATTATGCTTCACTTATAAGCATTTATTTAATGAGCACCAATGATTAGTTTAGAAGGATCATTTTTACTGGCCGATAACTTGACATGTCCGCATTAAATCGTCTGTAACTTTTGATTTAAAGCTCGGAATGACACGAAAAAAGAAAATTCAGTTTGAATAACAAGGGAAAAGGAGAAAAGGAGGGAAGTTACTATTTAGAATGGTTAATATGGTTATATAGCTGAATTGGGAGAAGAATCACAGTGACAAGGACATTTCCAGGCTGCACACAGCTTTGGTAACCACACCAAACAGTCATGACTACTGCACACAGCCTTGGTAACCACACCAAATGGTCGTAAGACTGTTTGCAGCTCCTCCCCTCTCTTCCCATTGGTTGTCAACAAGATCCTCCTCTATTCAAGCTCATCCACAAGTTTAATTTTGAATTGTTTTGTGTTCACATTGTAAATCCTCTATAAAAGGGCTGTAAAGACTCAGTGTATAAGCTAACTCTTAGGAGATTCTTCTTCAGAAGTCTTAGACATTTCTCATTTTCTCATGCTTCTCTTTGATTTTCCAGATTCAATTCTTCACATTTCTCCTCTCTAATCTCAATTTTCTTACATGGAATCAGAGCATAAAATCATTCTCTTATCTTTTCTACTCAAATCTTTCAGTTTCTAATTTAAAATTCTGTCAAAAATCTCTCAGCCTTTAAACTAAAAACTCTCGCTTTTATTCAACCATAAAAGCTGCCTCCTTTGAGCTCTCAAAGCCTAACAATGGAGGATACAATTCAAATTAGTTCCAGCTTGAAACCTACGGTGATACCAGTAGTTTTTCTCAAAGGCTTGAACTACACATTATGGTCAAGAACCTTCAAGACAGCCATTTGTGGCAAAGGACTTTGGAATCACATCTTGGCGGATAATACTCCAACTATAGATGATCCAAAGGAGAAGAAGGATGAGGCAATAAGAAAAGAAGAAGCTAGGTGGTTCCAAGAAGATCAATCAGTCCTTGGATTCCTCCAAAATTCATTGGACCCATCCATACTTGAAGCTTATTCATATTGTGAAACCGCCAAGTCTCTTTGGGAGACTCTCAAGAGGGTGTATGGGGATGTTTCAAACCTCAGCCGTGTGTATGAGGTTAAGAAGGCTCTCAATGATCTACACCAAGAGGATATGGAGTTCACAAAGTTCCTAGGGAAGTTCCAATCAACATGGTCCGAGTTTGACATGTTGAGACAAAGTTCTATGGATCCAAAGGTGCTTAATGAAAGGAAGGAACAAGACAATATATTTGGGCTCCTTCTCAACCTAAATCCAGCCTTTAAGGACGTGATTAAGTCCATCCTAAGAGAGCCAAAGCTCCCTGATTTTGAAGAGGACGTATGTGTCTAGAGATGTCAAGTTCATAGAAGAACGAAGCTATTATGATCAGAAAGATTGGGAAGGATTGAAGGATCTCTCAAGGTCACCTTCTGATTTGGCTACGAGTTTGAGGTTTCTCTTGAATCATTTGGGAAATGGTGTGCCAAAGGATTCAAGACAAGAAGAAGCAAGAACTCCAAGTAGTTCACAAGATACCCAAGAGAATGAACAAGGGGCGGTAACTCAAGAACCAACTCCAATCCAAGAAGAAGCTACGGCCCAAAACCAAGAACAAGACCAGTTCGAAGTGGGTATAGAGAAACCTATTCACCAAATGGAAGAGGAAACGGTTGTAGAGGAGGCTGCACCTCCTGTTCAGCAACTAAGGAGGAGTACTAGACTTAGGAAAGATCCATCCAATTGGGTAAACACTAGGGTCTTCTACAACAACCAGGCCGTGGCTCATCCCATACAAGCTGTTTGTTCCCTTGACCTCTTGCCATCTAGTCATCAAGCATTCCTTGGAAAGATTGAACAAAGTCAGATTCCAAGGACTTATGAAGAAGCAAAGAGCAAGAAAGAATGGTTAGATACAGTAAAAGATGATAAGGGAGCTATGGAAAGGAATCATACATGGGATATACAAGAACTTTCCAAAGGCAAGAAGGCTGTGAGTTCCAAGTGGGTGTTCACCATCAAGTATAAGAGCAATGGGGACATAGAAAGGTATAAGGCACGTCTAGTTGCAAGAGGTTTCACTCAGACATATCGAGAGGACTATACTGATACATTTGCACCGGTGGCTAAGTTACACACTGTAAGGGTTGTTCTTTCACTAGCTATGAATCTGACTTCGGACTTATGGAAAATGGATGTCAAGAACGCATTCCTACAAGGAGAACTTGAAGAGGAAGTGTATATGACTCCACCACCAGGCCTTGAAGATCTTTGCAAAGAGGGACAAGTTCTAAGACTTAGGAAGGCAATGTATGGGTTGAAGCAGTCACCAAGAGCCTGGTATAACAAATTAAGCTCCACACTTACTGATAATGGGTTTAGGAAATCCCATTCAGATCATACTTTGTTCACTCGTCAAAACGCCACAGGAGATGATAAGGAAGGAGTTCAGTCCACAAAGGCCTTCTTAAACAGATCATTTGACATCAAGGATCTTGGAGAGTTGAAGTACTTCTTAGGTATTGAAGTGTGTCGGTCTCAGGAAGGGCTCTTTCTATCCCAAAGAAAGTATGCTCTTGATCTGTTGACAGACACGGGAAAGCTTGGGGCAAAACCGGCCAAAACTCCTCTTGAAGATGGCTACAAGGTCAATGGAAAGGGGGAGAAAGCTGATGAGTTATTTAAGGATGTTTCTCAGTATAGGAGACTAGTTGGGAAGTTGATCTACCTCACCCTCACACGACCAGACTTGTGTTTTTCTGTGAACCAAGTGAGTCAAAATATGCAAAAACCTACTGTATATCATTGGAGCATGGTAGAAAGGATCCTTAGATACATCAAAGGATCTCCTGGTCAAGGTATATGGATGGGCAAGAATGGGAACACTGAGATTGTCAGGTATTGTGATGCGGATTGGGCTGGTGATAGGGTGGATAGGAAATCAACCACTGGGTATTGCAACTTCAATGGTGGGAAATTAGTCACTTGGAAGACTAAGAAGCAGAAGGTGGTATCATGTTCTAGTGCTGAAGCATAATATAGGGCTATGAGGAAGCTGACAAGTGAAGTAACTTGGATCAAAGCGCTCTTGAACGACTTCGGTATTGAACAACCAGGGCCAATTACCTTCCATTGTGATAATCAGGCAGCCATTCACATAGCTTCAAACTCAGTGTTTCATGAGAGGACCAAGTATATAGAGATCGATTGCCATAAGGTTAGGGAGAAAGTTCAAGATGGAACCATTCTCCCATGTTATAGAAGGAGTGAAGGCCAATTAGCTGACATCTTCACAAAGGCAGCAAGTCTCAAAGTTTGCAAGAACATCTTTAGAAAACTTGGACTTGTTGATTTATCACATCCATGATCAAACGTCTCTAATCCAAGAGCAACACACTAATTTTCCATTATTAAGGTTTTATTCCAAGTGGTTTTCCTTAATAAGGTTTTTAATGAGGTGTTGCCTTGGGTTTCCAAGCTTAAGACTTTAGGGTGATTCCAAAGTCTTTAGCTTGAGGGGGAGTATTGACATAGGAAAATCAAATAGGACCTATCTTGACGTACAAGGCAAGTGTGTCCACGAAAATTCAGTTTGAATAACAAGGGAAAAGAAAAAGGAGGGAGTTATTATTAACCACATGGTTAAAAATTTTAAATAGCTACCTTGGGAGAAGAATCAAGGTGAAAAGGACATGTCCATGCTGCACACAATCTTGGTAACCACACCAAACAGTCATGCCTGCTGCACACAGCCTTGGTAACCACACCAAACGTTCATAAGACAGTTTGCAGGTCTTTCCCTCTCTTCTCATTGGTTGTTGAAAGGCTCCTCCTCTATTCAAACTCATCCACAAGTTTGAATTCATTTTCTTTTGGGTTCACATTGTAAATCCTCTGTAAAAGGGCTGTAAAGACTCAATGTATGATAGAACTCTTAGGAGATTCTTCTCCATAAGTCTAAAACATTTCTCATTTTCTCATACTTCTCTTTGAGTTTCCAGATTCAATTCTTCACATTTCTCCTCTCTAATCTCAATATTCATTCACTTGATTTGTTGACAGAAACAGGAAAGTTTTGGGCTAAACCGGTCAAAACTCCTATTGAAGATGGCTACAAGGTCAATGGAAAGGGGGAGAAAGCTGATGAGTTATTTAAGGATGTTTCTCAGTATAGAAGACTAGTTGGGAAGCTAATCTACCTCCCCATCACACGACCAGACTTGTATTTTGCTGTGAATCAAGTGAGTCAACATATGCAAAAACCTAGTGTATATCCTTGGAGAATGGTAGAAAGGATCCTTAGATACATCAAAGGATCTCCTGGTCAAGGCATATGGATGGGCAAGAATGGGAACACTGACATTGTCGGGTATTGTGATGCGGATTGGGCTGGTGATAGGGTGGATAGGAAATCAACCACTGGGTATTGCAACTTCAATGGTGGGAAATTAGTCACTTGGAAGACTAAGAAGCAGAAGGTGGTATCATGTTCTAGTGCTGAAGCAGAATATAAAGCTATGAGGAAGCTGACAAGTGAAGTAACTTGGATCAAAGCGCTCTTGAACGACTTCGGTATTGAACAACCAGGGCCAATTACCTTCCATTGTGATAATCAGGCAGCCATTCACATAGCTTCAAACTCAGTGTTTCACGAGAGGACCAAGCACATAGAGATCGATTGCCATAAGGTTAGGGAGAAAGTTCAAGATGGAACCATTCTGCCATGTTATACAAGGCAGCAAGTCTCAAAGTTTGCAAGAACATCTTTATCAAACTTGGGTTCGTTGATTTATCACATACATGATCAAAGGTCACCTAATCCAAGAGCAACACACTTTTTTCCCTTATTAAGATTTTGTCCCAACTGGTTTTCCTTAATAAGGTTTTTAATGAGGTGTTGCCTTGGGTTCCCAAACTTAAGACTTTAGGGTGATTCCAAAGTGTTTAGCTTGAGGGGGAGTATTGACATGGGAAAATCAAATAAGACCTATCTTGACCTACAAGGCAAGTGTGAGCAATTTAATTCATGGAGGGAAAAGAACATTCAGTTTGAATAACAAGGGAAAAGGAAAAAAAGAGGGAAGTTATTATTTAAAATGGTTAATATGGTGATATAACTGCCTTGGAAGAAGAATCACAGTGACAAGGACATGTCCATGCTGCATACAGCCTTGGTAACCAAACCAAATAGTCATGACTACTACTACACAGCCTTGGTAACCACACCAAACTGCCATAAGTCTCTTTGCAGCTCTTCCCCTCTCTTCCCATTGGTTGTCAATAAGCTCCTCCTCTATTCAAGCTCATGCACAAGTTTAATTTTGAATTGTTTTGTGTTCACATTGTAAACCCTCTATAAAAGGGCTGTAAAGACTCAGTGTATAAGTTAACTCTTAGGATATTCTTCTCCAGAAATCTTAGATATTTCTCATTTTCTCATGCTTCTCTTTGAGTTTCAAGATTCAATTCTTCACATTTCTCCTCTCTAATCTCAATATTCTTACATCTAATGTTCACGTTAAACTAGCTCAATTTTCTATATTGTGACAAAGTTTGAAACAGAAATAGATACGACAAAGCATCCAAGTAATTCAATCCATCCCAAACTGCGTCATGCCATTCTTTAGGCTTTATTTATAACCTTTTATTTAATGAGCACCAATGATCAGTTTTGAATGATCACTTTGACTGTCCGATCAACTTGATATTTCCGCACTAAATCGTTCGTAACTTTTGATTTAGAACTCAGAATGACATGAAACCAGTGCCCAAGTTAAGCTAGCTCAATTTTCTATATTGTGATAAAGTTTGAGACAGAAATACATACGACAAAACGTCCAACTAATCCAATCAATCATAAACTGCATGATGCCATGCATTATTTTTCATTTATAAGCTTTTACTCAATGAGAGCACCAATGATCAGTTTAGAATGATCATTTTAACTGGCCGATCAACTTTTCCTATCTGCACTAAATCGTCCATAACTTTTGATTTGTAGCTCAGAATGACACGAATCTAATGCCCCCATTTAGCTACTTCAATTTTCTATATTGTGACCAAATTTGAGACAGAACTATGTATGACAAAGCGAACAAGTAATCCAGTCTATCCCAAACTGCGTGATACCATTCATTATGCTTCTTTTACAAGCCTTTACTCAATGAGTACCAATAATCAGTTTAAAATGATCACTTTAACTTGCCGATCAAAATGACATGTACACACTAAATCGTCCATAACTTTTGATTTAGAGCTCAAAATGACACGAATCCAATGCCCATGTTAAGCTAGCTCAATTTTCTATATGTTGACAAAGTTCGAGACAAAAATAGATACGACAAAGTGTTCAAGTAATCCAATCCATCCCAAGCTACGTGATGCCATACATTATTTTTAATTTATAAGCTTTTACTCAATAAACACCAATGATCAGTTTAGAATGATCATTTTAACTGGCATATGACTTTGTCATGTATGCACTAAATCGTCCATAACTTTTGATTTATAGCTCCGAATGACACGAATCCAATGCCCACATTAATCTAGTTGAATTTTATATAATTTGGCAAAGTTTGAGACATAAAAAGATACGACAAATCATACAAGTAATGCAATCAATCCCAACTTGCGTGATGCAATGCATTATTTTTCATTTATAAGCTTTTACTCAATGAGCACCAATGATCAGTTTAGAATGATTATTTTAATTGGCCGAAGACTTTGTCATGTCTGCACTAAATCGTCCATAACGTTTAATTTATAGCTTAGAATGACACGAATCCAATGTCCACATTAATCTAGTTCAATTTTCTATATTGTGACAAAATTTGAGGTAGAACTTGATATGAGAAAGCTTTCAAGTAATCCAATATATCCAAAACTGTGTGATGCCATGCATTATGCTTCATTTATAAGCCTATACTCAATGAGCATCAATTTCAGTTTAGAATGATCACTTTAACAGGCCGATCAACTTGGCATGTCTGCACTAAATCATCTGTAACTTTTGCTTTAGAGCTTATAATGACACGAATCCCATCCCCACGTTAAATAGTTGAATTTTCTATATTCTGAAAAAATTTGAGGCAGAAATAGAGATGACAAAACATCCAAGTAATCCAATTTTTCCAAGCAGCTTGATGCCATGCAGTATGCTTCATTTATAAGCCTTAGCTTAATCAACACCAATTATCAGTTTAGAATGATCACTTTAACTGTCCACTCAGCTTGACATGTCCGCACTAAATCGTTTGTAACTTTTGATTTATAGCTCAGAATGACTCGAATCCAATGCCCACGTTAAGCTAGCTCAATTTTCTATATGGCAACAAAATTTGAGGCAGAATAAGATGCGGCAAAGCGTTCAACTAATCCAATCTATCTAAAACTGTGTGATGCAATGCATTATGCTTCATTTATAAGCCTTTACTCAATGAGCACCAATGATCAGTTTAGAATAATCATATTAACTTGCCAATCAACTTGACATGTGCACACTAAATCGTCCGTCACTTTTGATTTTGAGCTCAAAATTACACGAATACAGTACCCACGTTAAGCTAGTTAAATTTTTTATATTTTGACAAATTTTGAGAAGGAAGTAGAGACAACAAAGTGTCTAAGTAATCCAATCTATCCCAAATTGCGTGATATCATGCATTGTGCTTCATTTATAAGCCTTAACTCAATGAGCACCAATGATCTGTTTAGAATAATCATATTAACTGGCCAATCAACTTGACATATGTCCGCACTAAATCGTCTGTACCTTTTGATTTAAAGCTTCAAATGACACGAATCCAATGCATTCGTTAAGCCATCTAAATTATCTATATTTGGACAAAATTTGAGACAGAATCGTCTAAATCGTACTTCAACTGGCCACTCAACTTGGCATATTTGTACTAAATCGTCTGTAGCTTTTGATTTAGAGCTTAGAATGATACGAATCCAATCCCCACGTTAAGCTAGCTCAATTTTATATATTGTAACAAAATTTGAGAGAGAAATAGACACGACAAAGCTTCCAAGTAATCCAATCTATCTGAAACTGTGTGATGCCATGCATTATTCTTCATTTATAAGCCTTTACTTAATGAGCATCAATGATCAGCTTAGAATAATCATAGTAACTGGCCAATCAACTTGACAAGTCAACACTAAATCGTCCGTAACTTTTGATTTTGAGCTTAGAATGACACGAATCCAATGCCCACATTAAGCTGGATAAATTTTCTATATTTTGACTGAATTTGAGATAGAAGTAGAGACGAAAAAGCATCCAAGTAATCCAATCTATCGCAAACTGTGTGATGCATGCCTTAGGCTTCATTTTCGAATGAGCATTGAATGATCATTTTAAAGAGCACGAATTATCATTTTAGAATTATCATTTTAACTGGCCGATCAACTTGACATGTCCGCACTAAATCGTCGTAACTTTTGATTTATAGCTCAGAATGATACGAATCCAATGCCCACGTTAAGCTAGCTCAATTTTCTATATGGGACAAAATTTTGACCAAAATAGAGATGCAAAGTTTAAATAATCCAATCTATCCAAAACTGTGATACCATGCATTATGCTTCATTTATAAGCCTTTACTCAATGAGCACCAATGATCAGTTTAGAATGAATCTCATTTAACTGCCAATCAACTTGACATGTCGCACTAAATCGTTTGTAACTTTTGATTTAGAGCTCAAGAATTACACAATCCATCCCACGTAAGCTAGCAATTTTATATATTGACAAAATTTGATACAAAATAGAGACAACAAAGTTCCAAGTAATCCAATCTATACAAAACTGTGAGATGCCATTATGCCATTATGCTTCATATTATAATCCATTTACCTAAATTGTCCAAACTTTTGATTTTGAATGACACGTCGTTAAGCTAGATAAATTTTCTATATATTGACAAAATTTGAGAAAACATACAACAAAGCTCGCAATCCAATATATCCCAAACTGTGATGTCATGCATTATGCTTCATTTATAAGTTTTACTTAATGAGCACCAATCATCATTTAGAATGATCATAACATAACTTGATATCAACTAAATCGTCTGTAGCTTTTGATTTAGAGCTTAGAATGATACGAATCCAATCCCCACGTTAAGCTAGCTCAATTTTATATATTGTAACAAAATTTGAGAGAGAAATAGACACGACAAAGCTTCCAAGTAATCCAATCTATCTGAAACTGTGTGATGCCATGCATTATTCTTCATTTATAAGCCTTTACTTAATGAGCATCAATGATCAGCTTAGAATAATCATAGTAACTGGCCAATCAACTTGACAAGTCAACACTAAATCGTCCGTAACTTTTGATTTTGAGCTTAGAATGACACGAATCCAATGCCCACATTAAGCTGGATAAATTTTCTATATTTTGACTGAATTTGAGATAGAAGTAGAGACGAAAAAGCATCCAAGTAATCCAATCTATCGCAAACTGTGTGATGCATGCCTTAGGCTTCATTTTCGAATGAGCATTGAATGATCATTTTAAAGAGCACGAATTATCATTTTAGAATTATCATTTTAACTGGCCGATCAACTTGACATGTCCGCACTAAATCGTCTCTAACTTTTGATTTAGAGCTCAGAATGATACGAATCCAATGCCCAGGTTAAGCTAGCTCAATTTTTTATGGTTTGACAAAATTTTAGACCAAAATAGAGACGCCAAAATGTTTAAATAATCCAATCTATCCAAAATGCATGATACCATGCATTATGTGTCATTTATAGGCTTTTACTTAATGAGCACCATTGATTTGTTTAGAATGATCTCTTTAAATGGCCGATCAAATTGACATTTCCGCACTAAATCGTTTGTAACTTTTGATTTAGAGCTAAGAATTACACGAATCCGATCCCACGTCAAGCTAGCTCAATTTTATATATTGTAACAAAATTTGATACAAAACTAGACACGACAAAGCTTCCAAGTAATCCAATCTATACAAAACTGTGAGATGCCATGCATTATGCTTCATTTATAAGCCTTTACTCAATGAGCATCAATGATCAGTTTAAAATTATCATATTAACTGGCCGACCAACTTGACATGTCCGTACTAAATTGTCCGTAACTTTTGATTTTGAACTCTGAGTGACACGAATCCAATGCCCACGTTAAGCTAGATAAATTTTCTATATATTGACAAAATTTGAGATAAACATAGACACGACAAAGCTTCCAAGCAATCCAATATATCCCAAACTGTGTGATGTCATGCATTATGCTTCATTTATAAGCCTTTACTTAATGAGCACCAATCATCATTTTAGAATGATCGTATTAACTGGCTGACCAACTTGACATATCAACACTAAATCGTATGTAACTTTTGATTTTGAGCTCAGAATGACATGAATCAAATGTGCACGTTAAGATAGGTCAATTTTCTATATTGTAATAAACATGAGACAGAAATAGACACGATAAAGCTTCCAAGTAATCCAATCTATCCAAAATTGTGTGATGCCATGCATTATGCTTTATGTATAAGCCTTTACTCAATGAGCAGCAATGATCAGTTTAGAATAATCATATTAACTGTCCGATCAACTTGACATATCCGCACTAAATCGTAGGTAACTTTTGATTATGAGCTTAGAATGACACGAATCCAATTCCCACGTTAAGTTAGATAAATTTTCTATATTTTGAAAAAAATTTGAAACGGAAGTAGAGATGACAAGGCGTACAAGTAATCCAATCTATCCGAAACTATGTGATGTCATGCCTTAGACTTCATTTATAACCTTTTACTTAATGAGCACCAATGATCATTTTAGAATGATCATTTTAATTGGCCAATCAACTTGACATGTCCACACTATATCGTCTTTAACTTTTGATTTAGAACTCAGAATGACACGAATCCAATCCCCACGTTAAGCTAGCTCATTATTCTATGGTTTGACAAAATTTAAGACAGAATTAGAGACGACAAAGCATTCAAGTAATCCAATATATCCCAAACTACGTGATGCCATGCTTTATGCTTAATTTATAATCCTATACTTAATGAGCACCAATGATCAGTTTAGAATGATCCCTTTAACAGACCCATCCACTTGACATGTCCCCACAAAATCGTCCGTAATTTTTGATCTAGAGCTCAGCATGACACGAATCCAATGCCCACGTTAAGCTAGCTCAATTTTCTATAATTTGACGTAAATTGAGACGACAAAGCGTCCAAGTAATCCAATATATCCAAATTACTTGATGTCATGCTTTATGCTTCATTTATAAGCCTTTACTTAATTAGCACCAATTATCAGTTTAGAATGATCACTTTAAACGGCCAATCAACTTGACATGTCCGCACTAAATCGTCCGTAACTTTAGATTTAGAGCTTAGAATGACACGAATCCAATTCCCATGTTAAGCTAGCTCAATTTTCTATATTTTGACAAAATTTGAGAAAAAATAGAGATGACAAAGCATCCAAGTAATTCAATCTATCCAAACTACTTGATGCCATGCATTATGCTTCATTTATAAGCCTTTACTTAATGAGCACCAATGATCAGTTTAGAATGGTCACTTTAACTGGCCACTCAACTTGACATGTCCGTACCAAATCATCATTAACTTTTGATTTAGAGCTCAGAATGACACGAATCCAATGCCCACGTTAAGCTAACTCAATTTTCTATATTGCAACAAAATTTGAGACAGAAATAGGCATGACAAAGCTTCCAAGAAATCGAATCTATCCAAAATTGTGTGATGCCTTGTATTATGCTTCATGTATAAGCCTTTACTCAATTAGCAGCAATAATAAGCTTAGAATAATCATATTAACTGGCCAATCAACTTGACATGTCCGCACTAAATCGTCTGTAAGCGTTTGATTTAGAGCTTAGAATGACACGAATCCATTGCCCACGTTAAGCTAGATCAATTTTCTATATTTTGACAAAATTTGAACAGAAATAGAGAGGACACAACGTTCAAGTAATCCAATCTATCCCAAACTACGTGATGCCATGCCTTATGCTTCATATGTAAGCTTTTACTCAATGAGCAACAATGATCAGTTTAGAATGATCATTTTAACTGGCTGATCAACTTGACATGTTTGCAGTAAATCATCTGTATCTTTTTATTTCGAGCTCAGAATAACACGAATCCAATGGCCATGTTAATCTAGATCAATTTTCTATATTTTGACAAAATTTGAGATATAAATAGAGACGGAAAAGCGTCCAAGTAATCAAATCTATCGAAACTACTTGATGCCATGCATTATGCTTCATTTATAAGTCTTTTCTTAATGTGCACCAATGATAAGTTTAGAAAGATCACTTTAACTGGTCACACAACTTGACATGTATGCAGTAAATCGTCCATAACTTTTCATTTAGAGCTCAGAATGATACAAATCCAATTTCCATGTTAAGTAGCTCAATTTTTTATATTGTAACAAAATTTGAGACAGAAATAGATACGATAAAGCGTCCACAAAATCCAATATATCCAAAACTGTGTGATGCCATGCATTATGCTTCATTTATAAGCCTTTACATATTGAGCACCAATGATCTGTTTAGAATAATCATATTAACTGGCTGATGAACTTGACATGTACGCAATAAGTTGTCCTTAACTTTTGATTTTGAGATCAGAAGACACGAATCCAATGCACACGTTAAGCTAGATAAATTTTCTATATTTTGACAAAATTTAAGACAGAAGTAGAGACCACAAAGCGTCCAAGTAATGCCATCTATCCTAAATTGCATGATGCCATGCCTTAGGCTTCATTTATAAGCCTTTACTTACCAATGAACATTTTAGAATGATCACTTTAACTGGCCGATCAACTTGACATGTCTGCAGTTAATCGTCTATAACTTTTTGTTTAGAACTCAGGATGACACGAATCCAATGCACACGTTAAGCTTGATAAAATTTCTATATTTTGACAAACTTTAAGACAGAAATAGAGATGTCAAAGCTTCCAAGTAATCCAGTCTATCCCAAACTGCGTGATGCCATGCTTTATGCTTCATTTATAAGTTTTCCCGACCAACTTGACCACTAAATCGTTCGTAACTTTTGATTTTGAGCCCAGAATGATACGAATCCAATGCCCGCGTTAAGCTAGATAAAGTTTCTATAGTTTGACAAAATTTGAGACAAAAATAGACACAACAAAGCTTCCAAGTAATCCAATCTATCCAAAACTGTGTGATGCCATGCATTATGCTTCATTTATAAGCCTTTACTTAATGAGCACCAATGATCATTTTAGAGTGATCATACTAACTGGCCGACAACCTTGACATATCCACACTAAAACGTCCGTAACTTTTGATTTTGAGCTCACGATGACACAAATCCAATACCCACGTTAAGCTAGATAAATTTTCAATATCTTGACAAAATTTGAGACAAAGTTAGAGACGTCAAAGCGTCAAAGTATTCCAATATATCACAAACTGCATGATGCCATGCCTTAGCCTTTACTTACTGAGCACCATTGATCATTTTAGAATAATACCTTTAACTGGCCGATCAACTTGACATGTCTGCACTAAATCGTCTATAACTATTGATTTAGTGCTCAGAATGACACGAATCCAACGCCCACATTAAGATATCTCAATTTTATATGGTTTGACAAAATTTGAGACAGAAATAGAGACAGAAAAGCGTTCAAGTAATCCAATCTATCCCAAACTATTTGATGCCATGAATTATGATTCATTTATAGGCCTTCACTCAATGAGCAGCAATGATCAGTTTAGAATTATCATATTAACTTTCTGACCAACTTGACATGTCCGTACTAAATCGTCCGTAACTTTAGATTTTGAGCTCAGAATGACACGAATCCAATGCTCACATTAAGGTAGATAAATTTTCTATATTTTGACAAAATTTGAGAAATAAGTAGAGATGAGAAAGCGTCCAAGTAATCCAATCTATCACAAACTGCGTGATGCCATGCCTTAAGCTTCATTTAGAAGCCTTTACTAAATGAGCACCAATGATCAGTTCAGAATTTTCACTTTAACTGGCCACTCAATTTCACATGTCCACACTAAATCGTCTGTAACTTTTGATTTAGTGCTCAGAATGACACAGATTCAATGCCCACATTAAGCTAGATAAATTTTCTATAATTTGACAAAATTTGAGACAGAAGTAGAGACGACAAAGTGTCCAACCAATCCAATCTATCATAAACTGGGTGATACCATGCCTTTTGGTTCATTTATAAGTCTTTACTTAATGACCACCAATGATCATTTTAGAATGATCACTTCAACTGGCCACTCAAGTTGGCATGTTCGTACTAAATCGTCTGTAGCTTTTGATTTAGAGCTCAGATTGATACAAATCCAACCCCCACGTTAAGCTAGCTCAATTTTATATATATTGTAACAAAATTTGAGAGAGAAATAGACACAACAAAGCTTCCAAGTAATCCAATCTATCCAAAACTGTGTGATACCATGCATTATGCTTTATTTATAAGCCTTTACTTAATGAGCATCAATGATCAGCTTAGAATAATCATATTAACTGGCCAATCAACTTGACAAATCCACACTAAATCGTCCGTAACTTTTGATTTTGAGCTTAGAATGACATGAATCCAATGCCCACGTTAAGCTGGATAAATTTTCTATATTTTGACTGAATTTGAGATAGAAGTAGAGACGAAAAAGCGTCCAAGTAATCCAATCTATCACAAATTGCGTGATGCATGCCTTAGGCTTCATTTTAGAATGAGCATTGAATGATCATTTTAAAGAGCACGAATGATCATTTTAACTGGCCGATCAACTTGACATTTCCGCACTAAATCATTTTAAAGAGCACGAATGATCATTTTAGAGCTCAGAATGATACGAATCCAATGCCCAGGTTAAGCTAGCTCAATTTTATATAGTTTGATAAAATTTTAGACCAAAATAGAGACAACAAAACGTTTAAGTAATCCAATCTATCCAAAATGCTTGATACCATGCATTATGCGTCACTTATAGGCTTTTACTTAATGAGCACCAATGATTTGTTTAGAATGATCACTTTAAATGGCCGATCAAATTGACATTTCTGCACTAAATCGTTTGTAATTTTTGATTTAGAGCTCAGAATTACACGAATCCGATACCCACGTTAAGCTAGCTCAATTTTCTATATTGTAACAAAATTTGATACAAAACTAGACATGACAAAACTTCCAAGTAATCCAATCTATACAAAACTGTGGGATGCCATGCATTATGCTTCATTAATAAGCCTTTACTCAATGAGCATCAATGATAAGTTTAGAATTATCATATTAACTGGCCGACCAACTTGACATGTCCGTAGTAAATTGTCCATAACTTTTGATTTTGAACTCTGAGTGACACGAATCCAATGCCCACGTTAAGCTAGATAAATTTTCTATATTTTGACAAAATTTGAGATAAAAATTGACACGACAAAGCTTCCAAGTAATCCAATATATCCCAAATTGCGTGATGTCATGCATTATGCTTCATTTATAAGCCTTTACTTAATGAGCACCAATCATCATTTTAGAATGATCATATTAACTGGCCGACCAATTTGCCATATCCACACTAAATCGTATGTTACTTTTGATTTGGAGCTCAGAATGACATGAATGAAATGCGCACGTTAAGATAGGTCAATTTTCTATATTGTAACAAACATGAGACAGAAATAGACACGATAAAGCTTCCAAGTAATTCCATTTATCCAAAATTGTGTGATGCCATGCATTATGCTTTATGTATAAGCCTTTACTCAATGAGCAGTAATGATCAGTTTAAAATAATCATATTAACTGTCCGATCAACTTGACATATCCGCACTAAATCGTCCGTAACTTTTGATTTTGAGCTTAGAATGACACGAATCCAATTCCTACGTTAAGTTAGATAAATTTTCTATATTTTGAAAAACTTTGAGACGAAAGTAGAGATGACAAGGCGTACAAGTAATCCAATCTATCAGAAACTATGTGATGTCAAGCCTTAGAATTCATTTATAACCTTTTACTTAATGAGCACCAATGATCATTTTAGAATGATCATTTTAACTGGCCAATCAACTTGACATGTCCACACTATATCGTCTATAACTTTTGATTTAGAACTCAGAATGACACAAATCCAATCCCCACGTTGAGCTAGCTTATTATTCTATTGTTTGACAAAATTTGAGACAGAATTAGAGACGACAAAGCATTCAAGTAATCCAATATATCCCAAACTACGTGATGCCATGCTTTATGCTTCATTTATAATCCTTTACATAATGAGCACCAAAGATCAGTTTAGAATGCTCACTTTAACAGACCTATCCACTTGACATGTCCCCACAAAATCGTCCGTAATTTTTGATCTAGAGCTCAGCATGACATGAATCCAATGCCCACGTTAAGCTAGCTCAATTTTCTATAATTTGACGTAAATTGAGACGACAAAGCGTCCAAGTAATCCAATATATCCAAATTACTTGATGTCATGCTCTATGCTTCATTTATAAGCCTTTACTTAATTAGAACCAATTATCCGTTTAGGATGATCACTTTAAATGGCCGATCAACTTGACATGTCCACACTAAATCGTCCGTAACTTTAGATTTAGAGCTTAGAATGACACGAATCCAATTCCCATGTTAAGCTAGCTCAATTTTCTATATTTTGACAAAATTTGAGAAAAAAATAGAGACGACAAAGCATCCAAGTAATTCAATCTATCCAAACTACTTGATGGCATGCATTATGCTTCATTTATAAGCCTTTACTTAATGAGCACCAATGATCAGTTTAGAATGGTCACTTTAACAGGCCACTCAACTTGACATGTCCATACCAAATCATCATTAACTTTTGATTTAGAGCTCAAAATGACACGAATCCAAAGCCCACGCTAAGCTAACTCAATTTTCTATATTGCAACAAAATTTGAGACAAAAATAGGCACGACAAAGCTTCCAAGTAATCCAATCTATCCAAAATTGTGTGATGCCTTGCATTATGCTTCATGTATAAGCCTTTACTCAATTAGCAGCAATAATAAGCTTAGAATAATCATATTAACTGGCCAATCAACTTGACATGACCGCACTAAATCGTCTGTAAGTTTTGATTTTGAGCTCAGAATGACACGAATCCAATGTCCACGTTAAGCTAGACAAATTTACACTATTTTGACAAAATTTGAGACAGAAGAAGAGACGAAAAAGCGTCCAAGTCATTCAATCTATCACAAATTGCGTGATGCCATGCCTTGGTCTTCATCTATAAGCCTTTTCTTAATGAGCACCAATGGTCATTTTAGAATGATCATTTTAACTGGCCGATCGACTTGACATGTCCACACTAAATCGTCTATAACTTTTGATTTAGTGCTCTGAATGACACGAATCCAATGCCCGCGTTAAGCTAGCTCATTATTCAATGGTTTGACAAAATTTGAGACAAAATTAAAGATGATAAAGCATCCAAGTAATCCAATCTATCCAAACTACGTGGTACCATGCTTTATGCTTCATTTATAAGCCTTTATTTAATGAGCACCAATGATCTGTTAAGAATGATCACTTTAAATGGCCGATCAACTTGACATGTCCGCAATAAATCGTCCGTAACTTTTGATTTAGAGCTCAGAATGACACGAATCCAATGCCCACGTTAAGCTAGCTCAATTTTCTATATTGTGACAAACTTTTGATTTAGAGCTTAGAATGACACGAATCCAATGCCCACGTTAAGCTAGTTCAATTTTCTATATTGTGACAGAAATAGATATGACAAAGCGTCCAAGTAAACCAATCCATCCCAAAATACATGACGCCATGCATTATTCTTCATTTATAAATTTTTATTTGATGAGCAGCAATGATCAGTTTAGAATGATCATTTTATTTGGATGATCGGCTAACATGTCCGCACTAAATCGTCAGTAACTTTGATTTAGAGCTCAGGACACGAGTCCAATGTCCACATTAAGCTAGCTCATTATTCTATGGTTTGAAAAAATTTGAGTCATAATTAGAGATGACAGAGTGTCCAAGTAATCCAATCTATCAGAACTACGTGACACCATGTTTTATGCTTCATTTATAAGCCTTTACTTAACGAGCACCAATGATCAGTTTACAATGATCACTTAAATGGCCGATCAACTTGACATGTCCGCACTAAATCATCCCTAACTTTTGAATTAGAGCATAGAATGACACAAATCCAATACTCACGTTAATCTAGCTCAATTTTCTATACTTTGACAAAATTTGAGACACAAATAGAGACGACAAAGCATCCAACTAATCAAATCTATCCAAACTGCTTGATGCCATGCATTATTCTTCATTTATAAGCCTTTACTTCATGAGCACAAATGATCAATTTAGAATGATCACTTTAACTGGCCACTCAACCTGACTTGTCTGTACTTAATCATCCATAACATTTGATTTAGAGCTCAGAATGACTTGAATCCAATGCTTGTTCAATTTTCTATATTGTAACAAAATTTGAGACAAAAATAGACATGACAAAGCTTCCAAGTAATCCAATCTATCAAAAACTGTGTGATGCCATGCATTATGCGTCATTTACAAGCCTTTACTCAATGTACAACAATGATCAGTTTAGAATAATCATAATAACTGGCCGATCAACTTGACATGTCCGCACTAAATCGTCCGTAAGTTTTGATTTTGAGCTTAAAATGACACAAATCCAATGTCCACATTAACGTAGATAAATTTCCGATATTTTGACAAAATTTGAGATGGAAGTAGAGACAACAAAGCGTCCAAGCAATCCAATCTATCACAACTGCGTGATGCCATGCATTATTCTTCATTTATAATCCTTTACTTAATGAGCAGCAATGATCATTTTAGAATAATCATATTTACTGTCCTATCGACTTCACATGTCCGCACTAAATCGTCCGTAACTTTTCATTTTAAGCTCAAAATGACACGAATCCAATTCCCACGTTAAGCTAGCTCAATTTTCTATATTTTAACAAAATTTGAGAAGGAAATAGGGATGACAAAGCATCCAACTAATCCAATCTATCCAAACTGCTTGATTCCATGCATTATGCTTCATTTATAAGTCTTTACTTAATGACCACCAATGATCAATTTAGAATGAATACTTTAACTAGCCACACAACTTGACATATCCGTACTAAATCGTCCGTGGCTTTCGATTTAGAGCTCAGAATGACATGAATCCAATGCCCACGTTAAGCTTGTTCAATTTTCTATATTATAACAAAATTTGAGACAAAAATAGACAAGAAAAAGCTTGCAAGTAATCAAATCTATCCAAAACTGTGTGATGCCATACATTATGCTTCATGTATAAGCATTTACTCAATAAGCAGGAATGATCAGTTTAGAATAATCATAATAACTGGCCGATAACCTTGACATGTCCTCACTAAATCATCTGTAACTTTTGATTTCGAGCTTAGAATGACACGAATCTGATGCCCACATTAAGCTAGATAAATTTTCTATATTTTGACAAAATTTGAGATGGAAGTATAGACGAAAAAGCGTCCAAGAAATCCAATCTATCCCATACTTTGTGATGCCATGCATTATGCTTCATTTATAAGCCTTTACACAATGAGCATCAATGATCACCTTAGAATAATCATATTAACAGGCTAATCAACTTGACTTGTCCGCACTAAATCGTCCATCACTTTTGATTTTGAGCTCTGAATGACACGAATCCGATGCCCATGTTAAGTTATGTAAGTTTTATATATTTTGACAAAATTTGGGACAGAAGTAGAGATGACAAAGTGTCCAAGTAATCCAATCTATGAGAAGCTGCGTGATTCCAAGCCTTAGGCTTCATTTGTAAGCCTTTACTTCATGAGCAGCAAGGATCATTTTTAGAAAAATCATTTTAGAATGATCATTTTAATTTGTCGATCAACTTGACATGTCCACACTAAATTTTCTATAACTTTTGATTTAGAGCTCAGAATGATACGAATACAATCCCCACGATAAACTAGCTCAATTTTCTATATTTTGACAAAATTTGAGATAGAAATAGAGATGACAAAGCGTCCAAGTAATCTAATCTATCCAAAAATGCGTGATGCCATGCTTTATGCTTCATTTATAAGCCTTTATTTAATGAGCACCAATGATCAGATTAGAATGATCGTTTTAACTGGCCGATCAACTTGACATGTCTGCACTAAATTGTCCATAACTTTTAATTTATAGCTCAAAATGACACAAATCCAATACCCACATTAAGCTAGTTCAATTTTCTATATTGTGACAAAATTTGAGACCGAACTAGATACAAAAAAGTATCCAAGTAATCCAATCTACCCCAAACTACGTGATGCCATGTCTTATGCTTCATTTATAAGCCTTTACTTAATGAGCACCAATGATCAGTTTAGAACGATCACTTTAACCGGCCGATCAACTTGACATGTACACACTAAATCGTCCGTAAATTTTGATTTAGAGTTCAGAATGACACGAATCCATTTTCCACGTTAAGCTAGCTCAATTTTCTATATTATGACAAAATTTGGGACAGAAATAGATACGACAAAGCATACAAGTAATCCAATCCATCCTACACTGCGTGATGCCATGCATTATTCTTCATTTATAAGCTTTTACCCAATGAGCACCAATGATCATTCTAATGATCAGTTTAGAATGATCATTTCAATTGGCGATCAACTTGACATGTCTGCACTAAATCATCCGTAACTTTCGATTTGGAGCTTAAAATGATATGAATCCAATGCCCACTTTAAGTTAGCTTATTTTCTATAATATGACAAAATTTGAGACATAAATTGATACGACAAAGTGTCCAAGTTATCCAATCCATCCTAAACTGCGTGATCCATGCATTATTCTTGATTTATAAGCTTTTACTCATTGAGCACCAATGATCAGTTTATAATGATCATTTTAACTGGCCGATCAACTTGTCATGTCTGCACTAAATCGTTCATAACTTTTGATTTATAGCTCAGAATAACACGAATCCAATTCCCACCACTACAAGAAAGCTGCCAAAATGCCACTGCATTTTGCGACAACATACGTGGTGGGAAAATTTGCGACCACATTTTCCATTGTTTTAAGACCAATTTGTGACTACGGAGCTGTAGTCGCATATTGATCGTAATACGCAACCATTTTGCGACTAATATGCGACTAATTTGTGACCGGTGTTGGCTGTCGCTAATCCATTGCAAATTGGTGACTTATTAGCAACTGTGTGTGGTAGAAAGCACCTGTTGGTCGCATATTGGTCGCAAAATATGCGACCAATTTGCGACCACGGTTGGAGTGGCTCTTCAGTCACAAAGTGGTGGCAAAGTCACAACATAAAAAACATGTGCATGGTAGGTATACCGATTTTTAAGCGACGAATATGCGACTAATATGCGACCAACACTGTTTTGTCGCAAAATAGTGGCAAAGTAGTCACAAAATTATATATATATATATATATACCCCCATCCCATTCTCTCATTTGTAGAATTCATAAGGAAAAAAGAACTTCATAGGAGCCGTAGCAAAAGCGAGTCTTCATAGGGCTATGTGGGGAAATTATCATAATTCGAGAGATTGGATGTACAAATGGATTGATAATCAAACAAGTATATCGGTGGAATTTGCACAAGGCATGGAGCAGTTCATGAATTTTGCAAGTAGTCAACCAATAGCGCAATGTAGGGGAGCTAAGTTTTTCTGTCTTGTATTAATTGCAAAAATGATAAATTTCTTCTAGGATGCAAAATATGGAATCATCTATATAGTCAAGGATTTATGCCAAATTATTAAATTTGGTATAAATATGGAGAAGAGCTGAATGTTCAGTTAGGGACGAGTAGTCGAAGTGATGTCCAAGGAAATAAGGGAGGTACAGTGGTTCTAGTGAAGAAACACTTGGGACAACCGGTAATAGATATGTTGAAATGGAGATGGATGCATTTCGTGAGAGTACGACTGATGAGCACTATAATCAGAACAAGAAGGAATATAATAATGTAGAAGAACCAAATTTAGAAGAACAAAAGTTTTACAACATGTTAGAAGCTGCAAAATATCCATTGTATGATGGTTGTCATGAAGGGCACTCACAATTATCTTTGGCTGCTCGGTTCATAAACATTAAATCAGATCTTAATCTACCAGAAAAATGCATGGATTCTTGGGCGGAGCTATTTACAGAATAATTGCTTGAGGAGAATCAAGCAACGGGTTCATATTATGAAACCAAAAAACAGATGCAAAATTTAGGGCTCCCGTTTTATACAATTGACGTGTGTGTTCACAACTGTATGATCTTTTGGAAAAAAGATGAGATATGGAAAAAATGTAAATTTTGCGATTCCCCCTGATATAAGCCAAGTGAGGGCAGGACGAGAATACCTTTCAGTCGTATGTGGTATTTACGTATAGGTGACAAACTTAAGTGAATGTATCAAAGCGAGAAAACCGCATAGGCAATGAGGTGGCACGCATAGCATGAAGCAGAAGACGGAGAAATGAGTCATCCATCTAATGTTGCGGAGTGGAAAATTTTTCAATATCTACATCCAAGATTTGCTGCTGAGTCTCGAAATGTTTATCTTGGCTTATGTACTGATGGGTTCAAACCATTTGGGATGTCTCGAAATCATTCATTATGGCCGGTGATTATCACTCCATATAACTTGTATGTGTATGAAGAAAGTTTACTTGTTTCAACAATTCTGAATTCAGGGCCAAATCATCCGTGCGCTAGTCTGGATATATTCCTCCGACCTTTGATTGATGAGTTGAAAGAATTGTGGTCTATGGGAGTTGATGCGTATGATGTATCGTTGAATCAAAATTTCAACCTAAAAGTCGTGTTACTGTGGACGATAAGCAATTTTCCAGCTTATGGAATGTTGTAAAGATGGACAATGCATGGTATACTGTCTTGTCCAATTTGTATGGATGCTACGAAGGCATTTCAATTACCAAATGGTAGAAAGATATGTTGGTTTGATTGTCACTTAAGGTTTCTTCCTAAGGGTCATCAGTTACAGAAAAATAAAACAAATTTTTTAAAGGGGAAGCATGCTTTGAATGACTATCCTCCACAATCATTGACAGGCGAACAAGTTTTATATGAGCGAATAAAAACAGTCAATGCTCTAAGAACATCTGAATGTGGAAGAAATGGTCATGAAAGTAATAAGAAGTTTATGGAAGCTGGCATAATTGGCATAAAGAAAGCATTTTTTGTGAGTTGCCGTACTGTACGGATCTTAACCTTCGACATAATCTTGATGTGATGCAT
Source organism: Pugionium cornutum (assembly GCA_018901935.1). Taxonomy (NCBI): domain Eukaryota; kingdom Viridiplantae; phylum Streptophyta; class Magnoliopsida; order Brassicales; family Brassicaceae; genus Pugionium; species Pugionium cornutum. The sequence continues at coordinate 16,873,515 of CM032164.1, read as the reverse complement.
ATAGAAAAGAATTTCTTCGATAACATCATTAATATTATTATGAATGTTAGTGATAAATCAAAAGATACAGTTAAATCAAGGTTGGATATTGCAAAGTTTTGCTGCCGAAAAGAGTTGGACATGGATGATCGGGATAATGCTCAATTCCTTATATTTAGATTGACGCAAAAAGCCAAAGAACGCTTGTTGGAATGTATCAAAAATGATGTCAAATTTCCGGACAGCTATGCAGCAAATTTAGCAAATTGTGTGGATATGGATGGACTCAAGTTCTCGGGCATGAATAGCCATGACTGCCATGTTTTATGAAAAGGCTTTTCCCTTTTATATTTTCAGAACTTTTACCACGAAACGTTCATCTAGCATTATCAGGTATATATTAGTAAACATATTTTATATTTTAAGTACGGGAAATAATAATAATTGCATGTACTAATTACTAGATTGTAATGTAGAGATTGGAGGATTTTTTCCGCGATCTATGCCCCATATCATTGCAACAAAGCTGTGTCCGAATTCTGAAGAAAATCATGGTCATAAATTTGTGAAATTTGGAGAAGATCTTTCCACCTGCATTTTTCTACGTCATTGAGCACCTACCTATACATCTGCCATACGAAGCTGAATCGGATGGACCTGTGCAATATAGGTAAATATATCCATTTGAAAGGTGTTTTAAAAAACTTAAAAGCAAGGTGAAGAACAAACGATATGATGTATGGTCGATTGTTGAATCATATGTGAATGATGAGATATCTTACTTCTCAGAGCATTACTTTGCTGCCCACATACGCACCAAAAACAGGTACGTACATAGTAGCCATAAATTGTTGTGTTTATATTATTTAATTATTTTATTTGTAAGGTTAATTAATTAAATTTTTTCTTGCTAAATATCGTGTATAATATATATATATATATACAGGTCTACTAGATTTGATGAAGGTGACGTCCCTGTATATCCGGATCTCGGAGTGCCAGATATATTTACTCACATGGGTCGTCCAAGTGGTAAATGTAGAGAAATATGGCTCTCCGTAAAAGAATACAAATATGCACATGCATATGTTTTGCGGAATTGTGAATATTTTTGGCCACTAGAGAGTTAAATAATATGAAAACAATCATTTATTTTCGGCCACACGCCTTTCCGATATAGACTCAAGAATTATTTCAAGGGCCGAAGAATAAAGCGTTAAATTGGCCGATCTATTTTACAAGAGGTTATATGTTCCACACAAAGAAACATGGACACAGGAGAAAGACATGCATCTATGGCATTTATGTCAAGGGAGACAATTACTCAGATGCATCTGATGAAGCTGATTTCTATGGGATTTTAACTGATATCATTCAACTTGAGTATGTTCGACTCATAAATTTGAAGATCACGCTTTTTGAATGTGAGTGGTACGATCCTACACTTTCGAAAGGAATTCGGAAGTTGGAAAATGCCGTCGTTGATGTGTTATCATCAGGGAAATACTAAAAATACGAACAATTTATTCTTGGTACGTAACTAATTAACTATAAGTATATGTTAATTATGTATATTACGTACGTCAAATTTTATAAATAATTTTATTATATAATTATTTAACTAATTTACATTTTATTAGTTATGATGTACCTCAGCCTCTCAAGCAGAGCAAGTTTGTTATATTCCTTATCCGCACACCAAATCATCATCAAAACAAACATGGCTCAGTGTTCTCAGTGTTAACCCCAGATCTAACATTTTGGGGAAATACAAAAACAAAGATGAGATTGGCCTTTTTGCAACAAGAAAATGATGAAGAGGTAACGGTGGTCGAAGAGATAGAAGTGGATTGTTTGGTTGATAGAGTTAATCATACCGAAGAAATTGATTTTAATGTCGGAGATGCCGAACTAGAAGATGAATTTTAGTGTAATATTTCATCTTTAGATGATGAGGAGGAGGAAAATATGTAATATATTTGACTTTTTATGTATTTTACATTTGATTCTAATATATATTTCTAAAATGTTGTTGTTTTGAATTGAATATTTTTGTACAACTCCGAATGATGTTATCAATCATATATATAATTCATAGTATACACGAAAATCATATAATTTAGGTTTTGGGGCATTAATTGTGACTAATTTGCCACCACAGTGCCACTACATTGGTAATGTTATGGCAAATTGGTCACAAAAATAATCCATGATCGCAAATCAGTCTACATTTGCGACCAATTTGCGACCACGAGTTCATTGTAGTCGAAAATTGGTCACAAAATAGCGATCATTTTGCGACTACATAGTGTAAATTTACATTTTTCCTATGTATTATTCACACTTACAACTTATTTTGCATTTCTAGGTAAGTACTAACCATTATAGATGGCCAAATATAAACAAAATCATATTTGTGTTGATGTAAATGTTAGAAACATTTGAATTGTATATAAGAGGTATAAGGTTAAGTGAATGTGTTAAATGTTTACTTAGTAATTGAAGTTTCTACAACTCCAAATGATGTTATCAATCTTATATAAATTCATGGTAGTCAACAAAATCACATAAATTTGGGTTTAGGGTATTAATTGTGACTACTTTGTCACCACATTGCCACTACATTGGGAATGTGGTGGCAAATTGGTCCCTAAAATAACCCGTGGTCGCAAATCAGTCACATATGTGCGACTCATTTGCCACCACATATAAAAAACATATTAATGTCAATATTTTAAACCGTAGTCGCAAATCAGTCGTAAATTTGTGACTGATTTGTGACCACCATGAAAATGGTGGGAGATGTAAATTCTTAAAAAATTTCAAGTCCCACCGGATGTACTGGTGGTCGCAAATTAGTCACAAATTTGCGACTGATTTTCGACCACCTGTTATTTTATAAACTTTAAATACGTGGTTGCAAATCAGTCGCAAATTTGCGACTAATTTGCGACGACCAATGCATTCGGTGGAAACCAGAATTCTCAAAAAATTTGTGGTCGCAATTCAGTCACAAATTTGCAGCTGATTTGCGACCACGTATTTAATTTCCCACTTTGCGACTGATTTTACGACCACATGCGTGGTTGCAAATATTTCCTATAAATATGTGACTGTTTTCCCTCATTTTCACACTTCAGACTTCCTACTTCCTAAAACTCTCTCAAACACTTCAAACTCTCTGAAACACCTAAAACTCTCTCAAACACCCAATACCCAATGGCAAGTATCGGTAGGTCGATGAGAGGTCATGGAAGACGACAAATCCCGTCGTCTTCCGGCCATGGTAACTCTCAGCCTCCTCGAACCCCTCACCTAACGCTTATTGAGTTGTATCCCGCCTCCCTCCAAAATACACCTTCAACCCTCACTCGGTTCTCGAAACTGATCCGTCTCCTTGGTTTCAGGAAGCCGATGAGCATGAGGAGGAATAGGTTCTGCCTTCTGAAACGGAAACGGAGAAACAAACTATCACACTTGATAGTTTATTACAAACTCCATAGGGGGACCAGTACTTGACTGTACTGTCTCCTGTGCCAGCACCGAACACAATATGGTACGTTTAAAGATTTATTTTATTTTTATTTTTTATTTCATATAATTACATAATAAATATAAAAATATATATTATAAATAAATAATTTAAATTTAAAATTTAATATTTGTAAATATGTATTTAAGATACTTATATTTTATATATTTAATGAATTAGATTTGACCGGGACAAAGAGGCAATAATCCGTCAAATTTCAAATATTTTGAAAAACAAATTTGACGGCCCCTAATACAGTTGGATGGTCAACTAGCCGATCAACTTGCATTTCCATACTAAATCGTCCGTAATTTTTAATTTAGACCTCAGAAACACAAGAATCCAATTCCCACGTTAAGCTAGCTAAATTTTCAATAGTGTAACAAAATTTGAGACAGAAATAGATACGACAAAGTGTCGAAGTAATCCAATCTATCCAAAACTATGTGATGCCATGCATTATGCTTCATTTATTGGTCTTTACTCAATGCGCACCAATGATCAATTTAGAATGATCGCTTTAACTGGCCTATAAACTTGACATGTCCGCATTCGTCCGTAACGATTGATTTAGAGCTCAAAATGACACAAATCCAATGCCAACGTTAGGCTAGCTCCATTTTCTATATTATGGCAAACTTTGAGACAGAAATAGATACGAAAAAGCATCCAAGTAATCCAATCCATCGCAAACTACGTGACGACATGCATTATTCTTCATTTATAAGCTTTTACTCAATGGGCACCAATGATCAGTTTAGAATGATCATTTTATCAGGCCGATCAACTTGATATGTCTGCTCTAAATTGTCCATAACTTTTGATTTATAGCTAAAAATGACACGGATCCAATGCCTTGATTAAGCAAGTTCAATTTTCTTTATTGTGACAAAATTTGAGATAGAACTAGATAGGAAAAAGTGTTCAAGTAATCCAATCTATTCCAAACTGCATGATGTGATGCCTTATGCTTCATTTATAAGCCTTTACTTAATGAGCACCAATAATCATTTTAGAATGATCGACATGTCCGCAATAATCGTCTAGAACATTTGATTCAGAGATCAGAATGACAGGAATCCAATGCCCATGGTAAGCTTGTTCAATTTTCTATATTTTGACAAAATTTGAGACAAAATAGAGACGACAAAGCGTCCAAGTAATCCAATCTATCCCAAACTACATGATGCCATGCTTTATGCTTCATTTATAGGGCTTTACTTAATGAGAACCAATGATCAGTTTAGAATGATCACTTTAACTGGCCGATCAACTTGACATGTCTGCACAAATTATCTGTAACTTTTGATTTAAAGATCAGAAACACACGAATTCAATGCCCACGTTAAGCTAACTCAATTTTCTATATTTTAACAAAATTTGAGATAGAATTAGATACGACAAAGCATCCAAGTAATCCAATCTACCTGAAATTGTGTGATGCCATGGATTATGCTTCATTTATAAGCTTTTACTCAATGACCACCTATGATCAGTTTAGAATCATCAATTTAACTAGCCGATCAACTTGACATGTCCGCACTAAATCGTCCGTAACTTTTGATTTAGAGATTAAAATGACATGAATCCTGTGCCCATGCGAACTAGCTCAATTTTCTATAATATAACAAAATTTGAGATATAAACAGATATGACAAAGCATCCAAGTAATCCAGTCAATCCCAAAAAGCGTGATGCCATGCGCCATTCTTCATTTATAAGCTTTTACTCAATGATCACCAAAGATCACTTTCAAATGATCATTTTAACTGGCCGATCAACTTGACATATTTGCACTAAATCGTCTGTAACTTTTTATTTATAGCTTAGTATGGGACGAATCCAATATCCACATTAAGCTAGTTCAATTTTCTATATTGTGACAAAATTTGAGATAGAACTAGATAAGAAAAATCATCCCAGTAATCCAATCTATCCCGAACTCCGTAATGCCATGCCTTATGCTTCCCTTATCAGCCTTTACTTAATGAGTACCAATGATCATTTTAGAATGATCATTTTAATTGGTCGATCAACTTGACATATCCGCACTAAATTGTATGTAACTGTTTTTTTAGAGCTCCGAATGACACGAATCCAGTGTCCTTGTTAAACTAGCTCAATTTTCTATATTTTTACAAAATTTAAGACCGAAATGGAGACGACAACACGTCCAAGTAATCCAATCTATCTCAAACTGCGTAATGCCATGCATTATGCATGATTTATAAGCATTGAATCAATGAGCACCAATGATCAGTTTAGAATAATCATATTATCCAGCCGATTAACTTGACATGTCCACAATAAATCGTCCGTAACTTTTGATTTGGAGCTCAGAATGACACGAATCCAATGCCGACGTTAAGCTAACTCAATTTTCTATATTGTGACAAACTTTGAGACAGAAATAGATACAATAAAATGTCCAAGTAATCAAGCCAATCCCAAATTACGTGACGCCATGCATTATTCTTCGTTTATAAGCTTTTACGTAATGAGTACCCATGATCAGTTTAGAATGATCATTTTAACTGGACGATCAGCCTGACATGTCTACACTAATCCATCCATAACTTTTGATTTATAGCTCAGAATGAAATGAATCCAATACCCACATTAAGCTAGTTCAATTTTCTATATTGTGACAAAGTTTGAGAAAGAACTAGATACGACAAAGCATCCAAGTAATCCAATCTATCCCAAACTACGTGATGCCATGCATTATGCGTCATTTATTAGCCTTTCCATAATGAGCACCAATGATCAGATTAGTATAATCACTTTAACTGGCCGATCAATTAGACATGTCCACACAAAATCGTCTGTACCTTTTGATTTAGAGCTCAAAAACACAAGAATCCAATACCCACGTTAAGCTAGCTAAATTTTTATATTATAACAAAATTTGAGACAAAAATAGATACGACAAAGCGTCCAAGTAATCCAATCAATCACAAACTATGTGATGCCTTGCATTATTGTTCATTTAAAAGTTTTTATTCAATGAGCAGCAATGATCAGTTTAGAATGATCATTTTAACTGACCGATCAACTTGACATGTCTACATCCAATCGTCCTCTTTTTGATTTATAGCTCGGACTAAAATGAATCCAATAGCCATATTAAGCTAGTTCAATTTTCTATGTTGTGCCAAAATTTTAGACAGAACTAGATACGACAGAGCGTCCAAGTAATCCAATCTATCCCAAACCACGTCATGCCATGCATTATGATTCATTTATTAGCCTTTCCTTAATGAGCACCAATGATCAGTCAAGAATGATCACTTTAACTGGCCGATCAACTTGACACTTCCACACTAAATCGTATGTAACTTTTGATTTAGAGCTATGAATGACACGAATCGAATTTCCACCTTAAGCTAGCTCAATTTTCTATATTGTGACAAAATTTGAGGTAGAACTAGATATGACAAAATTGACCAAGTAATCCAATCTATCCCAAACTGCGTGATGCCATGCCTTATGCTTCATTTATAAGCCTTTACTTAATGAGCACCAATGATCATTTTAGAATGATAATTATAAATGGCTGATCAACTGGAAACGTCCGCACTAAATTGTCTAAAACTTTTTATTCAGAGGTCAGAATGACAAGAATCCAATGACCTTGTTAAGCTAGCTCAATTTTCTATATTTTATCAAAGTTTGAGACAGAAATAGATACGACAAAGCGTCAAAGTAATCCAATCTATCACAAACTGTGTGATGCCATGCCTTATGCTTCATTTATTAGCCTTTAGTTAATGAGCACAATGATCAGTTTAGAATCATAACTTTAACTGGCCGATCAATTTGACATGTACGCACTAAATCGTCCGTAAGTTTTGATTTAGAGCTTAAAATGACACAAATCCAATGCCCACATTAAGGTAACTCAATTCCTATAATATGAAAAAATTTGAGATAGAATAGATACGACAAATCCTCCAAGTAACACAAGCCATCCCAAACTACGTGCACCATGCATTATTACTCATTTATAAGCTTTTACTCAATGGGCAACAATGATCAGTTTAGAATTATCATTTTAACAGGCCGATCAACTTGACATATCCACACTAAATCATTTGTAACTTTTGATTTAGAGCTCTGAATGACAAGAATCTAATGCCCACGTTAAGCTAGTTCAATTTTTTATATTTTAAGAAAATTTGAGATAGAAATAGAGACGACAAAGCGTCAAAGTAACCCAAACTATCCAAAAATGCGTGATGCCATGCTCTATGCTTCATTTCTAAGCCTTTAGTTAATGAGCACCAATGATCAGTTTAGAATGAACACTTTAATTGGCCGATCAACTTGACAAGTCCACACTAAATATGCCGTAACTTTTGATTTAGAGATCAGAAAAACACGAATCGAATGTCCACCTTAAGCTAGCTCAATTTTCTATATTGTGACAAAATTTTAGATAGAAAAAGATACGACAAAGCATCCAAGTAATCCGATATATCTAAAATTGTGTGATGCCTTGGATTATGCTTCATTTAAAAGCCTTTACTCAATGAGCACAACGATCAGTTTAGAATCATCACTTTAACTGGACGATTAATTTGACTTGTCCGCACTAAATCATCCGTAAATTTTGATTTAGATCTTAAAATGACACGAATCCAGTGCCAACGTTAAGCTAGCTCAATTACTAGAATATGACAAAATTTGAGATGGAATAGATACGACAAATCGTCCAAGTAACCCAATACATCCCAAACTACGTGACACCATGCATTATTTCTCATTTATAAGCTTTTATTCAATGGGCACCAGTGATCAGTCTAAAAGGATCACTTTAACTGGCCGGTCAACTTGACATATCCTCACCAAATCGTTTGTAACTTTTAATTTAGAGCTCAGAATGACACGAATCTAATGCCCACGTTAAGCTAGCTCAATTTTTTATATTTTGAGAAAAATTGAGATAGAAATAGAGACGACAAAGCATCAGAGTAATCCAAACTATCCAAAAATGTGTGATGCCATGCTCTATGCTTCATTTATAAGCCTTTACTTAATGAGCACCAATGATCAGTTTAGAATGATCCTTTTAACTGGCGAATCAACTTGACATGTCTGCACTAAATCATCCATAACTTTTGCTTTATAGCTCAGAATGACACGAATCCAATACCCACATTAAGCTAGTTCAATTTTCTATAATCTGACAAAATTTGAGACATAACTAGATACAACAAAGCGTCCAAGTAATCCAATCTATCTAAAACTGTGTGATGCCATGCCTTATGCTTCATTTATTAGCCTTTAGTTAATGAGCACCAATGATCAGTTTGGACTGATCACTTTAATTGGCCGATCAACTTGACATGTGCACACTAAATCCGGCGTAACTTTAGATTTAGAGCTCGGAATGACACGAATCCAATGTCCACGTTAAGCTAGATCAATTTTCTATATTGTGACAAAATTTGAGACAGAAATAGATACCACAAAGCATCCAAGTAATCCAATCTATCTAAAATTGTGTGATGCCTTGGAATATTCTTCATTTATAAGCCTTCACTCAATGAGCAGCAATGATCAGTTTAGAATCATCACTTTAATTGGTCGATCAACTTGACATGTTCGCACTAAATCGTCCTTAAGTTTTGATTTAGAGCCTAAAATGACACGAATCCAATGCCCACGTTAGGCTAGCTCAATTTCCTATAATATGACAAAATTTGAGATAGAAATAGATTTGACAAAGCATTGAAGTAATCCAATACATCCCAAACTACGTGATGCCATGCATTATTCTTCATTTATAAGCTTTTACTCAATGTGCGCCAATGATAAGTTTTGAATGATCACTTTAACTAGCCGATCAACTTTACATGTCCACACTAAATCTGCCATAACTTTTGATTTAGAGCTCAGAATGACACGAATCCGATTTCCAGGTTAAGCTAGCTCAATTTGCTATATTGTGACAAAACTTGAGACAGAAATAGATACGACAAAGCATCCAAGTAATCCAATCTATCTAAAATTGTGCGATGCCTTAGATTATGCTTTATTTATAAGTCTTCACACAATAAGCACCAATGATCAGTTTATAATCATCACTTTAACTGGCCGATCAACTTGACATGTCCGCATTAAATTGTCCGTAACTTTTGATTTATAGCTTAAAATGACACAAATCCAATGCCCACGTTAAGCTATCTCAATTTTCTGTAATATGACAAAATTTGAGACAGAAATAGATATGAAATAGCGTCAAAGTAATCCAATCCATCCCAAACTGTGTTATGCCATGCATTATTCTTCATTTCGATGCATTTACTCAATGAGCACCAATGATCAGTTTAGAATGATCCTTCTAATTGCCCGATCAACCTGACATATTCGCACTAAATCGTCCGTAAGTTTTGATTTAGAATTCGGAAACACACGAATCTAATGCCCAAGTTAAGCTAGCTCAATTTTCTATATTGTAACAAAATTTGAGACAAAAATAGATACGACAAAGCATCTAAGTAATCCAATCTATCTAAAACTGTTTTATGCCATGCATTATGCTTCATTTATAAGCCTTTACTCAATGTGCACCAATGATCAGTTTAGAATGATCACTTTAATTAGGCGATTAACTTGATATTTCCACACTAAATCATTCGTAACTTTTGATTTAGGGCTTAAAATGAGACGATTCCAATGCCCACGTTAAGCTAGCTAAATTTTCTATATTTTGATAAAATTTGAGACAGAAATAGATACGGCAAAGCGTCCAATTAATCCAATCCATCCCAAATTGCGTGATGCCATGCATTATTCTTCATTTAGAAGCTTTTAATCAATGAGCACCAATGATCAGTTTAGAATGATCATTTTAATTGCCCGATCAACTTGACATGTTCGCACTAAATCATCTGTAACTTTTGATATAGAGCTCAGAATGACATGAATGTAATGCCCATGTTAAGCTAGTTCAGTTTTCTATATTTTGACAGAATTTGAAACAGATATAGAGACGACAAAGCGTCCAAGTAATCTAATTTATCCAAACTGCTTGATGCCATGGATTATGCTTCATTTATAAGCTTTGACTAAATGAGCACCAATGATAAGTTTAGAATAATCATATTAACTGGCCGTTGAACTTGACATATCCGCACTAAATCGTCCGTAATTTTAGATTTAGAGCTCAAAATGACACGAATCCAATGCCTACGTTAAGGTAGTTCAATTTTCTATATTTTGACAGAATTTAAGACAGAAATAGAGACAACAAAGCATCCAAGAAATCCAATTGATCCAAACTGCTTGATGCCATGCTTGATGCCATGCTTTATGCTTCATTTATATGCCTTGATTCAATGAGCACCATTGATCAGTTAGAATAATCATATTAACTGGCCAATCAACTTGACATGTCCGCACTAAATAGTTGGCATCGATTTAGAGCTCAGAATGACATGAATCCAATGCCAACGTTAAGCTAGCTCAATTTTCTATATTGAAACAAAAATTAAGACAAAAATAGATACGACAAAGCGTCCAAGTAATACAATCTATCTAAAACTGTTTCATGTTGTGTATTATGCTTCATTTATAAGCCTTTACTCAATGTGCACCAATGATCAGTTGAGTATGAGCACTTTAACTAGCCGATCAACTTGACATGTCCGCACTAAATTATTCGTAACTTTTGATATAGGGCTTAAATGACTCGAATCCGATGCCCACACTAAGGTAGCTCAATTTTCTATATTTTAATAAAATTTGAGACAGAAATAGATACGACAAAGCGTCAAAGTAATCCAATCCATCCCAAACTGTGTGAGGACATGCATTGTTCTTCATTTATAAGCTTTTACTCAATGATCACCAATAATCAGTTTAGAATGATCCTTTTAAATTGGCGATCAACTTGACATGTCTGCACTAATTCGTCCATAACTTTTGATTTATATCTCAAAATGACACGAATCCAGTGCCCACATTAACCTAGCTCAATTTTCTATATTTTGACAGAATTTGAGACAGAAATAGAGATGACAAAGCGTCCAAGTAATCCAATTTATCCAAACTGCTTGATGCCATGCTTTATGCTTTATTTATAAGCTGTTACATAATGAACACCAATGATTAGTTTAGAATGATCATTTTAACTTGCCAATCAACTTGACATGTCCGCACTAAATAGTCTGCATCATTTAGAGCTCAGAATGACATGAATCCTATGCCAACATTAAGCTAGCTAAATTTTCTATATTGAAATAAAAATTGAGACAGAAATAGATACGACAAAGCGTCCAAATAATCCAATCTATATAAAACTGTTTGATGCCAAGCATTATGCTTCATTTATAAGCCTTTACTCAATGTGCACCAATGATCAGTTTAGTATGATCACTTTAACTAGCCGATCAACTTGACATGTTCGCACTAAATCATTCGTAACCTTTTATATAGGGCTTAAAATGATACGAATCCAATGCCCACGTTAAGCTAGCTCAATTTTCTATATTTTGATAAAATTTGAGACAGAAATAGATATGAAAAATCATGAAAGTAATCCAATCCATCCCAAATTGTGTGATGCCATGCATTATTCTTCATTTATAACCTTTTACTCAATGAGCACCAATAATCAGTTTAGAATAATCTTTTTAAATTGCCGATCAACTTGACATGTTTGCACTAATTCGTCCATAACTTTTGATTTATATCTCAGAATGACACGAATCCAATGCCTACATTAACCTAGTTTAATTTTCTATATTGTGATAAAATTTGAGACAAAACTAGATACGACAAAGCGTCCAAATAATCCAATTTATCCCAAACTACGTGCTGCCATGGGTTATGCTTCATTTACAGGCATTGACTCAATGAGCAACAACGATCAAGTTAGAATAATCATATTAACTGGTCGTTGAACTTGACATATCTGCACTAAATCGTCCGTAACTTTTAATTTAGAGCTCAGAATGACTCGAATCCAATCCCACTTTAAGCTAGTTCAATCTTCTATATTTTGACAGAATTTGAGACAGAAATAGAGACGACAAAGCATCCAAGAAATCCAATCGATCCAAACTGCTTGATGCCAAGCTTTCTGTTTCATTTATAAGCCTTTAGTCTATATGCACCAATGATCAGTTTAGTATGATCACTTTAACTATCCGATCAACTTGACATATCTGCACTAAATCATTCGTAACTTTTGATATAAGGCATAAAATGACATGAATCCAATACCCATGTTAAAGTAGCTCAATTTTCTATATTTTGATAAAATTTGAGATAGAAATAGATATGACAAAGCGTCAAAGTAATCCAATCCATCCCAAATTGCGTGATGCCATGCATTATTATTCATTAATAAGCTTTTACTCAATGATCACCAATGATCAGTTTAGAATGATCCTTCTAATTGCCCGATCAACCTGACATATTCGCACTAAATCGTCCTTTACTTTTTTTTTAGAGTTCAGAAACACACGAATATAATGCCCACGTTAAGTTAGCTCAATTTTCTATATTGTAACAAAATTTGAGACGAAAATAGATATGACAAAGCGTCCAACTAATCCAATCTATCTAAAATCGTTTGATGTCATGCATTACGCTTCATTTATAAGCCTTTACTCAATGTGCAACAATGATCAGTTTAGAATGATCTCCTTAACTAGCCGATTAACTTGACATGTCCGCACTAAATCATTCATAACTTTTGATTTAGGGCTTAAAATGATAGGAATCCAATGCCCACGTTAAGCTAGCTCAATTTTCTATATTGTGATAAAATTTGAGACATAAATAGATACGACAAAGCGTCCAAGTAATCCAATCCATCCCAAATTGCGTGATGCCATGCATTATTCTTCATTTAGAAGCTTTTACTCAATGAACACCCAATGATCAGTTTAGAATGATCATTTTAATTGCCCGATCAACTTGACATGTTTGCACTAAATCGTCCGTAATTTTTGATTTAGAGCTCACAAACACACGAATCCAGTGCCCACGTTAAGCTAGCTCAATTTTCTACATTGTGACAAACTTTGAGACATAAATAGATACGAAAGCATCCAAGTAATCCAATCCATCCCAAACTACGTGACGCCATGCATTATTCTTCATTTATAGGGTTTTACTCAATGAGGACCAATAATCAGTTTAGAATGATCCTTTTAACTTTCCGATAAACTTGACATGTCCGCACTAATTTATCCATAACTTTTGATTTATAGCTCAGAATGACAGGAATCCAGTGCCCACATTAAACTAGTTCAATTTTCAATATTGGGAGAAAATTTGAGATAAAATAATATAAGACAAAACGTCCAAGTGATCCAATCTATCCCAAACTGGATGATGACATGCATTGTGTTTCATTTATATGCCTTGATTCAATGAGCACCATTGATCAGTTAGAATAATCATATTAACTGGCCAATCAACTTTACATGTCCGCACTAAATAGTTCGCATCGATTTAGAGCTCAGAATGACATGAATCCAATGCCAATGTTAAGCTAGCTCAATTTTCTATATTGAAACAAAAATTAAGACAAAAATAGATACGACAAAGCGTCCAAGTAATACAATCTATCTAAAACTGTTTCATGTTGTGTATTATGCTTCATTTATAAGCCTTTACTCAATGTGCACCAATGATCAGTTTAGTATCAGCACTTTAACTAGTCGATCAATGTGACATGTCCGCACTAAATTATTCGTAACTTTTGATATAGGGCTTAAATGACTCGAATCCGATGCCCACACTAAGGTAACTCAATTTTCTATATTTTAATAAAATTTGAGACAGAAATAGATACGACAAAGCGTCAAAGTAATCCAATCCATCCCAAACTGCGTGATGCCATGCATTGTTCTTCATTTATAAGCTTTTACTCAATGATCACCAATAATCAGTTTAGAATGATCCTTTTAAATTGGCGATCAACTTGACATGTCTGCACTAATTCGTCCATAACTTTTGATTTATATCTCAAAATGACACGAATTCAGTGCCCACATTAACCTAGCTCAATTTTCTATATTTTGACAAATTTGAGACAGAAATAGAGACGACAAAGCGTCTAAGTAATCCAATTTATCCAAACTGCTTGATGCCATGCTTTATGTTTTATTTATAAGCTGTTACATAATGAACACCAATGATTAGTTTAGAATGATCATTTTAACTTGCCAATCAACTTGACATGTCCGCACTAAATAGTCTGCATCATTTAGACCTCAGAATGACACGAATCCTATGCCAACATTAAGCTAGCTAAATTTTCTATATTAAAATAAAAATTGAGACAGAAATAGATACGACAAAGCGTCCAAATAATCCAATCTATCTAAAACTGTTTGATGCCAAGCATTATGCTTCATTTATAAGCCTTTACTCAATGTGCACCAATGATCAGTTTAGTATGATCACTTTAACTAGCCGATCAACTTGACATGTTCGCACTAAATCATTCGTAACTTTTTATATAGTGCTTAAAATGACACGAATCCAATGCCCACGTTAAGCTAGCTCAATTTTCTATATTTTGATAAAATTTGAGACAGAAATAGATATGAAAAATAGTGAAAGTAATCCAATCCATCCCAAATTGTGTGTTGCCATGCATTATTCTTCATTTATAAGCTTTTACTCAATGAGCACCAATAATCAGTTTAGAATGATCTTTTTAAATTGCCGATCAACTTGACATGTTTGCACCAATTCGTCCATAACTTTTGATTTATATCTCAGAATGACACGAATCCAATGCCTACATTAACCTAATTTAATTTTCTATATTGTGACAAAATTTGAGACAAAACTAGATACGACAAGGCGTCCAAGTAATCCAATTTATCCCAAATTACGTGCTGCCATGGATTATGCTTCATTTACAGGCATTGACTCAATGAGCAACAACGATCAAGTTAGAATAGTCATATTAACTGGCCGTTTAACTTGACATATCCGCACTAAATCGTCCGTAACTTTTGATTTAGAGCTCAGAATGACTCGAATCCAATGCCCACTTTAAGCTAGTTCAATCTTCTATATTTTGACAGAATTTGAGACAGAAATAGAGACGACAAAGCATCCAAGAAATCCAATCGATCCAAACTGCTTGATGCCATGCTTTCTGTTTCATTTATAAGCCTTTACTCAATATGCACCAATGATCAGTTTAGTATGATCACTTTAACTATCCGATCAACTTGACATATCTGCACTAAATCATTCGTAACTTTTGATATAAGGCTTAAAATGACATGAATCCAATACCCACGTTAAACTAGCTCAATTTTCTATATTTTGAATAAATTTGAGATAGAAATAGATACGACAAAGCATCAAAGTAATCTAATCCATCCCAAATTGCGTGATGCCATGCATTATTATTCATTAATAAGCTTTTACTCAATGAGCACCAATGATCAGTTTAGAATGATACTTCTAATTGCCCGATCAACCTGACATATTCGCACTAAATCGTCCTTTACTTTTGATTTAGAGTTCAGAAACACATGAATCTAATGCCCACGTTAAGTGAGCTCAATTTTCTATATTGTAACAAAATTTGAGACGAAAATAGATATGACAAAGCGTCCAACTAATCCAATCTATCTAAAATTGTTTGATGCCATGCATTATGCTTCATTTATAAGCCTTTACTCAATGTGCACTAATGATCAGTTTAGAATGATCACCTTAACTAGCCGATTAACTTGACATGTCTGCACTAAATCATTCATAACTTTTGATTTAGGGCTTAAAATGATAGGAATCCAATGCCCACGTTAAGCTAGCTCAATTTACTATATTGTGATAAAATTTGAGACATAAATAGATACGACAAAGCGTCCAAGTAATCCAATCCATCCCAAATTGCGTGATGCCATGCATTATTGTTCATTTAGAAGCTTTTACTCAATGAGCACCCAATGATCAGTTTAGAATGATCATTTTAATTGCCCGATCAACTTGACATGTTCGCACTAAATCGTCCGTAATTTTTGATTTAGAGCTCACAAACACACGAATCCAGTGCCCACGTTAAGCTAGCTCAATTTTCTACATTGTGACAAACTTTGAGGCATAAATAGATATGAAAGCATCCAAGTAATCCAATCCATCCCAAACTACGTGACGCCATGCATTATTCTTCATTTATAGGCTTTTACTCAATGAGGACCAATAATCAGTTTAGAATGATCCTTTTAACTTTCCGATAAACTTGACATGTCCGCACTAATTCATCCATAACTTTTGATTTATAGCTCGGAATGACAGGAATCCAGTGCCCATATTAAACTATTTCAATTTTCAATATTGGGACAAAATTTGAGATAAAATAATATAAGACAAAACGTCCAAGTGATCCAATCTATCCCAAACTGGATGATGCCATGCATGGTGTTTCATTTATATGCCTTGATTCAATGAGCACCATTGATCAGTTAGAATAATCATATTAACTGGCTGATCAACTTGACATGTCCACACTAAATCGTCCGTAACTTTTGATTTAGACCTAAGAATGACACAAATCCAATGCCCATGTTAAGCTAGCTCAATTTTCAATATTTTTGACTAAATTTAATATAGAAATTGAGACAACAAAGTATTCAGGTAATCCCATCTACTCCAAAATGCGTGATGCCTTGCTTTATGCTTCATTTAAAAGCCTTTACTTAATGAGCACCAATTATCAGTTTAGCATGATCACTTTAACTGGCCGATCAACTTGACATTTCCGTACGAAATCGTACATAACATTAGATTTATAGCTTAGAATGACACGAATCCAATGTCCACATTAAGCTAGTTCAATTTTCTATATTGTGACAAAATTGGAGACAAAGCTAGATACGACAAAGCATTCAAGTAATCCAATCTATCCCACACTGCGTGATATCATGCATCATGTTTCATTTATAAGCTTTGACTCAATGAGCACCAATGATCAGTTTAAAATAATCATATTAACTGGCCGATAAACTTGACATGTCCCCACTAAATCTTCCGTAAGTTTTGATCTAGAGCTCAAAATGACCCGATTACAATGCCCACGTTAATCTAGCTCAATTTTTTATATTTTGAAATAATTTGAGACAGAAATAGAGACGGCAAAGCGTCCAAGTAATCCAATTCATCCAAACTGCTTGATGCCATGCTTTATGCTTCATTTATAAGCTTTTACTTAATAAGCACCAATGATTAGTTTAGAATTATCATTTTAACTTGCCAATCAACTTGATATGTCCGCACTAAATAGTCCGCATTGATTTAGAGCTCAGAATGACACGAATCCAATGCCAACGTTAAGCTAGATCAATTTTCTATATTGAAACAAAAGTTGAGACAAAAATAGATACGATAAAGCGTCCAAGTAATCCAATCTATATAAAACTGTTTGATGCCATGCATTATGTTTCATTTATAAGCATTTACTCAATGTGCACCAATGATCAGTTTAGTATGATCACTTTAACTAGCCGATCAACTTGACATGTCCGCACTAAATCATTTGTAACTTTTGATATAGTGCTTAAAATGACATGAATCCAATGCCCACGTTAAACTAGCTGAATTTTCTATATTTTGATAAAATTTGAGACAGAAATAGATACGACAAAGCGTCAAAGTAATCCAATCCATCCCGAATTGCGTGATGCCATGCATTATTATTCATTTATAAGCTTTTACTCAATGAGCACCAATGATCAATTTAGAATGATCCTTCTCACTGCCCGATCAACCTGACGTATTCGCACTAAATCGTTTGTAACTTTTGATTTAGAGTTCAGAAACACACGAATTTAATGCCCACGTTAAGCTAGCTCAATTTTCTGTATTGTAACAAAATCTGAGACAAAATAGATATGAAAAAGCGTTCAAGTAATCAATTTTATCTAAAACTGTTTGATGCCATGAATTATGCTTCATTTATAAGCCTTTACTCAATGTGCACCAATGATCTGTTTAGAATGATCACTTTAACTAGCCGATTAACTTGTCATGTCCACACTAAATCATTAGTTACTTTTGACTTAGGGCTTAAAATGATATGAATCCAATGCCCACGTTAAGCTAGCTCAATTTTCTATATTTTGATAAACGTTTAGACAGAAATAGATACGACAAAGCGTCCAAGTAATCCAATCCATCCCATATTGCGTGATGCCATGCTTTATTCTTGATTTAGAAGCTTTTACTCAATGAGCACCAATGATAAGTTTAGAATGATCATTTTAACTTGCCGATCAACTTGACATGTTTGCACTAATTTGTCCATAACTTTTGATTTAAAGTTCAGAATGACACGAATCCAATGCCCACATTAAGCTAGTTCATTTTTCTGTATTGTGACAAAATTTGAGACAAAACTAGATACGACAAAGTGTCCAAGTAATCCAACTACCTCAAACTGCGTGATGCCATGCATTATGCTTCATTTATAAGATTTGACTCAATGAACACCAATGATCAGTTAAGAATGATCATTCTTAACTGATCATTGGTGCCCATAGAGTAAAGGCATATAAATGAAGCATAATGAATGCCATCACACAGTTCGGGATAGATTGGATTTCTTAGACACTTTTTTGTATCTTTTTGTCTCAAATTTTGTCACAATATAGAAAATTGAGCTAGCTTATCGTGGGCACTGGATTCGTGTCAGTCTGAACTCTAAATTTTAAGTTACGGATGATTTAGTGCGGAAATGTCAAGTTGATTGGCCAGTTAAAATGATAATTCTTAACTGATCATTGGTACTCATTGATTAAAAGCTTATAAATGAAGCATAATGCATGGCATCACGCACTTTGGAATAGATTAGATTACTTGGACACTTTTTCATCTCTATTTCTGTCTATAATTTTGTAAAAATATAGAAAATTGAGCTAGCTTAACATGGGCATTGGGTTCATGTCATTCTTAGCTCTAAATCATAAGTTACAGAAGATTTAGTGCGGACATGTAAAGTTTCTAGGCCAGTTAAAGTGATCAGTCTAAACTGACCATTGGTGCTGATAAAGTAAACGTTATAAATGAAGCATAAAGCATGGCATTACGAAGTTCGGGATAGATTGGATTACTTGGACAATTTTTCATCTCTATTTCTATCTTAAATTTTGTCAAAATATAGAAAATTGAGCTAGCTTAACATAGGAATTGGATTCATGTGATTCCGAGGTCTAAATCAAAAGTTTCATACGATTTAGTGCGGACATGTCAAGTTGATAGGCCAGTTAATATGATTATTCTAAAGTGATCATTGGTGGTGGTTGAGTAAAGGCTTATAAATGAATCATAATGCATGGCATCACATAAGTTCGGGTAGATTGAATTACTTGGATGGTTTTTCTTATTTGTTTCTGTTTCAAATTTTGTCACAATATAGAAAATTGTGAAACTTAATGTGGGAATTGGATTCGTATCATTTTGAGCTATAAATCAAAAGTTATGGACATTTTTGTGCAGACCTGTTAAGTTGATCTTCCAGTTAAATTGATAATTCTAAACTGATCATTGATGCTCATTAAGTAAAGGCTTATAAATGTAGAATAATGAATGTCATCACGCAGTTTGGGATAGATTGGATTACTTAAACGCTTTTTCGTATCTATTTTTGTCTTAAATTTTGTCACAATATAGAAAATTGAGTTAGCTTATCATGGGCATTGGTTCATGTCATTCTGAGCTCTAAATTAAAAGTAACGAACGATTTGGTGCATACATGTAAAGTTGATCGGGTGGTTAAAATGATTATTTTGTACTGATCATTGGTGTTCATTGAGTAAAGGCTTTTAAATGAAACATAATGGATGGCATCACACAGTTCGGGATAGATTGGATTACTTGAACAGTTTTTCGTATCCATTTATGTCTCAACTTTTTCACAATATTAAAAATTGAGCTAGTTTAATGTGGGCATTGGATTCATGTCTTTCTCAGCTCTGAATCAAAAATTACGGACTATTTAGTGCGGACTATTTAGTGTGGATATGTCAAGTTGATTGGAAAGTCAAAATGATCGTTCTTAACTGATATTTGGTGCTCATTGATTAAAAACTTATAAATGAAGCATAATGCATGACATCACATAGTTTGGGAAAGATTGGATTTTTTGGACGTTTGTCGTCTCTATTTTTGTCTATAATTTTTCAAAATATATAAAATTGAGCTAGCTTAACGTGGGTATTGGATTCATGTCATTTTGAGCTCTAAACCATAAGTTACATATGATTTAGTGCAGACATGTAAAGTTTCTATGCCAGTTAAAGTGATCATTCTAATTGACCATTGGTGCTGATAAAGTAAACGCTTATAAATGAAGCATAAAGCATGGCATTATGATGTTCGGGATAGATTGGATTACTTGGATGCTTTGTCATATCTATTTCTGTCTCAAATTTTGTCAAAATATAGAAAATTGAGCTAGCTTAACATGGGCACTGGATTCGTGCCATTCCGAGGTCTAAATCAAAATTTACATATGATTTAATGCGGACATGTCAAGTTAATAGGCTAGTAAATATGATTATTCTAAAACAATCATTGGTGCTCTTTGAGTAGAAGTTTATAAATGAAGCATAATGCATGACATCACACAGTTTCAGAGAGATTGAATTTCTTGGACGGTTTTTCGTATCTATTTCTGTTTCAAATTTTGTTATATTACAGAAAATTATTATAGCTTAACGTGGGAATTGGATTCGTGTCATTTTGAGCTATAAATAAAAAGATATGAGCGATTTAGTGTGGACATGTCAAGTTGATCGACCAGTTAAAGTGATCATTCTATATTGATCAATGGTGCTCATTAATTAAAAGCTTATAAATGTAGCATAATGAATGCCATCACGCAGTTCGGGATATATTGGATTACTTAGAAACTTTTTCGTATCTATTTTTCTCTTAAATTTTTTCACAATATAGAAAATTGAGTTAGCTTATCATGGTCATTGGATTCATGTCATTCTGAGATCTAAATCAAAAGTTACAAACGATTTGGTGCAGACATGTCAAGTTGATCAGCTAGTTAAAGGGATCATTCTAAACTGATCATTGGTGCTTATTGAGTAAAGGCATATAAATGAAGCATATTTCATGGCATCATGCAGTTCAGGATAGATTGGATTACATGGATGCTTTGACGTATCTATTTCGATCTCAGATTTTTTCACAATATATAAATCGAGCTACCTTAATGTGGGCATTGGATTCGTGTCATTAAGCTCTATATAAAAAATTACGGATGATTTAGTGTGGACATTTCAAGTTGATCGGCTAGTTAAAGTGATCATTCTAAACTGATCATTGGTGCTCATTGAGTTAATGCATATAAATGAGGCATAATGCATGACATCATGAAGTTTGTGATAGATTGGGTTACTTCGACACTTTGTCATATTTCTGTCTCAAAATTGTCACAATATAGATATTGAGCTAGTTAAAGTGGGCATTACATTCGTGTTATTCTGAGCTCCCAATCATACGTTACGGATGATTTATTGCAGATATGTCAAAATGATTGGCCAATTAAAGTGATTATTCTAAACTGATCATTGGTGCTCATTGAGTAAAGGCTTATAAATGAAGCATAATGTATGACAGCATGCAGCTCGGGATAGATTGGATTACTCGAATGCTTTTTCGTATCTATTTATGTCTCAAATTTTGTCACAATATAGAAAATTGAGGTAGCTTAACCTCGGCATTGGATTCATGTCATTCTGAGCTCTAAATCAAAAGTTAGGGACGATTTAGTGCGGACATGTCAAGTTGATCGGCCAGTTAAAGAGATCATTCTAAACTGATCATTGGGGCTCATTGAATAATGCATGGCTTATAAATGAAGCATAATGCATGGCATCAACAGTTTTGGCTGGATTGGATTAATTGAACGCCTTTTTGAATATAATTATGCCTCAAATTTTCTCAAAACATAGAAAATTAAGCAAGCTTAACATGGGCATTGGATGATTTAGTGTGGACATGTGAAGTTGATCGGCCCGTTAAACTGATCATTCTGAACTAATCATCAGTGCTCATTGAGTAAAACCTTATAAATGAAGTATAATGCATGACATCACGGAGTTAAGGATAGATTGGAATTCTTGGACGCTTTGTCCTATCTATTTATGTCTCAAATTTTGTCACAATATAGAAAATTGAGCTAGCTTAACGGACGCATTGGGTTCGAGTCAGTTTTAGCTCTAAAACATAAGTTACCGACAACGTAATGTGGAAATGTCAAGTTGATCGTGCAGTTAAAGTGATCATTCTAAACTGATCATTGGTGCTCATTGAGTAAAGATTTATATGTGGAAAAAATGCATGGCATCACGCAGTTTTGGCTAGATTGGATTAGTTGAACGCTTTGTCATATCTATTCCTATCTCAAATTTTGTCACAATATAAAAATTGAGCTACCTTAACGTGGATATTGGATTTGTGTTATTCTGAGCTTCAAAACAGAAGTTACGGACAATTTAGTGCGGACATATCAAGTTGATCGCCTCGTTAAAGTGATCATTCTAAACTGATCACTGATACTCATTAAGTAAACTCTAATAGATAAAGCATAAAGCATGGCATCACGCAGTTTGGGATAGAGTGGATTACATGGACATTTTGTCGTATCTATTTCTGTCTCAAATTTTGTCACAATATAGAAAATTGAGCTAGCTTAACGTGGGCATTGGATTCATGTCATTCTGAGTTCTAAATCAAATGTGACAGACGATTTAGGGTGCACATGTCAAGTTGATTAGCCAATTAAATTGATCATTCTAAACTTATCATTGGTGCTCATTGAGAAAGGCTTATAAATGAAGTATAATGCATGGCATCACGCAGTTTTGGCTGCGTTGGATTATTTGAATGCCTATTTGTATCTATTTATGTCAAAAATTTCCTCTCAATATAAAAAATTGACCTAGCTTAATGTGGGCATTGGATTCGTGTCATTATGAGCTCTAAATCAAAAGTTACAGACGATTTAGTGCGGACATGTCAAGTTGATCGGTCAATTAAAGTGATCATTTTAAACTGATCATTGGTGCTCATTGAGTAAAGATATATAAATGAGGCCTAATACATGGCATCACGCAGTTCGGGATAGATTGGATTACATGGATGCTTTGTCGTATCTATTGTTGTCTCAAATTTTGTCACAATATAAAAAATTGAGCTAGCTTAACGTGGGCGTTGGATTCGTTTCTGATACAAGCCTTGATTCAAGGATGTATGCGCGTGGGCTGTTTGTAGAAGATTAGGTGAGAAACTCAACCTTAGGCTTCTGGATAGGGGTTTTCTGGTTGGTAAACGGTGGAAGGGTGAAGTGAACCACACGAAGGGTGATGAACCTCGTGATAAATCACAAACTTAGAGCTAGGAGGGCTGGTCTCAACTAGGTTCTAAGCGCACAAGTCTCTCTTGAGAGAAAGCTCGTAGGGAAAAGTTCTACTTTATTAATAATCAAAAGGTTGTCGAACTACAATGCTGGAAGGAGCCTTATTAATATGCTCGACAGCTTGACCTTCTAGGGTCGACACAAATAAAGAAAAAGGAAAGTTTACAAAGGTGCACAAAAGGAAAAGATACAAAAATGCATAACCGAAAAAGGACCTATTCCTAAAATGTTCTTGACTCAAAAATGTAAAGCAACTAGATCCTACCCTGCAAAACAGAAAGAGGCATATATTCGAATGTCAACTTACCTTAACTCACCTCACGGCCAAGAAATGGAAGGTGGCCGTCCTTGTGGCATGCACGTGCCTTGCTCCTAGTCTTCGACTTGGAGTAGGGTTACAAATCTCTGGGCCTTGACCTCTCTTGCCACTAAAGCCCAAGTCTCTGATGTCCCTTGTGTCGTTGAGAAGCTATTGGACTCTTCCTTGTATTTTTGGCCCATTGTCCTTAGTCGATCTTCTTCTAGAAGCTTGTTGACCCATAGGCTGAATTTGTGGAAGAGCGCCCTTGATCTGCTTCTTGTCATTGCTCCTTGAGGTACTACTGGTGTTGAGACTTCCTCTAAGTGCATGTCCTGGAGCTGGTAACTCATTTGGTCCGAGTCCTCTTGTGTAGAAGTGGAAGTGCGCGTGTACTCGGCTGGATGGCCTGTACCGGCTGGATTGTGCGCGGTACTGGCCGGAATGACTTCAGGACCGGCCAAGTTGATCCCGGAGTCGGCGGTGTCATCAGGGGGACCGGCGGTGTCATTCACGTCCCCACCAAGTGTGCCGGAAGATTGGGCCTCTCCGCCGACGATGTTGACCGGTCTGGTCCTATAGGTCGAAGGTCCGGCGGTACTGTCTGGTCCGGCAGGCGCGCCAGATGGTCCTGCTGTGTCGGGCAAGCTTCCTGGTCGGCCAGTCTGGTCACCTGGCTGGATGTACGACCTGATGTCCTCATCATTCCCTCCCTCTTCAGTAGGTTTTGTCCTCAAAACTGGATCATCTGCATGGAAAGGGGCCAAGTCAGTAACATTGAACGTATTGGACACATTAAACTCACCTGGCAGCTCGATCCGGTAGGCGTTTTTGTTGATCCTCTCGAGCACTCTGAATGGTCCATCTCCTCTTGGTGCTAGCTTGGAACTCCTTAGGTTTGGGAACCTCTCCTGCCGTAGGTGTAGCCACACCCAATCGCCTGGTTGAAAGATCACCTCCTTTCTTCCTTTGTTGGCATGAGTCACGTACTGTCCGGTCCTCTTCTCCAAATTCTCTGCTACCTTCTGGTGTAACCTCCTTATGAACTCTGCTTTGGATGCTCCGTTGAGGTTGGTCATCTCAGCTGGTGGCAGTGGTGTTTGCTCCAATGGGGTGAGAGGGTTGAAACCGTATACCACTTCAAATGGGGTCTTCTTGGTTGCTGAGTGCACGGCTCAGTTGTAGGCGAACTCAATGAATGGCAGGCACTCCACCCAAGTCTTTAGGTTCTTCCCTAGTGTTGTTCTGAGAAGAGTTGATAGGGTCCTGTTGACAACTTCAGTTTGGCCATCGGTTTGAGGATGGCAAGTGGTTGAGAAGAGTAGCTTCGTGCCTAGCTTTCTCCAAAGGGTCCTCCAGAAATGGCTGAGGAACTTGGTGTCCCTATCTGATACGATGGTCCTTGGCACTCCATGAAGCCGTATTATCTCCCTGAAGAACAGCTCAGCTGTTTGTGTGGCATCATTGACATTGGCACATGGGATGAAGTGTGCCATCTTGGAGAATCTGTCCACCACTACAAAGATTCCATCTTTGTGGTTGATCTTGGGCAGACCTAGAACAAAATCCATCGAGATGTCCACCCATGGATGTGTTGGTATGGGCAGTGGGAGATACAACCCGTGAGGTTGCACTCGGGACTTTGCCTTCTTGCAAGTAATGCACCTTGCACAATGTGCTTCTACTGTCCTCTTGATGTGTGGCCAGTAGAAGTGCTCCTTGACCACTGCTAGAGTCTTGTCGACACCAAAGTGGCCCATGAGTCCTCCTCCATGAGCTTCTCGGATGATAAGCTCCCTTAGTGATCCATGTGGTATGCACAGTCTTCTTTCTCGGAACAAGAATCCCTCATGGATGTAGAATTTGCCATGACTCCCTGTGCTACACTCCTTGTAGCTCTCAGCAAGGTCAGGATCATCCTTGTATAGATCCTTGATGTGCTCGAATCCTAGGACCTTTGCCTCCATGGTTGATATCAAGGCAAACCTCCTTGATAGTGCATCGGCTACCACATTGTCTTTGCCCTTCTTGTACTTGATGATGTACGGGAAGGTTTCTATGAACTCCATCCACCTGGCATGTCTCCTCTTGAGATTGGTTTGCCCTCTGAGGTGTTTGAGAGTCTCGTGATCAGTGTGGATCACAAACTCCTTGGACAGCAAGTAATGCTGCCAAGTTTCCAATGCTCGGACAAGGGCATAGAGCTCCTTGTCATAAGTGGGGTAGTTCAGTGAGGCACCACCTAGTTTCTCACTGAAGTATGCCACTGGTCTCCCTCCTTGGGTTAGCACTGCTCCTATGCCTATTCCAGAGGCATCACACTCCACTTCAAACGCCTTGTTGAAGTCGGGAAGGACTAACACTGGTGCGTGTGTAAGGCTGTCCTTCAAGGCCTTGAATGCCTTCTCCTGAGCTTCTCCCCAGCTGAATCCCACGTTCTTCTTCACTACTGCCGTCAGTGGTGAGGCAATACTGCTGAAGTTGGGCACGAATCTCCTATAGAAGCTGGCCAGTCCGTGGAAGCTCCTCACTTGGCTGATGTTCCCTGGTGTTGGCCATTCTTGTATGGCTCGAATCTTCTCTTCATCAACCTGTAGGCCCTGTGAACTCACAACAAAACCTAAAAAGACAAGCTTATCAGTACAAAAGGTGCACTTCTTGAGATTGGCATAAAGCTCTTCTTGTCGAAGGGTTTTAAGTACCATCTCAAGATGTGTGAGGTGTTCCCGTAGGCACTTACTATAAACCAAAATGTCATCAAAATAAACTACTACGAACTTACTGATGTACGCCCTAAGAACTTGGTTCATAAGGTGCATGAAGGTGCTTGGGGCATTAGTCAAGCCAAATGGCATGACTGTCCACTCGTAGAGTCCTTGCTTTGTCTTGAAAGCGGTTTTCCACTCATCACCTTCCTTCATTCTTACCTGGTGGTATCCACTTTTGAGGTCTATCTTGGAGAAGACCGTGGCTCCACTCAGCTCATCTAGCATGTCATCCAGTCGTGGTATTGGATGCCTATACTTGACTGTGATGTTGTTGATGGCTCGGCAGTCCATACACATGCGCCAAGTCCCATCCTTCTTGGGCACTAGCAGCACTGGTACAGCACATGGACTGAGGCTCTCTCGAACATATCCTTTCTCCAGGAGCTCCTTGACTTGCTTCTCAAGCTCTTTGGACTCCTCTGGACTCATCCGGTAGGCTGGTCGGTTGGGCAGGGCTGCTCCGGGCACTAGATCAATCTGGTGTTCTATGCCACGTAAAGGAGGCAAGCCTGCTGGTATCTCCTCTGGAAATACATCCTGGAATTTGTTGAGGAGAGTTGCTACTTCATGAGGTAGCTCTACCTGTCCCTGTTCTATACTCAACACTTCCTTGAAAACCATTAGTAACATTAAGTCCTTCGAGGCTAAAGCTCTCCGGACATGACTAGGTTGAATAAGAAAGTTAGACTTGACAAGTTTCTTTTCCTTACTCATTTGGAGTTGTAGCTCATGTACTTGGGCAGGTGTAAGAGGAGCTAGGCTGACCTTTCTCTTGTCATGCACGAAGGTGTATAGATTGGTTCGGCCATCATGCCTGGTCTCTTTGTCAAATTGCCATGGTCTTCCTAGTAGAAGATGGCCAGCTTGCATGGGCACCACGTCGCACACGACCTGGTCTTCGTACTTGCCCACACTGAATGGCACAGTTACTTGCTCATGAATCTTGAGCTCCACTTTGTCATCGAGCCATCTCAGTCTATATGGTCGAGGATGCCGTGTCCTCTCTAGACCTAGCTTATCAACCATATACGCACTAGCAACGTTAGTGCAAGAACCACCATCTATGATGAGGTTACATACCTTCCCTTTGATGGTGCAACGGCTGTGGAAGATGTTCTCCCTTTGGATGGTCTCTGAAGGATCCACCATTGCACTGAGGATACGTCTAGTGACCAGCACTTCCCCCACATCAGGGTACTCAATGTCACCGTACTCTCCTTCTGGTTCACTGTCCTCTTCATCTTGGGACTCATATTCTCCTGCCTCTGTAATCAGCATGACTCGGTTGTTTGGGCACTCCCTTGAGATGTGTCCACGTCCCCTACACTTGAAACAAGTTATGTCACGTGATCTTTGAGGGTTAGAAGACTTACCAGGCTCTCTCTGGTCACGGGTGGGTTCAGGAGGCTTGCTCTTGAACCTTGACTCGATCTCTACGCCTTTGCCTTTGTCTACGGTCTTAGGCATGTTGCTTGGTGCCCAAGGTGTCTTAGGCTTGCTGCGGATGTCTTGGCTCTTACGTTTGATGTGCTGTTCAGCTTGCACAGATAGGTGGAACAAGTCCTTGAAGTCGTTGTAGATTTGCCTTTCCACCTTGCAGCTGATCCTTTCTTGGAGTCCATCCAAGAATTGCGCCATCAATGCTTCTTCATCATCATTGAGCTCCAATCTGTTCCTTAACCTCTCGAACTCTTCATAGTACTCCTCTACTGATCTGGTACCCTGCTTAAGAGTACGAAAACGTCGTTGCAAATCCCTATGAAAGTAAGGTGGAACATACCTTTGTCGCATGAGGTCTTTCATGTCGACCCATGAGTCTACGGGCCTCATTCTCTTCCTCCTTCTGTCAGATACCTCACGATCCCACCAGATGAGGGCATTGTCCGTGAGTTGTGCTACTGCCATTGAGACTCTCCTAGGTCCTGGTTGGTTGTAGTGATCAAAGATATGATCCATTCGCTTCTCCCAATCTAGGTAAGCCTCGGGTCTACTTTTCCTGCAAAAGTTGGAGGAGTTAGTTTAACATCAGGATGAATTACCCGGTTATAGGTGTGTTCATCTCCATCCTCATGACGTCTAGGAGGCATTCTTGGTCTCTGGTGAAGACCATATGGCTCAAAGCCATCATCTTCTGCCTCTGGTTGCCGTGGAGGTCCTCTCGGCCTATGGTGATAGTTATGAGGTTGCGTGTCCTCATCTCCATCTGGCTGGGGTTCCTCCTGTTCGTGCCGTGCCCTAAGGTACTCAGGACCCTCAGGACGGTCTTGCTCAGCTCTCACGTGCCTTATGGCCTGGAATCTTACTGGTCTCTCCACGCGCTCCAACCTCTCGCCTATGGATGCGAGTTGTGTTTGGAGTGTGGTGAACATGGCCATCATGGCTTCAGCTGCGTCTCTATTCTCTTCTCCCATGGTGTGCTACAAAGAAAGAAGATAATTAGGGTGCTCCTAAATTATTAGGAGAGTTTCTTTTTATATGGGATTTGAAAAAATGCAAAAAGGAAAATCCTAAGGAAAGGAAATTCGAAAAAAAGGAAACTTCCTAGACAACTTGTGCTAGCTGTCCAATTCGAATTCTTTTGTGTATTTTCCTATTTTCTTTTCTTTTCTTTTTGTTTTCTTTTTAATTTAACTTAAAACTAATGGAAATATGAATTAAACAAAAAGGAAAACGTGAATGCAATGCAAAAAGTGAATCTAAACCCTAGTGATACACGTAGGAGGCTAGATGCACTCGGTTTGGAGTTTGAGGTTATTTTTTTTTTTTTTTCTTGAATGCGACTTAAACTAATGCAAGAACACAAAACAAAACAAGCAAAAGGATAGAAACAACCTGGTTTAGGAGCTTTAAGCTCTGATACCAAAATGATACAAGCCTTGATTCAAGGATGTATGCGCGTGGGCTGTTTGTAGAAGATTAGGTGAGAAACTCAACCTTAGGCTTCTGGATAGGGGTTTTCTGGTTGGTAAACGTGGAAGGGTGAAGTGAACCACACGAGGGTGATGAACCTCGTGATAAATCACAAACTTAGAGCTAGGAGGGCTGGTCTCAACTAGGTTCTAAGCGCACAAGTCTCTCTTGAGAGAAAGCTCGTAGGGAAAAAGTTCTACTTTATTAATAATCAAAAGGTTGTCGAACTACAATGCTGGAAGGAGCCTTATTAATATGCTCGACAGCTTGACCTTCTAGGGTCGACTCAAACAAATAAAAGGAAAGTTTACAAAAGTGCACAAAAGGAAAAGATACAAAATGCATAACCGAAAAAGGACCTATTCCTAAAATGTTTTTGACTCAAAAATGTAAAGCAACTAGATCCTACCCTGCAAAACAGAAAGAGGCATATATTCGAATGTCAACTTACCTTAACTCACCTCACGGCCAAGAAATGGAAGGTGGCCGTCCTTGTGGCATGCACGCGCCTTGCTCCTAGTCTTCGACTTGGAGTAGGGTTACAAATCTCTGGGCCTTGACCTCTCTTGCACTAAAGCCCAAGTCTCTGATGTCCCTTGTGTTGTTGAGAAGCTATTGGACTCTTCCTTGTATTTTTGGCCCATTGTCCTTAGTCGATCTTCTTCTAGAAGCTTGTTGACCATAGGCTGAATTTGTGGAAGAGCGCCCTTGATCTGCTTCTTGTCATTGCTCCTTGAGGTACTACTGGTGTTGAGACTTCCTCTAAGTGCATGTCCTGGAGCTGGTAGCTCATTTGGTCCGAGTCCTCTTGTGTAGAAGTGGAAGTGCGCGTGTACTCGGCTGGATGGCCTGTACCGGCTGGATTGTGCGCGGTACTGGCCGGAATGACTTCAGGACCGGCCACGTTGATCCCGGAGTCGGCGGTGTCATCACGGGGACCGGCGGTGTCATTCACGTCCTCACCAAGTGTGCCGGAAGCTTGGGCCTCTCCGCCGGCGATGTTGACCGGTCTGGTCCTATAAGTCGAAGGTCCGGCGGTACTGCCTGGTCCGGCAGGTGCGCCAGATGGTCCTGCTGTCTCGGGCAAGCTTCCTGGTCGGCCAGTCTGGTCACCTGGCTGGATGTACGACCTGATGTCCTCATCAGTTTCATTCTAAGCTCTAAATCAAAAGTTACGGACGATTTAGTGCGGACATGTCAAGTTGATCGTGCTGTTGAAGTGATCATTCTAAACTGATCATTGGTGCTCATTAAGTAAAAGCTTACAAATGAATCATAATGCATGGCATAGCAAAGTTCGGGATAGATTGGATAACATGGACACTTTTTCATATATATATTTCCGTCTTAAATTTTGTCACAATATAGAAAATTGAGCTAGCTTAACATGGGCAATTGATTAGTGTTATTCTGAGCTATAAATCAAAAGTTATGGATGATTTAGTGCGACATGTCAAGTTGATCGCCTAGTTGAAGTGATCATTCTAAACTGGTCATTGGTACTCATGAAGTAAATGCTTATAAATGAAGCATAAACCATGGCATCATGCAGTTTACGATAGAGTGGATTACTTGGACGCTTTTTTGTATCTAGTTCGGTCTCAAATTTGTTCACAATATAAAAAATTTATCTAGCTTAACGTGGCATTGGATTCTTCTAATTGTGAGCTCTGAATCAAAAGTTACGGACGATTTAGTGCGGACATGTCAAGTTTATTGGCCAATTAAAGTGATCATTCTAAACTGATCATTTGTGCTCATTGAGTAAAGGCATATAATTGAGGCATAATGCATGGCATCACACAGTTTGGGATAGATTGGATTACATGGATGCTTTGTCGTATATATTTTTGTCTCAAATTTAGTCACCAATATAGACATTGAGCTAGCTTAACGTGTGCATTGGATTCGTGTCATTCAGAGCTTTACATCAAAAGTTACGAACGATTTAGTGCAAACATGTCAAGTTGATCGGCCAGTTAAAGTGATCATTCTAAACTGATCATTGGTGCTCATTGAGTAAAGGCTTATAAATGACGCATAATGCATTACATCATGCAGTTCAGGATAGATTGGATTACTGGGACACTTTGTCGTATCTAATTCTATCTCAAATTTTGTCTCAATATAGAAAATTGAGCTAGCTTAATGTGGGCATTGGATTCGTATCAGTTTTAGCTCTAAATCATAAGTTTCAGATGAATTAATGTGGAAATGTAAAGTTGATCGGGCAGTTAAAGTGATCATTCTAAACTGATCTTCGGTGCTCATTGAGTAATGACTTATAATTGAAGCATAATGCATGGCATCACGCTGTTTTAGCTAGATTGGATTACTTGAACGCTTTTTCATATTTATTTCTATCTCAAATTTTGTCAGTATATATAAAATTGAGCTACCTTAACGTGGGTATTGGATTCGTGTTATTCTTAGCTCTAAATCAAAAGTTACAGACAATTTAGTGCGGACATATCATGTTCATCGCCTAGTTAATGTGATCATTATGAACTGATCATTGGTACTTGTTAAGTAAACGCTTATAAATGAAGCATAAAGCATGGTATCACACAGATTGGGATAGAGTTGATTACTTGGACGCTTTGTCGTATCTAGTTCTGTCTCAAATGTTTTCACAATATAAAAAATTGAGCTAGTTTAACGTGGGCCTTAGATTCGTGTCAATCTGATCTCTTAATAAAAAGTTACGGAAGATTTAGTGAGGGCATATCAAGTTGATAGGCCAGTTAAAGTGATCATTCTAAACTAATCATTTGTGCTCATTCAGTAAACGCTTATAAATGAAACATAATGCATGACATCATGCAGTTCGGGATAGATTGGATTACTTGGACGCTTTGTCATATCTACTTCTATCTCAAATTTTGTCACAATATAGACAATTGAGCTATCTTAACGTGGGCAGTGGATTCATGTTATTCTGAGCTCTAAATCAAAAGTTAGGAACGATTAAGTATGGACATGTCAAGATGATCGGCCAGTTAAAGTGATCATTCTAAACTGATCATTGGTGATCATTGACTAAAGGCTTATAAATGAAGCATAATGCATGGCATCACGCAGTTTTAACTAGATTGGACTACTTGAACCCATTTTCATATCTATTTCTGTCTCAAATTTTGCCACAATATAGAAAATTGAGCTACCTTAATGTGGGCATTGGTTTCGTGTTATTCTGAGCTCTAAATCAAAAGTTACAGACGATTTAGTGTGGGCATGTCAAGTTGATCGCCTATTAAAAGTGATCATATGCACATGTTAAGTAAAGGCTTATAAATAAAGCATAAAGCATTACATCACACAGTTTGGGATAGAGTGGATTACTTGGACGCTTTGTCGTATCTATTTTTGTCGCAAATTTTGTCTCAATATATAAAATTGAGCTAGGTTAACGTGGGCATTGGATTCGTGTTAGTTTAAGCTGTAAATCATAAGTTCTGAACGATTTAATGCGGAAATGTCAAGTTGATCGGGCAGTTAAAGTGATCATTCTAAACTGATTAATGGTGCTCATTGAGTAAAGGCTTATTGATGAATCATAATGGATGACATAACGCAGTTTTAGCTAGATTGGATTACTTGAACGGTTATTCATATTTATTTTTATCTCAAATTTTGTCACACTATAGAAAATTGAACTACCTTAACGTGGGCAATGGATTCGTGTTATTCTGAGCTCCAAATAAAAAATTACGGAGAATTTAATGTGCATGTCAAGTGGATCGCCTAGTTAAACTGATCATTTGTACTCGTTAAGTAAACGTAGATAAATGAAGCATAAAGCATGGCATCACATAGTTTGGGATAGAGTGGATTACTTTGACGCGTTGTCGTATCTAGCTCTATCTCAAATTTTTTCACAATATAAAACATTGAGCTACCTTAACGTGGGCATTGGATTCTTGTCATTCTGAGCTCTAAATCCAAAGTTACGGACGATTTAGTGCGGGCATATCAAGTTGATCGGCCAGTTAAAGTGATCATTCTAACTGATCATTGGTGCTCATTGAGTAAATGCTTATAAATAAAGCATAATGCATGATATCACGCAGTACGGGGTAGATTGGATTTCTTGCTAGCTTTGTCGTATCTAATTTCGTCACAAGTTTTGTCACAATATAGAAAATAGAGCTAGCTTAACATGGGCATTGGATTCATGTAATTCTGAGCTCTAAAGCAAAAGTTACGAAGGATTTAGTGTTGACATGTCAAGTTGATCGGTCAGTCAAAGTGATCATTCTAAACTGATCATTGGTGGTCATTGAGTAAAGGCTTATAAATGAAGCATAATGCATGGCATCGCGCAGTTTTGGCTAGATTGGATTACTTGAACGCTTTTACGTATCTATTTCGGTCTCAAATTTTGTCAATATATTGAAAATTGAGCTAGCTTAGCGTGGGCAATTGATTGGTGTTATTCTGAGCTCTAAATCAATAGTAACGAATGATTTAGTGCGGACATGTCAAGTTGATCGCCTAGTGAAAGTGATCATTCTAAACTGATCATTGGTACTCATTAAGTAAATGCTTATAAATGAAGCATAAAGCATGGCATCACACAGCTTGCGATTGAGTGGATTACTTGGACGCTTTGTTGTATCTAGTCCTATCTCAAATTTATGCACAATATAAAAAATTTAGCTAGCTTAACGTGGCATTGGATTCGTTTCATTGTGAGCTCTAAATCAAAAGTTGCGGACGATTTGGTATGGACATGTCAAGTTGATCGGCCAATTGAAATGATCATTCTAAACTGATAATTGGTGCTCATTGAGTAAAGGCATATAAATGAGGCATAATGCATGGCATCACTTATTTCAGGATAGATTTGATTACATGAACGCTTTGCCATATCTATTTTTGTCTCAAATTTAGTAACAATATTGAAACTGAGTAGTTTAACGTGGGCACTGGATTCGTGTCATTCTGAGCTCTCAATCAAAAGTTATGGACGATTTACTACAAACATGTCAAGTTAATCGGCCAGTTAAAGTGATTATTCTAAATTAATCATTGGTGCTCACTGAGTAAACGCTTATAAATGAAGCATAATGCATAACATCACACAGTTCAGGATAGATTGGATTACTTAGACGCTTTGTTTTATCTATTTGTGTCTCAAATTTTCTCCCGATATAGAAAATGGAGCTAGTGAAATGTGGGCATTGGATCCGTATAAGTTTTAGTTGTAAATCATAAGTTACAGATGATTTAATACGGAAATGTCAAGTTTATCGGGCAATTAAAGTCATCATTCTAAACTTATCATAGGTGTTCATTGAGTAAAAGTGATCATTCTAAACTGATCATTGGTACTCGTTATGTAAACGCTTATCAATGAAGCATAAAGTATGGCATCCCACAGTATGCAATAGAGTGGATTATTTGGACGCTTTGTCATATCTACTTCTCTCTAAAATTTTTCTTGAATATAGAAAATGAAGCTAGCTTAACGCGGGCATTGGATTCGTGTCAATTTAAGATGTAAATCATAATTAAGCATGATTTAATGCGGAAATGTCAAGTTGTTCGGGCAGTAAAAGTGATCATTCTAAACTGATCATTGGTTCTCATGGAGTAAAGGCTTATAAATGTATCATAATGTATGACATCACTTAGTTTTAGCTAGATTGGATTACTTGAACGCTCATATCTATTTCTGTCTCAAATTTTTTCACAATATAGAAAATTCAGCTAGCTTAACGTGGGCATTGCATTCGTGTCATTCTGAGCTCTAAATAGAAACTTATGGACGATTTAGTGCGGGCATATTAAGTTTATCGGCCAGTTAAAGTGATCATTCTGAACTGATCATTGGTGCTCATTGAGTAAATGCTTATAAATGAAGCATAATGCATGACATCACGCAGTTCTGGATAGATTGGATTACTTGGACGCTTTCGTGTCTACTTCTGTCTCAAATTTTGTCACAATATAGAAAATTGAGCTACCTTTACGTGGGCATTGGATTCATGTCATTCAGAGATCTAAATCAAAAGTTACGGATGGTTTAATGTGGAAATGTCAAGTTGATCGGCCAGTTAAAGTGATCATTCTAAACTGATAATTGGTGCTCATTGATTAATGGCTTATAAATGAAGTATAATGCATGGCATCACACAGTTTTGGCTAGATTGGATAACTTGAACGCTTTTTCGTATCTATTTCTGTCTCAAATTTGTTCACAATATAGAAAATTGAGCTAGCTTAACGTGGGAATCGATTGGTGTTATTGTGAGCTCTAAATCAAAAGTTATGAACGATTTAGTGCTGACATGTCAAGTTGATCGCTTAGTTAAAGTGACCA